>CM074721.1:362913779-363243779 GCA_037306005.1 Rhinophrynus dorsalis | reverse complement strand
CTGACCACACGTGGCAATGTGGTGGAGAGGGGCCCTGATGGTATACATACAAGGGTTCTTAAGGAACTCAGTGCAGTGCTATCGAAACCCCTATATTTACTCTTTAAAGATTCTCTCACCACAGGCTCAGTGCCACAAGATTGGCGAAGAGCCAATGTAGTGCCTCTATTTAAGAAGGGAACTAGAACAGAATCTGGAAATTATAGACGTGTGAGTTTGACCCCTGTAGTGGGAAAACTGCTAGAAGGGATAATAAGGGACTATACTCAGGATTACAACACAAGAAATAAGATAATTGGCAAGAATCAACATGGCTTTTTGAAGAATAGATTGTGCCAAACTAACCTTTTCAGCTTCTATGAGGAAGTAAGCAGCAACCTTGATAATGGCAAGGCAGTTGATGGAGTATATCTAGACTTTGCAAAGGCATTTGATACAGTGCCACACAGAAGGCTGGTGTATAAAATAAGGAAATCGGGGCTAGGAGATGACCTTTGCAATTGGATACAAAACTGGTTGAAGGATAGGGAACAGTGTGTGGTTGTAAATGGACAATTCTCCAATACAGTTAAAGGGATAGTAATGTTTCATAATAAAAACAGCTCTAATTAATCATCATAGTATTTGGGCATTGGAGAGTGTTATTTCAATTCTGTCAGAGTTGTAGTTCCAGAGTAATTCAATGACAAAGTGTCCCCCTCCCTCCCCTTTTACTGATGTAACACTTTTCAGCCACAGCAGAAGGGAGGTGCCCAGGTAGACTGCAGAGAGGGACAATCTTCAATTAAGATAATGGAAAAACTTGTCAAGGGGGCAGGGATTTCATTGTTTTCTTAGGAATAAGAGTGTCCCCTTCTGTTATCTGTCTGGTCTATGGACTGGATTCCACATCTGAGAAGAGAAAGCTTACACTAGGTAAAAGGGGCGGGAGGGGGAAACTTTGCTTGTGAATATCTCATAAACCATAAAGGTTTGAGAGATAAGACTTATATCATTCTTCATGTTTTTTTAATGCCTACAAAATAAAATAAAGTTACAATGTAGTATTACTATCCCTTTAAAGTGGAGAGTGGAGTACCTCAGGGTTCAGTATTAGGTCCGCTGCTGTTTAACATGTTTATAAATGACCTAGAAGTAGATATAGAAAGCAAAATATCAATATTTGCAGATGACACTAAATTATGCAGGGTAATTAATTCAGAATAGGATAATTGATCTCTACAGAGGGATTTATATAAAATGGCAGATTGGGCAAACAAAAGGAATATGAAGTTTAATGTGGGGAAGTGTATAAAGTCATGCATGTGGGAGGAAATAATCCCAAGGCTACTTATAAACTTAAGACCTGGGTATCCTTGTCAACTACAAACTTGGAAACAGTGAGCAGTGTCAAACAGCAGTAGCAAAGGCAAACAAAATCCTGTCTTGCATAAAAAGAGGTATTGAAGCAAGAGTGGATAACATCATTTTGCCATTGTACAAATCTCTGGTAAGACCTCATCTTGAGTATACAGTGCAGTTTTGGGCACCAGTTCTGAAAAAGGATATACTAGAACTAGAGAGGGTACAGCGAAGAGCAACAAACTTGGTTTATTTACTCTAAAGAAAAGACGACGAAGAGGAGACCTTATCACATTGTACAAATATATGAGATGTCAATACAAGGATCTCTGCGGTGAGCTATTTATTCCAAGGCCTGACTAGGGGACACCCCTTGAGATTAGAGGAAAAGAGGTTTAGACTTCAGCAGAGGAAGGGGTTTTTTACAGTAAGGTCTGTTAAATTGTGGAATTCATTGTCCAAGGAGGTGGTTATGGCAGATACAATGGATACATTCAATAGAAGATTAGATACATTTCTTTCAAAAGGGAACATACAGGGTTATACTGTTTATTAGTAGGCAGATCAGGAAGGTCTGATAAAGACTAACTTATTTGGTAGCAGGATTTTTGTCTTTATTCAAATTAATTTACTATGTTACTATGTAATAGAATGCAGGGTATCAGGGAGCATCTGCAGACCTTCCATCCTGTTGAATACACTAAGCTAGTGACAGAGAGGTTTCATAATTTTTACAGAGTAATGTATTTTGACATCAGGTGTCTTTAGAGGAGTGGACAAAGACCATAGTGACAGCAGAACATTGCTTCTTTGGGGATGGATTACATTACTGACCTAAGTGTGAAGCTGTTTGGTTGCTATTGTGCCTGTAGCTTAATATGTAGATGTATCAGTTGTTGTGATACTTCCCAGTCCTTCTACAATTTCACAATATTTCCTTAAACACACACTCTGCTTTGCAGGTGCTGCTGAAAGGCACAATTCCTTTCTGCTCTCAAGGGGAAAATTATTATTTCATCACATCCATGATTTTACAGGAGGTGCAGGTGGTGAAGCATAATTCGCCAACTGGTTCTCTCTAGATGAATCTGAAGTGGTGTGTGGACTTGTTGTAGTGGTGCTGCTGCTGTCTCAGCAACACTAAGGCTAGTGGCAAGGAGAAGCATCATTGTACGACTGCCTGTCTTATATCCGTTCTGATGACGATCCCAATCCCATGCAGCAGCCTAATTCTCCTACTGCTTAAATGACTCATTGACAGCAATTGCAGCAGTAGTACATACCAGACTATCTTGCAGTCTGTGCATCAAGTAGAAATACGGCTGGTCACCTTTTTTCACTTCTTCTTGTTCTGTTCCCAGAGCTCTGCTTTCTGGTGATAAATTATAGAATTTATGTTTACCCAGTTAGATTTTCCAGTTGTCATTGCCACTTGGTTGTGCATTTTGTGAATGCTGGTACACTCCATCAGGATAATGCATCATAAGCTATTCTTTGGACTTCTTGGTATTCTACTGTAGGTAACTATTCTGTTCAGATATAAATATCCACATCCTCCCAAGATTCTGCCCTAGTTAGAATTCGTGAACACGACTCTCCCCATGTATAAGCTAACCTATCGTGACAACCTTTATCACGATAGGTTAATGTTTTTACCCTGCAAAATGTGGTTAAATATGGACAATTTGGATTAATTGTCCACTCTCCAATATGTCCCATTGGATGTTTAAATAGACACTTGATATTCTGGTAGTTGTAGAATTTTACCAGTATAATCTTAATGTTTCCAGCAGTCATGTTTGGAACATTTACCTCATCTTTCCCTAGTTCTTTCTCTCTTCCACTTTTTCTGTAACCACCTTCTTTCTGATTATATATTAAATATGCATAGAATGAAATCTTTAAATATCAGACATCCAAACTAGCATTTCATTAAATAAAACTGTAATTTGGTCTGATCCTCTTCTTCATAGGGTTAACTACGGGCTTTGGATTTACCACAGTAATGACATGCATTGCACTTAATTATTGGGCCCATATTTAAACAAGCAGGGTTCGGATGGTAATGCGTAGCTGCCTTACGCATAAATAAGAAAATTCAACTATGGAAAAACATACAAATGCTATTTAGAAGTATACTTACATAGATATGAACCTTTTTAGATTTTAGAGGGTACCGTCCCGTTAAGGCCCTTATCACAAATGTAACAATCACAGCATTTCTGATACTGCATTAAATGTAACACATTGATATTTATGGCCTTTTCACGTGTGCTTCTAATTTAATGCTTACACAGCTCAAATGCACTGACGTTGAGGCATACCTGATAGTCATGGCTTTGAAACCACAATGCAGGTTGGTCGCATGTGTGCTACATTTGATGCTGTAATGCTCTTTACATCCTCTAACTGTGTGACTCGAATGGCTGATACTGACATGGACTGGCACCTGTCACACTCCTTCCACTTCTTCAACTTATTGTTACAACTTTTGAAGTATCTTGGACTTTTTGTGACCATTAGGAGCAGGCTTCAAAAAGGTGATATGCTGTGGACATCTGGTACTATATTGCACAACTGGGGTAGATCAATTGCACCACTGGTGACAAATAATAACGCTGACCTAAAAATGATCTGTGGTTATACACACTTAAAGGGATAGTAATGCAAAGTTTCCCCTCCCGCCCCTTATACCTAGCGTAAGCCATGTCTTCTCAGATGTGGAATGCAGTCCATAGACCAGACAGATAACAGCAGGGGACAATCTTCTTCCTGTGAGAACAATGAAGGCCCTGCCTCCCTTGACAAGGTTATCTTAATTGAAGATTGTCCCTCTCTGCAGTCTACCTGGGCACCTCCCTTCTGCTCTGGCTGAGCAGTGTTACAACAGTAAAAGGGGAGGGAGGGGGATACTTTGTCATTGAATTACTCTTGAACTACAACTCTGACAGAATTGAAATAACACTCTCCAAAGTCCAAATACTATGATGATTAATTAGAGCTGCTTTTATTATGAAACATTAGTATCCCTTTAAAGGGATAGTATTGCTAAGTTTTTAAAAAAAATGTGAATCTTGTAGGTATTAAAAAATTAAACTAAATGCCCCCAGTCCCATCTCTCAAACCTTTATGGTTTGAGAGCTATTCTGCACTGAAGTCACTCCCTCTCCTTTCTCTGACGTCAGCGCTCTAGCTGATTGCAGGGGAATCCGGTCCCGGGACCGTCTGAGGCTCTTCAGCAGAGCCAAGATCACGCTGTTGAAAAAGAAAACCCTCAATGGAATGATCTACAAAGTGTGCTTGGTTTGTAAGCACACTTTGTAAACCGTTGCAGTGAAGCCGCAATCTCGGCTCTGCTGAAGTGCCTCCTCTTGTCCCGGGACCAGATTCCCCTGCAGTCAGCTAGAGTTCTGACGTCAGGGAAAGGGGAGATAGAGGGGAACTTTAGTGCAGAATATCTCTCAAACCATAAAGGTTTGAGAGATGGGTCTAGGGTCATTTAGTTTAATTTTTTAATGCTTACAAGATTCCCTTTTTTTTTTTTTTTTTTTTTTTTTTTTTAAACTTGGCAATACTATCCCTTTAAAGACACCTAAAGTCCTTACTAAGATTAATATTTGTAAACCTTTTCTATTTGTTCTGAAGCCTGAAGTCTACTCTTACACGCTTTGTGGAGGCTCCCACTTCTGCTTCTTCTGATGCTCCCATTACTATAGCTATCTTCATAAGTGTTTTAGAATTGATAATGTTTTATTGTGAGTGGGATATAATGTTCCAGCACTTCTGAAAAGAACAGCAGTGGGTATAATCTCAACAAATTAACAATTTTAGATATGTACAAACACGTTCAACCAAATTGTGTCACTATAGGTAGTCTAAACATATTAAAATAAAAGCTTGGGATTATATTTTACGAAACTAACATAAAATAGTTGCATTTACAGATCCTAGCTGAAAGTGCTAGATGTTTTAAATTATGTAACCTAGTTTCATTTGTAGGCATTAGTGTACCTTTAAATGGGTCATTTTTCCCATGGACTGCTAGAGGTCTCTGGCCCATTATCCTCTCTAGCACTCAAGATGATAAAATATGCATTTAAATCATTGGAAATGTTGGGAGTCTGCCTCTTATGGTTCTGTTGGTTTACCCCTGTGTTGCTCAACTTCTTTTGTAATGTGCTTCTGATCCTCTGTTTCCAGTGGCGATTACTGCTTTCCTGGCAGTCACAGGTTGTTGAGCAGGGGACAGGCGGGTGGATAAAGGGTCATATAATCTTTCATATCCGATCTACTGCTATGCTTCATAATTTGGTGTGAGAACTTTGTATCTTATTCATTTGCAGAACGATTTATCACTTTAGATTCTAGAGATGTTGAACTGCAATGGAGATGTCTCTTATCCAAGAAGTTAAGTATAGGTTGTTCCATCAACTAAAATTGGTGATCACAAGAGTAACTAACTTCCCTTCAACCAAAAACTAAAGATCAATTTACGTAGCAGTGCTAGGGGAATCTTTTAAGATCCACCATGTTCTAAATCTGTTACGATCCCCTGCCCTTCTCTGCTACCATTCCACCCCCCCCTTGCCTCTAACAGTTCCTGAAATCTGATAAGCCAAGAAAGACCTGTCACTATCATTTATTGAGGATGCAGTTTGTGTTGATGGGGGATGGGAGATACCAGAGGAGCAGATGAGATTGAGTGGGAGAGTTCATGATTGGGATTGGGATGGGGGTGGGGGGGTCTGTCACTTGGAGCATGATTAATGAGCCCATTAGCTTCTGTTCATTATGATAAACATATAAGGTCTGATTTCCTTCCTGGGAAAAAAGTAAGTTGTACAGTAAATTTATAATTATAGTAAATGAGCACTAACACAGGGAAGATCTAGTGCATTGAAATATGTTTGTTAAAATATGTAAAGTAAAACAATTCTGGGGTAGCCAACTGCGCCATAAGGAACAAATATTTCCCATTGATTTAAACAGGGCCTTTACCCTGGTGCTGAACAGGTCAAATACATTGTGTTAATAGTTTTCCAAATGGGATGCAAAGTGCTTACAGCATTGAGTAGAACAGTTTAAGATTAAGAGAGGAGAAAATTATACTGATTAAAGGTAAGTAACACGGTAACGTAAGAGTCTAGCTTATGTTTACTTGTTCTTTAGATTGCTGTAACGTCTAAAACAAACATGACAGTGACTCTAATAACCTGAACAAATTCAAATCACTGTCGTTCACCTGCTATAGTATTGACTGTGCAGGTAGCCATTATTTGTATCCTAATACCTGACAAGAAAAAAGTGAGCAACATATTTGTGAAGTAAATATCAATAAGAATTTGACTATTGGAATCCATCATAAGTTCCATAATTTGCTTACGTGTCCCACAGAGATAGACAGACAGAGTGTGTGCTTGTGAGTGTGCGTGTGAGTGTGCAACTCATGGTTGACTTGCATGGTTCCAGAATTGCACTCCTTTATTTCTGTACTAGAATGTTGTTTGCATCTAGAGCTTCCCATTCTCATTATAGTGTTCTTATTCTATATAAAGTACAGGGAAATCTAGTGTATAATATATGATTTTTTTTTATTTAAAAAAAACATAAAAAAAAAAAAAAATTCTGTGTTCAGTGAATTGCATGTTGTCATGTACGCCAAAGGAAAACAAAAGCTGCAACTAATACCAATAGGTTGGCTTTAGTATAGGCTATTTTTCATCAGGACATGCAGGAATGTACCTGTGTGTTTTCTCAAAATCTAGTCTGTTCAGTTTGGAAGTAATTTACAGAAATGCATTTGTATGAGCTAGGTATGTCAATTTCCTCTAGGCAGTCTCTCAGGTTGCTGGGCCTATTATCTATTATTGATACCTTATAATGGGAGGGCCAACTTGTGGTACTCCAGCTGATGCAGCCTTACAGGTTGCACACCTTTTTTCTGCAGCAGAACTCCACAAATCCTGGGCACCAGGTCAACATGGTAACTAGAAATTTGTATCTGGCACCCAGAAACTTGTCCTGCATATAGGGAAGGAGCTTGGCTACACTGCAGGGTAAGTTTTAATATTTTAAAATATACACAGGGGAGCAATTCTTTATATAAAAATGAACCTAGATCAGCATCTGTTGGTCCTGCAGTATGTGCAGTAAAAATAAAAAATCAGACCTCATAGAAGGGCCATCTGGTTACCTTCTGATGCCCCATCTAGCATTGATTGCCTATCCAATAGGACAGGAGATCAATGCTGGGACCAGGAAGGCAATTGTTGCCTTCCCTTAACATTCTCCTCCTGCTGCCCACTTGGTATCCATAGATCCCAATGTAAACTGTATGTACCCTCCCCAGTCTTGTTGACTTGCCCACTGGTAGACATGGATCCCCATATACACCACACGCACACCACTTCCCCAGCCTTGTTCCAGTTGGCACCAAGGGAAGGTTCTCCTCTGATGCAGCGTCCTGGATCCTAGAGTCAAACCAAATTTGTCAAGCCCTGCTCTATTTATCATAGCCAGTTCCCTACATATTAGAAAAGTGCAACTATTGCTACCACCTGTATGTCTGCTTGTTCCAAGATATTCTTCCGTTAGTGCTATCATGTCCTAATCTTGCAGAAGCTGCATGTAATGTATCCATCTGACCCCGTGACACTAATCAGAGGGAGTGTTCTTTGACTATCATCCATCACAGAGGTGACAGTGGCTAATTCCTGTGCTAAAGATGGAGGGTTGGGGGAAGGTGACCTGGACTCCCTCCTGTTTGCTCAGCCCTTCATTATTACTAGGGCTTGGGGTGATGGGGGCAGGGAAGGTGTGTGATGGGCACTAGTGCTGCTTTGTCACTGTGGTTTTTGATACTGGTGTTTTCTCTGCACTGTACATTGTCATACCTGACCGGAAGCCTTGAATCCAAATTAATCTCAATATATAGGGCTCTGGTGATCATATGCCAAATGAGGTGTCCCACAGACCATTTATTCATATGTTTGCTAGACGAATGTTGACTCCTCCCTGGCACTGAGTGTTAAAGCAGAAATTTCATCAACATTATACTTAAGCCCAAATCCTTAATATGGTAGCCATATACATAGAAATACTTGCCATTTGCAGTATAAGTGCAACATAATTAAGAAAGAGAACATTTTGCACAGGCAGCAGCAGGGAACAGTGCAGACATCTTGCAGAGACGGCATCTCTGCGTCTGATCTGTCCGCCCCCTCCAATTCCATGATTGGCGAGTTGGAAGCCTTGTGCTTTAAGGCACCGGAAGGGACTGACAGCGCAGGTGCAGAGAGTGCCTCCTGCAAGATCCCAGCCGGTGCCTATCTGCCAAAAAGTTCTCTCTCTCTCACTTATGCCGGACTTATACTGCAAATGGAAAGGATTTCTATGTATATCATTACCATATTAATGATTTGGGGCTAAATATAATGTTGATGAAAGTTCAGCTTTAATACCATAGTTTCCAGTGAGCTCATTGCAATACTTTGAAAGTGATCCCCATACATCTTGTGCAACACTTAAAATAAACTGCTTTTACTCCGTTTATCCTTTACAAACAATTTTTTATTCCTTTTCTTCTTTTCCATCTCCCTCTCTCTCTCTCTCCTTTCCTACACATCATTTTTTTCTTTACACCCTAATTTTCCTTCTCCTTCACCCACTCTTTGTTTAATTCTCCCCAGGCACCCCAATAAGTCGCATACCCATCATGGCAAAGCAACTGTTGGACCTTTATATGCTGTACAAGCTGGTAACAGAGAAAGGTGGTCTTGTGGAGGTGATCAACAAGAAAATCTGGCGAGAGATCACCAAGGGCTTGAACCTTCCAACATCTATCACCAGTGCGGCCTTCACCCTGCGCACACAGTGAGTATTTGTCCTCCTGGCCCCCTACAATCCCAATGCATTTCTACTGTCTCACACCACTCATGCACTGAGTATCTGTCCAACTCTTTGACCCTGCACACACACTGTGAGTATTCCTTCCATGCCTGCATTTAGTGAGTATATACCCCTTTTGACTTTTGCATTCATAGTTATTATTCATTCCTCTTCATCCCTACACTACGTCCGTATCCTGACCCCCTTCAACCCTGCAATCACAGCGAGAATATGCAACCCTTTATCCCTGAACACATTATATCCCCTTCTATTCCTGTTAATTAGTATCTCTGTCCCTACATCCTTTTTTTTTTTTCTTTTCACTTTGCAATCATCCACTTTCTTCCATTCCAGCTCATTCCCTTTCTTCCATGAAAAAGTATTTCTGTCATCCGTTGTGGAACACAGGAATCAAAGGGTAAAGTCTCCTCCTGCAGGGATTTTGAAGAAAGTGTCTCTGGAGGGTATACTTCCTCATCCCTTCCACTTTACCCCCACCCTCATAGCTCAGGTTTAAGTGAAATTTTTTACTGGACTGCAGACCTGTGGAGCTTGGCTTGACTTACATAGTTGCACAGTATAACCAAGAAAATGAGAACTTCCTGTTTTACCCACTAATACACAGCATCTAAATAACATAAATCACTAGAATGAATCGCTCCCTCTGTGTGTAACCGCACATGCGCAGTAGGGAACAATGCAGTCATGCGCTGGCTTGCAGTCAGAGGCTTTGATGATCTGGAGCGGGGCGCTCAGAAAGGCCTAGTGCCCCTGGCTCCGGGGCAGTAGCCGTGGCTGCTGGCTGCCAGTTTGGCCTGTGTGCACGGGCCTTCATTACTAGTAACCATGTATTTTCCCTTCTGCTGTAACTGCATCTAACCTTCTCTTATATGTATCCACTGTATCTGCCATTACCACGTGCTTGGCAAGGAATCCCACAATTTAAGAGACCCTACTGTAAAAACCCCTTTCTCTGCCGAAGTTTGAATATACCTTTCCTCTAATCTTAAATGGTGGCCCGTAGTTATTGGAATAAAAAGCTTACCAGAGAGATCCTTGCATATAATTATACAATGTAATAAGATTTTTCTCTAGAGTAAATCAAGTTTGTTTAGATGCTTTTCATACATCAAGTCCTCAATTCCCTTAACCAATTTGTTTACCCATACTCTGTCCAGTTCTAAAATAGCCTTTTTCAGAATTGGTGCCCAAAAGTGCACTGCATATTTGAGATGAGGTCTTACAAATTATTTGTACAATGGGAAATTGTTATCCACTCTTGCTTCAATACCCCTTTTTATACAATACAGGAGTTTTTGTCTTTGCTATTGCTGTTTTATAGTAGTCTGTTTCCAAATTTGTAGTTTCACAGGGACTCCCAGATCTTTTTCTAACAGTGAGTTTCCTAAAATGAGTTCATTAGTAGTATTGAGATTTTCTTCTGTGTCCCTTACCATGGCCATTGACTTCTATGGGTATTGTCTTCTCCCACTAGCTGGTGTAGGACCAATGAAAAAATACTTAACATAGCCCCTTGACTTCTTTCCTCAGTCTTTTTGGTCCTACATCAGTTGGAGTAGGCTGGCTGGTTGTCCAGCGTATCGTTAAATTTTTCATGTTTGTATTTAATTATTTTTTTGTTACCATCGGGTACTCACTGCAGCCGCTTCATGCTGTCCCATGCCAGGGAAAGGATCCCTGAAGACCAGGCTCTGCTCAGTGCTGGCCTGTGTGTTTACAGCCTTGTCCTTTGGAGAAATTGGAATGCTCGCATTCAGAGCCGGTGAGTGACGCAGTGACACGGAAGCCCGCAACCGGAAGTCAGGAGATGCCTCGGCGTATGGCGCCTGAGGTCTCCTAAGAGGCCTGCATGAATGGTGGATCTGTTTCTTACCCGAAAAGCTCATCCGAATTCTAGCGTTGCAACCTTTGGGAAACTGAGCAGACCGTAAACGGGCAATAGCGGAGGACAAAGTAAGAACCTGTATTTATAAAAAAAATGCCCCACCCCTTCCGTTTGGTCCTACGCGTTCCAGGTTGGAACACACGCTTATGATGTGCCCTATTTAAGACCAGGCCTCATGGCCTTGCGGGTAGGATGTTAGAAATTTTTTCAATACAATCTTTTTAGTATTATATATTAAAGGTTATGTTTTAAAGATTATTAGATTATATGATGGCTACTACTCCCAAGCCTGGATCTGCCAAGGAGAAGATTGCTGTGGAGAATAAAGAAGAGAAAGCTAGTCAAAAGACTGAAGTTTGTAATGGATGTGATAAGAAGATACCAGCAGGGGAAGCTGCCAAGTTATGCACAGACTGCATTAAGAAAGTGGCAGGGATTGAAGTACCCAACCCGTTCCAAGACTTTCTGTCTTGGATGAAGACTTCGATGCAAGAAACTTTCTCTGCAATACAAGGCCATCCCAGAAAGATCCAAAGGATGGATGACCCAGAAGAGGGCACTTCAACCAGGAGAGAAGACACAGAAGAAAGTAGTATGATAGATATTCTGTCCCAGTACTCATCAGAAGAGGACCGTGAGATTGTGGAAGAGGGGACATTTAATTTAGATAAAATAGAGCCCTTCCTGAAGCTGATGCGGAAAACACTGGGATTGGTAGAGGAACCCAAGCAGCAGAGGATTCTTGACATGGCATTCACAGGGTCCGAGAAAGAAGGTCTAGTATTCCCTTTGCATTATTCCGTTTCAGACATGATAAAATCAGAATGGAATAAGGTAGATAAAAGAATATCCACCTTAAGAAGGAAACATGAAATGTATCCATTTAAGGAAGATGATACTGCATCATGGGTGTCCCCTCAGAAAATAGATGCCGCCATTGCACAGATCACCAGAAGAACCACAATTCCAATGGAGGATGGATCATCATTAAAAGATGCAATGGATAGGAGAATAGAGAGTTCATTAAAAAAGCAATTTTCTCTATTAGGGCAAAACATGAAGATTGCCACTGCACTGGCTTGTATTTCGAGAACTACAAAAATTTGGCTTACGGAGCTAGAGGATCATATTGATTCATCGGTTTCCAGATCCAAATTATTAAAAAGTTTACTCTATTAAAGAAGCAATCAGCTTTGTCTGCGATGCCTCCCTGGACTCCATCAGAGTATCTGCTAGATCATCAGCATTGTCAGTAACGGCTAGACGCTCTCTGTGGCTGAGAACTTGCTGCCAAGATTTTCCTCATGTCAGGGTCTCTTGGGACTCTGGCTTCTCTCTAGGATGGTAAACTGAAGACAGAAGACAGACAAGTAATCCTTTGAGTGCCTTGGTCCACTTTATGTTCCACACTATGTTGACTCTCTCCCTACTGGGGCTTATGTGAGCCTTGTTTGGCTCTGGCACTCATCATGAATATCTTTCTTACTGTATTCCTTCTCTCAGTGGGCTTTGGAACATGGACGGTTGCTTTATTCTATGGGTTTGACCCTTTCTTTACTGTTACTATGTTTGTGTGATTTTGGGTGTTTGTTTTCACCCTTCCATTACTTGTGCCTTAGTTTTTTACCACTTCTAGATGTACCCGTGGGTTCTTGCCTCTTTTGGTAACTTTTTGAAGTTAGACCAATTTTAGTGCAACTGGCCCCTTAAAGGGATAGTAATACTTCGTTTTAGCTCTATTTTATTTTGTAGGCATTAAAAAAAACATGAAGAATGATATGTCTTATCTCTCAAACCTTTATGGTTTAAGAAATGGTCACAAGCAAAGTTTCCCCCTCCGCACCCCTTTTACCTAGTGTAAGCCATCTCTTCTCAGATGTGGAATGCAGTCTATAGACCAGACAGATAACAGCAGGGGACAATCTTCTTCCTATTAGAACAATGAAAGCCCTGCCCCCCTTGACAAGTTTTTCAGGTTTTTCCCTTATCTTAATTGAAGATTGTCCCTCTCTGCAGTCTACCTGGGCACCTGCCTTCTGCTCTGGCTGAGCAGTGTTACATCAGTAAAAGGGGCGGGAGGGGGATACTTTATCATTGAATTACTCTGGAACTACAACTCTGACAGAACTGAAATAACTCTCTCCATGGCCCAAATACTATGATGATTAACTAGAGCTGCTTTTATTATGAAACATTACTATCACTTTAAGAACAGGAGCCCATCCACTGCCATCTTTGTTCCATTGACTTCTATGGGAAAACTATTATGGGATATATTTCTGCAACTATTTAAAATGTAACGATCAGAGAGGGCTCTGTCGTCTTGTTTCCTCATGCCCTATCATCCGGTTTACTTTACGAGTGTCCAGAGGGCTCGTGGTGATCTGAGAATGGAGTTGTATTAATTGCTAGGCAACACGCAATGGAGAAGACTACAGTTTTCAGACTGCTTATTTCACAGGCTTTATTCTGCTTGGCTGACCGTTTTGCAGTGGCCATCTTGGTTCTCTTTTGCTTGACCTTTGAAGTGGCTGAACCTCCTTCTCCAGACTAACCCTTCACTTGCTAGATGTGTGTTTCTGAGTTCTCAATTTCAATAAATCTCTCTGGTTCTGTTCTAGGTCCTTCAATTTCTCAGCATGATATTGGCACACTTTTGGGAAAGTTATTTCTACTAGAAGACAAGTCATCTCACCAGTTTTCTCAGGCACTGTTTTGCCCATCCACGGCAGTGAGAGTGTGCCTGAAGATGCTGGGCTATCTTGTCTCTGTCCTTCAGGCAGCTCCCTTTAACCAATTCCATATGCTGGAGCTACAGGTGGAATGTCTATGGATTTGGTCCAGGCATCAGTGTCTTCCCTCCTCTCTTGTGTCCCTGTCCTACAGGACAAAGGTGGCCTTTCTTTGGTGGCTTCAGAGGGCCCATCTGTCATTGAGACAGCCTTTGGCCAATCCAAAATGGATGATGGTTATGGCGGGTGCCAGCTTAACAGGCTGTGGGTGCTACCTTGGGGCCGCAGATGGCCAGAGCTGAGATTTTTCTTTCCATCAATGTTCTGGAAATTCAGGCAATTTGCTTAGCTCTCCAGCATTCATCTCAGTCCCTCCAGGGATCCCCTGTGTGGATCCAGACAATGCAAATCAACAGCGAGATTGAGCTGGCCTACATCAACTACTGACTGGGGAGGGTGGAACCATAAGTGCCGGGGCATGGTTCAGTTTTTGGCTAATCCTTGCATGGGAGGAGGCCTACATGCTGGTTCACCATTCATATCTCGAGGTAGACAGTGTAGTGTAGTGACTCTGTCATCAATGTTTGGATCCTGGGAACTGGGTTCTCCACCAGATGGTATTATACTCGATGGTGGACCTAATGGCCTCTCTGGTGAACTGCAAGAATTCTTAGTCCTGTGCCAGATCCTGGGACCCTTTAGCTTGTGCTGTGGAAGTGATGGGCATTCCATGGCATTTTCCCTGCTGCATGTGTTTCCTCCTTTTGCCTTGATTCCTAGTGTGCTGAGAAAAACCAGAATGGAACAGGCTTATGTCATTTTGTTGGCCCTATCAGGCCTGGTTATCAGATCTTTTCATCTATCCCTGACAGAGCCATTTTGCTCCCTCTACTTTCAGACCTCTTGATTCTATATCCCCTGTGTCATCCAGAAGTGGAGTAACTGGCTTTGATGGCTTGGATCTTGAAGTCTGCATCCTTAGGAAGAAGGGTTTTTTGATACTGTTATTGTTACTATGAGGAAGGATCATAAGTCTGTTTCTTGCAAGGTGTCCCAGATGGTATGGTTCTTGTTTTATAGGTTGTGTGAAGACTGGGTGTTGAGGCTGTGATTTTTATCTTCTATTATTTTGGCTTTTCTTCAGAATGGTCTTCAGAAAGGACTTGGTCTTGGCTGTATTAAAGTCCATATTTCATCTCTTTCTGCCCTATATTTCAGATGTATATTGCCTTATTACTTGATATGCAGATGTTCGTGCAGAGGATGGCTCATTCCAACCCAGTCTTATGGGACCTCACTCTTTCATGGTATTCAAATGTATTCTGTGAGTTTTTTAAATGGCTTCTCTCAAACCTCTGTCTTCAGTTTTCCTTCATTATTTGAGGCTCAAGACAGCTTTCCTTCTGGCTTTTGTGTTCTGTGGGTTGACAAAGTTCTGGCTTTCTCTTGTAAGCCTCTCTGGTTTTCCACTCTGACAGGGTGGTTTTCCATACTCCTATAGAGTTTCTCTTTAAGGTTGTCTCAGAGTTTCTCATTAACCAGGAGATTGTTCTTCCTTCTCACACTCAGCCTTTTCAAAAATCTGTTTCACTTTTTATCATTACTGATGGCCTTCATGTGGGCCAGGCTGCGTCTAAGTTGGTGGTTGCCCCTTTGATTTAGGTTACCATTTGCCAGGCATATGTTCTCAGGAAGAAGTTAGGTCACAGAGCATCCCACCAGGTTAGCGGGGGATACCTCTAGGGCTTAGAAGAACTAGGCCTCCGGAACAGCTGTGTAAGGCAGCAATGTGCTTGTCTCTTCACACATTTATTAAACACTAATATGTTGGCTTCGGTTGAATCCTCTTTTGTCCTGGAGATCCTATAGACTGATGGCCTGGCTGTTAAAGTAAGTATCCTAAGGAAGAAGGGTTTTCTGACCCTCTCATTGACACTGTGATGCAGTATCATATGCTGGTTTGTTGCAAGTTATACCGTAGGTTATAGTGTCATTCTTGATTTTTCCAGTAAACTGTTGGTTTCTTGTTCTTTGGATTGCTGTGTTTGTTTGCTTTGTTCCAGATAGTCTGTTTTAGAACTGGTCTGTGTTTGGGCTTTTTTTTTTCCTCCCCCCCCCCCCCCCCCAATAGAATCTTGGTGGATGCTGTGGTATATTCCATTGGTTCCTGTGTCCCACTTTGGATGTAAGTGGGGGATATTTGTGTCCTTTTCTCTTAGTCCACATTGACACCCTCACAGATGAAAACAGAAAACAGCTGCTTGATTTCCAGGCCAGGTTCCTCTTAGGTTCTCTGGTTTAGGTGATTCCCTTTCCTGGCTCGCTTCTCTTTTCTTTGATCTTTGCTATACTTTAAAACTGAGCTAAACTGGTGGGGATAAAGTGATGCTGGGAGGGAGTGACTGCCTCTGAGAGACTTTTAGGGCAAGTGCTTTTCCCTCAGGCATGAAGATTCTTTTACCCCATGGTTACTGTGTTCAACATGGACTAAGAGAAAAGGATTTGTTGGTAAGTACACAAGAATCCCCCTGTACACACAGTGAGGATCTGTCCAAAATTCACTCATATTTTGCACCTTTCCCCTGTAATGTTTACGAGTGGAAATCTTTCAAATTTTGCTTCCTTTCAAAGTGTCGGATTCTCTTCCCGACAGATATATGAAGTACCTCTATCTCTACGAGTGTGAGAAGAAATCTCTTAGTTCCCCAGCAGAGTTGCAGGCTGCCATTGATGGGAACCGACGGGAAGGAAGACGTCCGAGCTATGGGTCATCTTCCTTTAGCTACTCTCCAACCCCAGCAGGAGCCCCCACACTCCTCGGAGCCCCCAAAGTTCCTGTGCCTATGCTGGGAGTGCACCCCAGCACTCGCATTTCTCCTGTGACATCAATAAAGAAAGGTCAGTGGAAGTGTGCTTGAACAGAGAGTTAAAACGTTTAGGTTCTCTAACATAACAAATCTGACGTAATATGAAAAATGTGATTTTGTGTTCAACTGAATGTAGTTCTACACGCACAGGTTCCAGAAGTTCAGTATTGATTGGAGAGCTGTTCACATGCACAATTCCAAAGATGAACAGTTCTGGAGAAAACCATTTGCACCACAACTGACAAATCAATGCTGTCATTGATTTTATTGGGCGTTTTTTCTCCTTAAATGGTAGAGAAATGTCTCCAGCATTCAAGGGGTAAAAATCCAGTTTAAATTAATGGGGATTTTGGGAAAGTATGTTTCACACTATGGTGCAGTTGGTTAGCACCATAATTGCTCTAGTTTTACTTTGTGCATACAGCCCTTAAACTGTTATCTGTCACTTTGCACACGCAGCCTTATACAGGAAGCAAAGCAATTCCAACAGCATCCAAGGAGGAAAATAAAAAAAAAATTCCACAGATTCTCAGTGTTTTAAATAGGAATTTACCCCTTGAATTCTAGAGGCCTCCAAAACATTGCTTTGCATCAGCACACTACACCATACACGCAATTTGCAGTTTTAGTTAGACATGTTATTACAGGTTCCCAGAGTCTACAAGCCTGCCTAATCATTGGTACTTATGTTATTAAGGGGGGAAATAATCTCACCAATATTTCCATTTTTTTTCTGTGTCCTTACATGGCAAAAGTGTGGGTATTCTTTGTGGTTATAAATGGGCTAGGATATTCAGCACAGGGCACAATGACTTGCCTTAATTACCACTACATTCTATCTCAGCCCTGTACCTGGGTGCATTGTTCACCTGCAGAGTACCTTCAGGACGAGGTGGTTCAGCCCCAGCTCTAAGTTTGGCCAGAGTCGCATCCTCCCTAAGCATAGCCTTTAAAGCCTCTGGGTCAGAAGCTCCAATGAACCTGGAGTTCACATCTCCAGGAAATCTAACTCCTCTGGTCCCCACTCCACATGATGACCTGGCCCTGCATTGTTTTTGGTCTGCCTTCAATCACACCTGTAACTGTTTGTTTCTAGTGCTGTGCTCCTCTGGTGTTTATGGGGTCCTAGGATCAGGACCCAGTGCAAGTGCTGTGGGTGGGTCAGTGTTCTCGCCAGGAGCAGTCTGCTCCACAGATTGGCTGCTGGTCACTGCCCACAGGGCTCATCCATCTAGTCAGTACCAATGATGCAAGGCACCCAGAAAGTTTTGCCGATCCCTTCCAGTCCCTCCTCACCTTCCCACTGAAGGTGAAGCCTGGCTAGCGGGATGACTTCCTTACTGCCACTATCAAAGGTTACACCCACAACCTGGCTAAGCATTTAGTCCTGCGGGACCCCTCTGCCAACGACTAGTGTCGGGCTACTACCACTGCACCAGTACCATGCTCGGATTCAAGCTGTAATGAACCCTTTGGAAACAGAGCAGATCTCGGTGATGTAGTAGTTTAAGCTCGTATATCAGAGACACTAAAGACATATTATCAAAAATGTAATCCATTCCCTGTGCTTGCTTTGCAGTGCATTCCGTACCCCTCAGGCACTCAAATGGTTATCTCAAAATGCATTCTGTATGGATTGAAGTATGTGGCATTGGGAGGCAGGAAGGCCAGAGGGAAGAATACAGTAGTCCATGCTGGACAGGATGAGTGCTTGTGTAAGAATTTTAGCTGTGGAGAAACAGAGGAAGGGATGGATTTTTATGTTACTTCATGTGTAGATAAATCAAGTGAATGTTTCAAGAGCTATGTATGAGTGCTTGGATGTGAATAATGAGTCATAGATTACACTTAGGCTTTTAGTTGTTCAGTGAGAGATGGGGTGCTGAGTCCTAGATATAACCGGGGAGGAGGAAGAGTGATCTACTTTGACAAGCTAACATCCATTTTTAGAGGATAATTCAAGTAAAGTACTGGGAATTAACAATTTGATGTTCACCTCAGTGACAGTATCAGTAACACAAGAGAGTCTGAGACCTCACTATCCTCGAAGGAGTTTAATCGAAATGGGATTATAAAACAACGTAAACATGTTCCAAAAATAGTCTGCCAACATGAAAAACTACAACATCAATCTCCTGTCCTACTGGATCGGTGATCAATGTCAGGGGAGGGGCATCAGGAGAGGTCCTGATGCCCCCACGAGGTCTGATTATTATTATTTTTTTTTTTTTTTTTTTTTTTTTTTTTTTTTTCTTTTTCTTCTTTTTCTTTTGAACCGCACTGCACATTTTTATACACAGGATTGCTTCCATGCTCATGGGAGCAAGAGAGTATTTATATTTTAAAGGGATAGTAATGTTTCATAATAAAAGCAGCCCTAATTAATCATCATAGTATTTGGGCCTTGGAGAGTGTTATTTCAATTCTGTCAGAGTTGTAGTTCAAGAGTAATTCAATGATAAAATATCCCCCTCTTGCCCCTTTTACTGATGTAACACTGCTCACCTCAGAGCAGCAGAGAGGGACAATCTTCAATTAAGATGTGGGAAAAAGCTGAAAAACTTGTCAAGGGGGGCAAGGCTTTCATTGTTCTCGCAGTAGAAAATTGACCCTTGATGTGAGCTGTCTGGTCTATGGACTGGATTCCACATCTGAGGAGTGGGTGTTTACACTAGGTAACAGGGGTGGGAGGGGGAAACTTTAACATTCAGTTACTCTTGAACTACAACTCTCGCAGTATTGAAATAACACTCTATGGCTCAATTGGTATGAAGATTAATTGGAGCTGCTGTTTTTGTGAAACATTACTATCACTTTAAGTGTTAAACCTTACCTTGCAGTGTAGGGAAACTTCTTCCCTACATGTAGGACTGTTTTGCTGGGAGCCGTGTTCAAATTTCTACAATACCAAGTAAAGGGAGAAGAGGGGAGAACGAATAGGAAACAAACCTCCCCTCCTCCCTAAATACTAAGGTAGTCTTATAAATGAGGCATTCAGTCCACGTACCATCAGGGGATCCCCTGTCAAAGCAGTTTGTGGTGATACGCATTGTGATTGTTGGATTTGAGAGGGCTCTCTTCTAACATACACCTGCTTCCTCACTTTTATATATTTTGTATATTTTATGTTATATTTTTCATTTGGCATATATTGCTTGGTGATTTATTTTTGTTTTGGTTGATACCCAATATGAGATCCACCGTATATTTTTTGTATAGTGGGGGATTTATAGTCATTGTTACTTGAGATTTGATCACTGTGGGGCTTCACCCATTTTTAGGTTGTGGGCCCACAGTGGTATCTCTCTTTCATATACTTTTTATATATGTGCAGTGTTGTGGAGCATCCCTCTCTGATGTTTTTAAATATATCCTCTTTTTGATATCTTTTTCACCAATAAAGTATTGTTTGTGTTATAATATGCTTGGTTTGAGTGCCTCATTTATAAGATTCCCTTAAAGGGATAATAATACTTCGTTTTATCTTTATTTTATTTTGTAGGCATAAAAAAAATGAGGAACGATATAAGTCTTATCTCTCAAACATTTATGGTTGGTGAGATATATTCACAAGCAAAGTTTCCCCTCCCGCTCCTTTTACCTAGTGTAAGCCATCTCTTCAGATGTGGAATGCAGTCCATAGACCAGACAGATAGCAGCAGGGGACAATCTTCTTCCTATGAGAACAATGAAAGCCCTGCCCCCCTTGGCAAGTTTTTCAGGTTTTTCCCTTATCTTAATTGAAGATTGTCCCTCTCTGCAATCCACCTGGGCATCTCCCTTCTGATCTGGCTGAACAGTGTTACATCAGTAAAAGGGGTGGGAGGGGGATACTTTGTCATTGAATTACTCTTGAACTACAGCTCTGACAGAATGGAAATAACACTCTCCAAGGCCCAAATACTATGATGATTAATTAGACCAGCTTTTATTATGAAACATTACTATCCCTTTAATGTTTAGGGAGGAGGGGAGTTTTGTTTCATTTTCTTTCTCCCCTCTTTTCCCTTTACTTGGTATTGTGAATCTGTTTTGAGTCTTAGGGTGCACCGCACTATTGATGAACTTATGACTGAGTTTGTCTATATGCACCATTTCCTGCCCAACTGCTTGTAGAGTTTGCATGTCCCTTTTCTAGTCGCCATGGAGACCTGTTGCCTGGGATTTGCTTTAGTAAAAATGTATGCTTGGTACAGTGTAGACAAGAGATAATGAAATCATTAGAGACATCTGGGTCTCAAGGGGTTAAGTCCCATTTAAATCATTGGGATTTTTCATTTCTCCCCTTTAGTACAGATGGTTTGCCCCAGAAGTGCCCCTCTCTAAG
This sequence comes from Rhinophrynus dorsalis, assembly GCA_037306005.1. NCBI lineage: Eukaryota > Metazoa > Chordata > Amphibia > Anura > Rhinophrynidae > Rhinophrynus > Rhinophrynus dorsalis. The sequence continues at coordinate 363,222,719 of CM074721.1, read as the reverse complement.
CTGTTGAATACAATTTAGTGCTGACCTGTTTTAGCTGCACCGAATGGTGATTCTGCCAGCCTAGCTGTTTGAACTCACAGTCCCCTCTCTTTTACAGGTGACAGTCCTGCAAGCTTAATACCAGGACGCATGCCAATGTCAGGGCCACCAGGCACACAGCAGACCCAGGCAGGTGTGCGGACGGCTTCGTTGGAGCAGTTGAAGGAGAGGCTGGAGACAGGAGAACCCCCGGAGAAGCGGACACCTCGAACACCAGGAGAGGAACAACAGAGACTCATGCAGCAGGCGCTCCAGCACAATCTGATAAGCATGGCACGACAGATACCCATGAATCTGAAAATCAATGGCAAGGGTGAGAAGCACAGGGACATGCCACGGGGGTTATTTATTTAAGGACTGTAGTTTATAAATGGAAGAGAGATGGTATATTGTCTCTTAATCACTTTACACTTTCTCTAGTTATTTTGTCTTTTCTTTTCTCTCTAACCAGCATCTTCCTTTTTTTCCCAGTAGCACAGGACCGGCAGGAGGGAACGCTCAACCTGGGCACTGGCAGTATCAACATGTCTATTGAAATTAATGGCACGATGTACACAGGTTAGTCCCTATGTTCTAAATGGGTGGGGAGAAAAAGGGATCTGTCATCAAGATATCTGTACCTTGCTATGAAATTCCGGAGCTGCTGTGGGGGAAGTTTCAGGAGCCCTCCCTGTGAAATTTATAGTTCCACTGTAGCGCTCTCCTTTCTCGCGCTCTCCTTTCTCGCGCTCTCCTTTCTCGCGCTCTCCTTTCTCGCGCTCTCCTTTCTCGCGCTCTCCTTTCTCGTGCTCTCCTTTCTCGCTCTCTTCTTTCTCTCTTTAGCTGTCTTTCCTCTCTGTATAAAAGTGTTGCAGTGCAAATGATCTTTTGTAGGAACACCTTAAAAGATTATGTTTCTCCAAGATGCTGATGTTTTCTCTTATGCTAGTTTTCTCTCGTTCTGTATTACAAACCCCCTTCTCATAACACTCTTTACTTTTCTATCCAGGGATCCTGTATGCTCAGAAACCAGTACCTTTAATCGCAGGGTACACTGGTCAAAGTGTGGGGAGCGGCAGCAGCAGCAACACATCCCAAGCCTCCCAGAGCCCCACCTCCTCAAGGGGAACCCCAGGGGCAGAACCCTCCACCAGCTGGTCCCTCTGAGTCCCCTTGCTGGGTCAAGAGGGAAGCAGGAAAATTTGGGGGAATGAGCGCAAATACTACTTACTTCCTCCGCAAGAAAGCGTTACGCAACCGTACCTACCTCAACTTGCAGGAAGACATCAACTCAAATTACCTCATCGTAAAGCGAAGGTTACACAACAGATTTACCTCATGTTTTCTGATGGCATTACACAGCAACACTCCTCTGCAGAATAAAGAGGGGCAAAATAGGGTACTGGCAAAGCCTCCAGTCATTACCCTCCCTTAAGGCACCAGCTCTTACCTGCTGTCTGGCATTTTGGGAACATAATTCACTGCTTACTTGCCCTCTCGCTGCTCCCTTCCCCACTTCATTTCCTTGTTAATTTAAGGGAAGGAGTCCTAACCTCTATTGTTGCTTCTGGGTCTTTCATGGGGAGGGCATGATGGAGATGTGCAAGGGGGCATGGTGAGGACATTCCTACTGATCCTGGGATTGCACAACCGCCCCTATAGCACTAGAATACTCCCTCCCTTCCCACGAACTGGTTGCGCACAATCCCAAGAAGTTCTTAGGACAATAGACGTTGTGTAGGGGAAAATTAGTTCTGACTGTAAGTGGTTTTAACCTTGTTCTTTCCTTAATCAGAAGACAGGTTTTCAAGTGTCTTCTAGTTTAAGACTGAACAAGTTTTAATTCCTGTTGACCCCCAATACAGTGTGTTGAACTGACACATTAAAGGTGCAGTCCCATTAAGTTCCCTATTTTAATTATAAATATATAGATATATTTTTATTTAGATTATTTTCTTTGAGGATCAACAATAATATGTAACCACCATTCAACACCTTGGATGCTACAGAACATCTCCCGTGCATTGTGAAGCTATGGCTGGCGAAGCCTCTAGTCCAAGTCTAGAGGGTTAAACTTAGTGCATGTTGATTTGATACCTATGCTGTTGTTCCCTTAACCAATTGAATGCCAGGGTGGTATCAATTGCATATGTATCATACCTCTCTGGCACGTAAACGGTTAAGGTTATTACCCTCCGGTATCTTATAGAAGCAGTCTCTATTTTAACAGGATATTCTAAAGCCTCTCGAATACAGTCGCCAAAGACTGGCAAGGTTCAACTTCTGACCCTTTTTTTCTACTGCTACAGAAGGCTATGATTTCTATTCCTAATTAAACCCAGTTTGAAGTATGTATTTTCCTCTAGGTAAATACCAAAAATAAGAATGTATTTAGAGATGCGAAATGTGAATTTTTTTTTTTTTTCCTTGATTATTTTGCTATGAATAATCAATGCATTGAATAAGTTAGCGGAAGGTGTATATGTTATTACCTTAACCATCTAAGTACCAGAGGAGTGTCTGTAGCTCATTGGCTCAAAATGTGTAGGTCACCCTTCTTGTAGATAAATGGTTAGTTTGTTTTCCTCTGATCCATGGATGTTCAAACTCCCAGAACCCATTGAAGCATGAAATCGTGTTTTGTAATTCCCACAAAACACAGTGTTAGCTGACCCAGGCTCTTTCCTTCAACAAAGGAAAATAATGGAGGATATTTTTTATTATTCATACTGCCATGTTAGGTAGACTAGTAACTATGAATTTAAGTTTGCATATTATAAAACATCATTCAGCACTGCTTTTATGTTATTGTAGCCAGAAGACTAAGAGGTGCACCATTTAGAACATGCTGCTTTAATCTTATTTTTTCATGCAGCTCTATCATTCAATCTGGGATATAAATATTTAATGCTTTTCCAAGGGATTAATGAAGGTTACAAATAGCTATTCCTTGGTCTCACAATTAGAATAACAAAAATAAGCACATTGTACATAACAATTTCCATAAATATACAATTGAAACTCAACATTCTTAATTTTCCTCATTTAAAAAAACAAAAAAAAATGGGGCACCCTAAGTGGAGGTCCATGGCATACCAATATGCCACAGGGCCCTGGTTGAGAGTCACTGCTTTAGGGGATATTGATAATTTTATTTCTGAAAAGGTGAAAGTTTGTGTCCTATGCTAGTTAAAATCTGTGCTGCATTGAGATTATTAGAATACTAGTGTAAAAGCCAGTGTACACCGGACAAGGTCTGGGTAATGCTAACCCTTTGCGTACCAGAGGGGTATGCAACGCATTGTGTACCCCTCTGGCACTCAAAGGGTTAAGCGGCCTCTACCTCGCTGTTCCTCACGATGCAGTCTTGTGTCGCCTCACTCACACAATGCAATCTGGCGCAGTAGACTTCCCGAACGCAGGAGGTCTCTACTGCGCATGACTGCATCGTGACAAACATCCTCTCTAATTATTATATAGGATAGAGTAGTGCACACCATGCAGAAATAAGAATCTATCTCCTATAATATGAATCTGCTAATCTTTTGATACATAGTCTTGTTTTTAATGCGCAAACTTGAATTCAAGTTCCACTAATTTGCTTTATGCCTTGAGCGGGCAGAAAACTTTGAAGGATGGAATGCAGTGGATCAGCTTTAACTTTTTGAGTGGGAGAGGGGTGTCCAACTCATAAAATAGCTGCTCAAGGAATTCTTCAATTCTATTGCAACAAAACATGGGCGCTGTTGAGTTGCTTTCCTCTGTTAGTTAATAGTGTGACACTCAGGAACTTCATGTATTCCAGTAGTATTTATAAATGCCTTTTTTAATTTAACATTATTTTTAGCTTGCTACACTAGAAATCTCTACTGAGTTAGTTGATACAACAAAACCCAATGCACTGTTCTAAACCATGTAGATAACCAAATTAATCTACATCAGGTGGTTAAAAATTTGAAAAGCTATTACTTTTTTTTTTTTCATTTTAATGTAACTTGAGAATTATATTTGCTAGATTTCCAAAACAAAGGCCCTGAATGTTTATACACCGTTTGTACATTAATATTAAGCTGGTAATTGGCAGCTTTACACTGAAAGCCTACACAAGGATGTGGCTCCAGAGCTCAGTGTGGGAATTTCTTGACACCAAATACACATCTTTATGACAATCGTGCTGCCTGTTAGGGCAAATTGCATCCTCAATCATGTATTTGAGAACTTTTTTTATTTGAAAATATATTGTGTGTTTTATTAAACCTCATTAGACGTTTTGAAGAAGGGGGATGTGGGGTGGGTTGTGTGGGTAGGCTGGAGAATTGCTTAGAGCAGTGGTTCTCAATCTTTTTTTGTTCAGGACACCCCTAACATATAACCTACAACATTCGGGGCACCCTTAACATATTTAATGTACTTTATCAAGTGCATATGAAGGGTACAATACATAAATATACAGTTATTAGGTCTTACAATCATAATAACAAAACTAAATCTATTGTGCATAACAATTTCTATAAATCTTTAATTAAAAGTCCATTTTTGTCAGTCTTCATAGAAAACATGGGGCACCCTAAGTTGATGGCTGTGGCACACTAAAGTGCCATGGCACCCTGATTGAGAATCACTGGCTTAGAGAGTGACTATGCGGGGTTACTAGGTATGGGTGTTTTGAGGGCGCCTATTGCTCAGTGGGGTAAGTCACTTTGGGGAGGTGCACTAAGGGCCATATCCAGTAAGATAAAGAGGTGCAATCCTAGAGCAAACAAACTACAATAGGGAGAAAAGGAAAATATCTTGGATTTAAATGGGTCTTTTCACCTCTTCACTTTTCACCAACAAATTGTTTCACTTTCATTGGATTAAAAGTCCTGTTTAAATCAATGGCTACTTTGTATTTGTTATTATATATAGTGCACAGTTGGTTTGCTCAAGAATTGCATCCCTTGCTTATGGAATTCTGCCCTTATGGCCCAATTCAATGAGCTAAAGAGGTGCAATTTTGAAACAATCTTACTGTGCCCTGCATAACAAAAATTCCTAAAATGCCCACTGATTTAAATGGAGACTGGATCGGAACTACTGCTCACTGAGCTTCACTCTCATTGCCCCCTCCCTTCTCTCAGGGACTGTTTCAAATTAAGACTTTGTCGGGAATGGGGACAAATTTTAACGAAGTATCTGACCTGGCATGTCTCAGGATAGAATGTGCGGCAGAATTCTCAGCATAGTTAATATGTCAGCAATCCAAGAAATGCTGAATACCTGGGATGGATAGGTGCAGTAAGGGTGGAGAAAACTACCACAGCATGTACCTTCTGTGTTTCTGATACTGCAGCTTTAGATGGCCTCTGACCACTTGGATGCTAGAGTACTCTACAACACATTGCAAAGAGAGTGTTTGAGGCATCTGTTGCATGTAAGTGGTTAATAAAGAATCTCTTTCCATGTGAAAGAACCCTCCACTGTGCAGCGTGTCCCTTCACGTGCCGATGAAAACATTTCCAAACTCAAAGGAGGGAGGTTCACTAAGCAGTGATAAAGTGGAGATGACTTCTCCAGTTTCATTTCTCCAGTTCCTATGTTATTCTATAGAGCCCAGGCACTAAGATATCCAAAGTTGAATAAAATCACCTGAACTGAAGATCACCCCTGGGAAACCAGAGCCACTCAATGGAGGAGGGAAGTGAGTGGATGAAGGTTCCCCTCTCTTCTCCCATCAATCTCCTTTCAGTCTCTCTCCCCGCTGTATATTCTTTCCCTTTCTGTATGCCTCTTCCTTTACACTCTCTTCTCTCCCTACTGTAACCATCCTTGAATGGAATATTTAGGCCCTTGAATGTAGAGTTCTCAAGCATTCGGGGGGGGGTTAAAATCCCCATTTAAATTATTTGGAATTTTAAACCAACCCCCATGTGATTCATTTGCATTGCACTTCTTTTAAATACTGAATATGGCCTTAAGGGCTAAGCCCAGTCTTTAGAATTTGTTCTGTCAAATTGTCTGATGTATTTTTTGCTTACAAAAGAAGTTCCATTGAATAACAGATCAATTGGAGAGTTTTTACCTATTGAAGGCACTTCTTGCAGCTTAGTGCATCTGTCCTACTGAAGAGAGCAAGGATAGCAATTAACTTGTACCCTACTTTCAACAATTTTTTTTTTTTTTTTTTTTTTTTTTAAAACACTTTTTTTTTTCTTTTTTTTTTGGCTGTGTTTGGTGGATGGCACTATCAACACACTTGCAAAGAAAGCTACGTCTCAAGTTGATAATGGTAATCCTGCCTTAACCCAGTAATTATACTTTGGATTTCCATCTTGAATTCTATATTCATGTGAAAGTGGGAGCTACAACTCGGTTTGTAAGGACATGATCTGTGTGAGTATTTCCCAACTGCCTTCAGTGGCATCCATCCTGGGATGTACTTTTCTCTCACCTGACTTTCCCAGAGGAACTGGCCTTGAGTTGATATAATTGCAACTCTGTGGTTTATATGTAGATTATATACCCCAAAGACTTTGCATGAAATGTTGAATCATGGTCCTTTTATCCATTAGGTTATATACCCGCACTACCAGCCTGTAACTTATTACTGTTCTATGATTTAATCGAAAGCGAGAGGCAATATCTTGTTCATTAAAATAATCTAGAACATCTAGATTTCTCTAACACACACGCAAACACAAACACACACACACACACACACACACACACGTATTAAAGCTTTCCGCTGCTAAATATAAAAACATGAAATAAGTTGGACAGTAGATGATTATACTCGTTTTCCCGGACTCTGGCATAAGAAGAATTTCTCTTAGGGAAATGTTTAACCTCATAAGAGGAATTTGTTTGGTTTTGTTGTTCTCTTGATTTTTTTTTTTTTTTTTTCTGTTTAATAATACTTGAAGCACCAGATCCTAAAAAAAAAAAAAAGTTAACATTGGGCTGGAAACTTTATTTTGTGAAAACCTCATCACCTTTTACAGTGCAAGTTTAAGTCCAAAATTTCTACTACAAACATAATTTTAAGGGGGATCTAGATTGCAGTGATGGAAATCTTAACATTAACCCTTTGAGTGCCTGAGGGATATGCAACACATTGCTTTGCAAAGCACTGTGCACCCCTCTGGCATTCAAAGGGTTAAACTTGTAAAATGCTATTCAGTTAGTCTGAAGAAATAGCAAGGAAATTAAAATGTTTTCTTGTGAAAGATTTTCAGTAATTGGTGCGATTGTGGGTTTTTTTGTTGTTTTTTTTTATATATATATTAAACATACCTCAGAAACCATCCTCTGTCATGGAAACTAGACACTGAATTTATATAAAAGGGGGACATAAAAGGAAATGCGGGCATGCTAAGCAGAAATAAAATAGGAATGTTTTTTCCTGGGACATATTATCCTCAAGTGTTTTGAGCCCTGGACAAAAGTCTTCATTTTATTTTTAATTTTTGGTAGGCCCATTTCACACCCCTGAATAATTACCTCAGCAAAAATTGTATTCTATTTTAAATTGTTTTACATGTTTCAACCTTTTTATGCCTGAGAGAAACACAAGTGAGAAGTCTCTCTGGTTTGAAAAGGATTATTCACTTTGTCATATTTGTGTGGTCTTGTGTAATTTTTCTTGTGTGTATATTTTTTGTTTTTTTTATTGTTGAACCAAAGAACCTCGGGGTGGGAAAAAATATATATATACGATTTTAATCACTATTTTTCAGCCTTCGAAGTAACGTCTGAATTCCAGGCACACACTGGGCGGGTAAAGTATGGGTGGGGGCGGAATGTTTTAGGAATAATGGGAAGAGGGAGGGGAACCGTTGCCGCTGGTACAAAGATAACATTTGTTCATTCAATTTTTAATAATTTTTTTTTTTTTTGCAGTAAAGTCACTATTAAAAAAAAAAATAATAAAAAATCTGTGTCTTTAGTTTTTTTATACTTTGCTGTAAACTGATCTTTCTGTATAAAAATGCAAGGGGGTTTTAGATTCATGTAATAGCCCACATAAGTTGATAAAAGAAGAAATGAGATGTGTAAACATTCTCTGATATTTTACAGAAGATGTAATCCACATAATAGCATTTACATAACAATGACTGAAAATGTTTCTAGTAAACATACATTTAGCAGTATTGTTAAAGGGAACTACAAATCCCTTAATATGGGCCAGTATTTTGTATAACATAAGGTTATATTGTTTGGTGCTTTTATTCAAAATCTACACACTAAGTAAGATCAGAGGAGTAGTCAATCTGACCCAGTTTACTAAAGTGGCTGTGGAATACTGCTTAAAGTGGACCTATTGCATTGAATTTTCTTTACATATTTGAAAATGTCATTCAGAATTGTTTATGTCATGTTAACCAAAATTCCAGCAGATGTATAGTTAATGAAATATTCACACTTTTATTTCTGGGAAAAGTGAAATTCTCCTGGTACTGTACAAAGCTTAATTGGCATATGAAATGTCACTGAAAAGGCTTCATTAGAGGGAGAGCCAAGCATGGTCTCTTGACAGGGTGGTAGACCAGTAACCTGTATGGACTAAGAGAAAAGGATTTAACATGTAAGACTAAAATCCTCTTTTCTCTGTCGTCCAATACAGGTTACTGGTAACTCTGGGATGTCCAACCATTGAGTTCCCCAGAGGTGGGAAGAAGGCAAGGACCAAGCACAAGGCCCCCAAAGTCACCAGTGCAGCTATGGACCAACAGGTCAGAGAGAGCCCAACAAAACTGAAGTGTCAAAGTACACTGAACAGGGGTAAAAACACCCCCAGGAACCGATACACAGCACACTGAGCTACAGCCAACAGGGCTCAACAGTAAGGAAGCACCAAGAACCTAAGAAGAAGTTCCTAGACAGGCAAGACTGCCTCCAGGACCTTCCTCCCAAAGCTGGCATCAGCCGAAGGCAGCACATCCACACGGTAGTGCTTCGAAAAGGTGTGCACAGAGGACCAAGTGGCCACCCTGCACAGCTGAATAGCAGAAGTCTGATTCTTGTAGGACCAAGAGGCTCCAATGGACCTGGTGAAATGAGCCGTGACCCGAAAGGGAACATGAGTATCCCTCCGCTCGTAGGCCCTATGAATAGTGGACTTGATCCTTGATGCAGTAGTCACTTTGGACACCGGTCGCCTTCCCTAGGACCCTCAGGAATGACGAACAGAGCGTCTGATTTCCTGACAGATTCAGTGTGATGGCCATAATACTTGAGACAGCGCACCACATCCAACAAGTGGAGATCCCTCTCCTTGTCAGAGGAAGGGTTAGGACAGAAAGAGGGCACCACAATCTCCTGATTGATGTGAAACTTGGAGACCACCTTAGGTAAAACTCCTTAGAGGTGCGAAGCACCGCCTTATCCTTGTGAAACACCAGATATGGTGGTTTACAGGAAAGAGCGTGCAACGCTGCAACATGTTGAACAGACACGATCGCCAGGAGAAAAGCCATTTTCCACGTCAAGAGAAGTAGAGGAATAGTAGCCAAAGACTCAGAAGGGCCCAAAACCAAATTAAGATCCCACTGAGAAGCGGGACTCTGGAAGACAGGACGAATATGAGCAATGCCCTGGAAGAAAACCTTGACATCAGGAAGGATAGCAATGCGCTTTTGAAAGAAGACAGCGCAGAAGTCTGAACCGTAAGAGAACTCAAACTGAGTCCCTTATCCACACCGTCCTGCAGAAAGGCCAGGACAGTAGGTAGATCAAAATCAATGGACAGATCCCTGTCAGCACACCAAGACATAAAAGTCGACCAGACGCATTGATAGATCTTGGAAGAAACAGGCTTACGGGCACTAAGCATAGTAGTCACCACAGCAGAAGATTTCTTTAAAATCGAGGATTCAACCTCCAGGCCTTCAAATTGAGCCGGTGGACATCTTCCTTCCACAGGTAACCCTGCAGATGAAGATCCGGACAGGAGGGGAGCGGGAAGGGCTCCGCCACAGAGCCAGAAACTCCAGAAACCAGGATTGACGAGGCCAATCCGGAGCAATCAGGATGACAGTACAACATTCCATCTTCAATTTCCATAACACCCTTGTCAACATGGGAAGGGGAGGAAAGATGTAGGCCAGAGGAAATAGCCAAGGGATGGACATCGCATCTAGAGCTAGAGAGTCTCTCCACCGAGAGCAGAACACCGGAACTTTCCTGTTGTGTCTTGTCACCATCAGGTCCTCGAGGGGCATCCCCCACCTCTGAACAAGGAGTTGAAACACCTGGGGATGTAACTCCCACTCTCCGCTGTCCACTGTGTAATGACTGAGGAAGTCTGCCATGACATTGTCTATGCCTGGAATGTGCACTGCGGATATTATAGGAACATGATCTTCTGCCCAGGACAAAATGGCCTTGACCTCTAACCAAGCAGCGAGACGTCTTGTTCCGCCTTGCTTGTTGATGTAGGCCACTGCCGTGGCGTTGTCGGACTCCACTCGGACTGGACAGTCCTCCAGCTGAGACACCCAGTGACGCAGGGCATGAAATATCGTCCAAGCTCCAAGATGTTGATCGGGGGGACTCCTCCATGGACCATTTCCCATGAGCACTGATTCGACCCAGGACAGCTCCGCAGCCCGAACCCCTGTCTGGAAGGTGCACCAGCAGGTATCAAAATTTCCACTAGCCAATGGAGAGTGAAAATTTAGCCCGGTCCAGGTGAAATTCAGCCCTGGTGGGTATGTTATGGCTTGCAGTGGCGAGTAACTTTTCAGGTCTGGCTAGTAGGAAAGGACTTAAAATTATAAGCCCTGGGCACCGGCTCTAGGACCTCCTTGTCCAGTAGAGCCTGAACAGCGCCGTAGAACAGACGACGTTTCTCTGTACCCTGAGGAGTATGAGAGAGACAAAAGCGAAGGTAAGGAAGAGAATAGGCATCCTGTATCTATCTTTCACCACCTGTAAAACCCATGGGTCCGACACGGAATCCTCCCAAATGCTGTGAAAGAGTCGCAGACGCCCCCCACATCAGGGTGCGGACCCGGGTTCGGCGAGTCATGCTGAAGCAGTCTTGGAAGCCTTGGGCTTGGAGGCGACCTTGGTCTTCCACTGCTGTTTGGACTTGGAGGAGGTTCGTGGAGCTGAGGAAACCACCTGGTTCGCCAGACGTGTCTCATTCTGAAAGGAACGAAAATACCGGTTACGCTTAAGGGGCATTTTCTTCTTAGGGACCAAGGGTAGAAGAGTACTTTTAACCCCCAGTGGCCTCTCTCATCAATTCCTTAACATCAGGCCCAAACCAGGAGGTACTCTGAAAGGGCAGAAAAAGCAAGGCTTTCTTAGAAGCAGTGTCAGCAGACCAGATCTTGAGCCAAAGGGCTTGTCTGGCCACTACAGACGTAGTAGAAACCCTAGCCATCATGTGGATGGCATCAAAGGCAGCAGCAGAAACAGTGTTGTGCTTCAGAGATATTGGCAAGAAGACGCAATTTCTCCGAAGTAGGCGCATCCTGATGGACAGCCGTAGTGCGTTGCTCAATCCAGACTGCAATAGCCCGGTTGACCCACCCAATAGCAAACGCTGGACGCATAGCGGTACCAACAGTTGCAAAAAATGGACTTGAGAAAAATCGCAAGTTTCTTGTTAGTCCAGTCCTTTAGAGCAGAAGCATCAGAGACTGGCAGGGCAGTAGATTTAGATAATCTGGAGATAGGTGCATCCACTTTGGGGGGATGAACCCACTTAGCAAGTGCAGCTTCAGAAAAGGGGTAAAGCTTTGCAAATGTCCTGGATACAGAAGCAGTCTTGTCCGGTGATTTCCACTCCTCAGAAACCAGGCGGTCAAGAGTGGGGTTAGGAGGAAAATAAGTAAGGGGCTTTGCGAGCTCCTGAAATCAGAAGGAACCTCTTGAATCAAGGGAATATTGAGGGTGGTTAAAAAGGCTCTAATCAGACCCTCAGCAGAGAGGTCAGGATCAGCTTCAAACGGGTCCCCAAGACACAGAGAAGACTCCAGAACCGAACCATCCTCAATATATGAATCCAACAGCAATTCCTCCTCAGAGGAATCTGACATATCAGGTGCTCCCTGAAGTTTAGGCAGGGAAGATCTGATATTAGAGGGGGTCTGCCGTTGTCTGAAGGGCCCTCTGTATCTGGGATGGAAAGAGTTGTAATGTGGACCTAAGGTTCCTAGTCACAGCCTTAAACTCTTGCACCCAAGCTGGCTCAATAGCATGACTGGAGGTCCCTGGGTTGCTGTCAGGAACTTCAGAACATGCTGGGCATAAGTGACCAGAGAACTCTCTAGGGTAGCCCTGAGTGACAGGAAGAGCAATGCGCAAAGGGGGGGGATACTGAGACCCCAGCCTCCTTAGTCTTGGGTCTAGCCCCTAGCTGCAGCGGTATAGATATAGTCCGTGTCAACATAACCAACTGTACAGTAAATCACCCAATTACAGTGTGGAAGATTAAAATTTCACCCCAGAAATGCTAAATATAGACTTATCTGGCAGGCGATGGGTTAATCTGCAAAGGAGAGTCCAAGCCCTGTGTAGGATACTCACTAGAAACGCTCATAAAAATGGCTGCCGGGAGCCAATCAGAAAATAGGCGCAAGCAAGTGCTCATGGGAAATGTAGTTTTTTCCCAAAAAAAAGTATCCTAAACAGTGCCTGAAGCCCCCTGAGCCCCCCAACACACTTGAACTATAAACCGGATAATAGAGCAAGGGTAGACAAGTAAAATGAGCCATCTCTGAAGTCGCTAGGTTAAACGGTTGCAGAGATACATCCCAAACAGTGTAGTCCGATAGAGGTGAATAGCATCTATATGGTAAAGCGTGTTTTTTAAGGCGCAGTACACAATTTTTACCCAAATGAAATTAAACCCTGAGAAAGTGTAAAATATCAACGGAACAGGTCTAGACACTCAGAAAACACTAGTCCAGTAGGAAAAGTGCCATAAAACCCCCCAATAAAATCCAAACCAGCTGTGAAAGAATTGTTACCACATAAACCTGCTCCAAACAGACATAAAGATATACCCAATGAGTGCTGGAGTGTGCAATAGGAACTCCAGAATACACCTCTGTGTGGAGGGGCACTGTGGGACAAGTGAACCTGCAGCACTCAAAGGGTAGCTCACCTTTCCTGCAGATCTTCTATCTTCAGATTACCATGCAGCAAGAATTACCTCAGTGGATAACTCAGGGAAGCACTTGAAATCAAGATTCCACCCCCCAGGACTTAAGGTCCACAAAAAAAGCACTTGGATACTGAGCTAGCCACATTGAAGGGCATTTGTCAGTCATGGTAATCTGCCTAATGGTGGTATTCCATATCTGACAGAAAATAAAAAGAAACAAACTATAGCACAACTGTTCTCCACCTGGTGTTGTCGCACCAAAGGAACAAATCATCCTGGAGCGGGTTGGCTAGCTGCAGCCAAGGAAGGAAGGGAGGTTCACCCCCTGTATACATTTAGAGAAATGTTCCTGCCTACTTAAAGGGGCGGATCTCCTTCAAGAGTTACCAGTAACCTGTATTGGACAACAGAGAAAGCTGTATTACATTGTTCCACTGCATTAAATCTCACATTAATGTTTATCTTCAGTAATTTTTTTTTTTTTTTTTTTTTACATTTTTTTTTTTCATTTTAATAAAGTAAATGGTGGGTTATCCATATAAGTAGGGTATCATATGAAAGCCCTATTTGTGCTTAAAAAATATATAATTTATGGGGGTGGAATAAAGAGGGAAAACACTGTTGAACAAAGATAGTCAAAAAGGTCAGAATTGCTCCAGTCCTTAAGGGAAAACGACCTCAGATTTTCCCGGTCCTTAAGGGGTTAAGTACAGGTAATTTTGAAGGTCAGGGGCTCTCAGTTTGTGCACACTAACAGGCCAGGGACTGAGGATTGCCTTGTTTAATCACAGGTGAGTTAATCAAAGGCTCTGTTTTTTTTGTCACCTGTGCTCTGGCTGGGAATTCTGGAAATACAGGATAAATAACGAACCTTGAGGGCACAGGATGAGAACCTCTATTGTAGGCTACAGTTTTTTTGTGTTGTCAACAAGAGATGGTAGAGGAGTGTAGCCATGGGCACAGATATCAAGTGTGCTTACTGATTTGTGTCCCATGTTGTAGAGGAACCAACTAGAAATGAGAACTTGCTTGACCTAGTGATCTGAAAAAAAAATCTGAAATGGAGCGTTTGGGCAGCAGCAACCACAATCCTATATAATCGCTAAAGCGTGTGTAACGACAAAGACATGAGCAGTAGAGACTACTGCTCATGACTGCCCCGTGGCCGGCTGGCAATGGCACTGTGACCCGTGTAACGGGCTCTTCAACTAGTAATTGTATATTTGGAAACGTATGCGGAACCCCTTAAAGGTTCAACTAACATTTTCAACAGTATAAAAGACTAAATTTACATTGCTGAAAGCAGTGCTCGAGGGCATAGGTTGTAATTTTCAAAGATAAAAATGTGGAAAAAAGATGGAATGTATTAAAAATACTTTTGGGTAGATCTACATGTACCATTGGGGGATAAATACTAGAGTAATAAACTTAAAAGCAATGAAGCTTAACAGCATTTTGCAGGGAAATAATTAATAAGATGCATTAGTTAGAAGGACCAGATACATCATTAAATATGTTAAGACAGTCGTGTGATCTGTTTTTTTTGGATCCATTCCAGCCACACATTGATCATTTCCATAGGAAAGCTCCTACAGTTCAGATTATGCCTGCTGCAGGGAAAGCTTGGCATGGAGCCCTACGTGCTTCAGGCCAAGTAGTCCTTGCAGTAACTTCCATGATTTACGGACCCTCACCACAGGTTTTTCAGCACCAAACGAGAGTAATAAAACACTACAAGGACCCTTACTTGTCTATCATTTTTACTTTTGAGCTCTGTGCAATGTGTTTGTCTCCCATCCTATTCCTTGTAGTAGATATTTATAGTTTTTCTAAACTGTCCTAGTTCCTTGACAACTTTGCCACCAAGTCTCTTCAGTATAATGTATTGAGAAGTGTATTAATTAACATGTTCTAGTGATGTTTCATGCGTTTTTATTTTACCGTTTCAATTTTGTCAAATCTGAGTTCCGCTTTACCGCATAGGTGCCATTGCTCCATTCACTCCTCTGGGACTGTACAGTTTGGGACATATCTCTGCAACCGTTTAACCTAGCGACTTCAGAGATGGCTCATTTTTCTTGTATGCCCTTGCTCTATCATCCGGTTCATGTTTCCAGTGTGTTGGGGGGCTCAGGGGGCTTCAGGCACTGTTTGGGTACTTTTCTGGGAAAACTACATTTCTCATGAGTGCTTGCATGCGTGTTAGTTTCTGATTGACTCCTGCCACGGCAGCCATTTTGTGCCGTTTCCAGAACGAGTATCTTACGCAGAGCTTGGAGACTCCTTCTCTTTTCTGCTTTTTAAACCTTCGTCTGCCAGATAAGTGCATTTTAGTGATTTCTGGGGTGAAGCCTTAATCCTACACACTGTACTTGGGTGATTTCTATACTGTAAGATTATTTGAAACTGTGAGAATGTCTATGTTGGAGCTTGGGGCCAGACCTAAGACTAAGGATGCTGGGGTCTCTATATCCCCTATTGTGCATTGTTCTTCCTGTCATTCAGGGTTACCTAGAGAATTCAGGTAATTTATTTCCAGCATGTTCTGATGTCCCTGAGAGTCTCCCAGGGACCTCCAGCCATGCATTAGAGCCAGTTTGGGTGCAAGAGTTCAAGGCTGCTACCAGGGACCTTAGGTCTACATTGTAAATCTTTCCATCCCAGTTACAGGGGGTCTTTCATTCTTGGCAGACCCCCTCCTCCATCCAGTCTTCCCTGCCAAACCTTAGGGAGTACCTGACACATCCGATTCCTCTGACGAGGAACTGCTGGTGGATTCAGATGTTGAGGAATGTTCTGCTGTGGGCTCTTCTCAGTTTTTTGGGGATCCTTTTGAGGCTGATCCTGAGCCCTCGGCTGAGGGCCTGATCAGGGCTATTTTGCATACCTTTAACATTCCCTTAGTTCAGGAGGTTCCTTCTGATCCCTCTGATGTGTTTCAGGAGACTAAAAAGCCCCTTACTTGCTTTCCACCTAACCCCACTCTTGACCGCCTTGTGTCTGAAGAGTGGAAATCTCCGGTCAAGAAATTTGCCAAGCTATATCCCTTCTCTGAGGCAGCGCTTGCTCAGTGGGTTCATCCTCCCAAAGTGGATGCTCCTATCTCCAGGCTATCTGTCTACTGCCTTGCCAGTTTCTGATGCGTCTGCTCTTAAGAACTGGACTGACAAGAAACTTAAGGTCTCCCTCAAGTCCATTTTTGCCACTGCTGGTACTGCCATGCGTCCAGCATTAGCTACAGCATGGGTGAACCGGGCCATTGTGGTCTGGACTGAGCAGCTCACCCTGGCTGTCCGTCAGGGTGCTCCTATTTCGGATATGTTAAGTCTTCTTGCCAACGTTTGAGGCACAGCACTGTTTCTGCTGCCTTATTTGATGTCATCCGTTTAGTGGCTAGGGTTTCCACCATGTCTGTGGTTGCCAGACGTGCTCTTTGGCTCAAGATCTGGTCTGCTGACACTGCATCCAAGAAAGCATTGCTCTCCTTACCTTTTTAAGGTACTTCTTTGTTTGGGCCAGATCTTAAAGATCTGTTCAGTGAGGCCACAGGGGGTAAGAGTATACTTCTACCCTTGGTCCCCAGGACGAAAACGCCACTTAAGCATAGTAGGTATTTTCATTCCTTTCAGACTGATACACGTCTGGTGAATCAGATGGTTCCCTCAGCTTCGCATGCCTCCTCCAAGCCCAAACAGCAATGGAAGCCCAAGGTCTCCTCCAAGACCAAGGCTTCCAAGCCTCCTTCGGCATGATTCACTGAACCCAGATCCCCAGTATGCTGTGGGTGGCCATCTGCGTCACTACCACAGCATCTGGGAGGATTCAGTGGCGGACCCATGGGTTTTACAGGTGGTGACAGAAGGGTACAGGATCCCTTTTGTCTCTTTTCCTTTCTTTCGCTTCGTTCCTGCTCATACGCCTCAGGGCGCAGAGAAATACCAGCTGTTCCACTGCGCTATTCAGGCTCTTCTGGACAAGGATGTTCTAGTTCAAGACAGAGGTATGGGTTTTTATTCAAACCTCTTTGTGGTCTCCAAAAAGGACGGCAGTTGTCGCCCCATTTTGGATTTGAAGGATCTCAATTTCTTTGTGATCCGGACCCATTCTCACCAGGAGTCTCTATGGAAGGTGATTGCTGCTATGGCACCGGGGGAATTCCTTGCATCTCTGGATCTTCAGGAAGCGTATTTACACATCGCCATTCATCCAGAGAGCCGGCAGTATCTCAGATTTGCCTGCGACAGAGGGCATTTTCAGTTTTCAGCTCTTCCGTTTGGTCTGACTACAGCTCCTCAAGTTTTCAACCGTGTCCTGGGAGCCTTAGTGTCTGTCTTCCACAGAGACGGTATCAGAGTTACTCCATACATGGACAACCTGCTTCTGAAAGCCCTGTCTGCGGAACTTCTTCATCTGCAGGTTCAGCAATGCAGTCATACTCTTACCCATCACGGGTAGATCATCAACATGGACAAGTCACATCTTGTCCCATCCGAGCTTCTGGTCTTCCTGGGCCTTCTCTTCGACACCCAGAAGAACATGGTGTTTCTCACGGATGAGGTAGCTCACCAGATCGCCCACAGGGTTTCTGCGGTTCTGGCTCAAGATCCAGTTCCAGCCAAGAAGCTGTCCTCTTTAGTGAGGAAATTCATCTCCACCATAGAAACGGTCCCGTTTGCCATGGCGCACACCAGGGAACGCCAGAAGTTTGTGATCCAGGTGTGCAGGGGTCAGCTGGACATTCTTGAAAATGTCAGTGTCCCTCCCTCTTCATGTGGAACTGAGTTTGTCATGGT
Source organism: Rhinophrynus dorsalis (assembly GCA_037306005.1). NCBI lineage: Eukaryota > Metazoa > Chordata > Amphibia > Anura > Rhinophrynidae > Rhinophrynus > Rhinophrynus dorsalis. Next base: position 363,204,812 of record CM074721.1, on the reverse strand, counting down.
GGCTCGACCTCTCCAATCTGCTGAAAGGCAAGTCCTTCCTGGTATCCTTCTGGACCATGGTGACGACGGATGCCAGCCTCTCTGGCTGAGGAAGGGTCCTGGGTCGTCTGAGTGCTCAGGGTCCATGGTCTCCAGAGGAATCTGTCCTTCCCATCAATGTGTTGGAGCTTCGAGCGATATTTCATGCCCTTCGTCATTGGACATATCAGCTGGAAGACTGTCCAGTCTGGTTACAGTCCGACAACGCCACGGCCGTGGCTTACATCAACAAGCAGGATGGAACAAGAAGTCTCGCCTCTTGGTTAGAGGTCAAGGCTATTTTGTTCTGGGGAGAAGAACATGTTCCTGCCATATCCACAGTGCACATTCCTGGCGTAGACAATGTCATGGTGGACTTCCTCAGTTGACACACAGTGGACAGCGGAGAGTGGGAGCTGCACCCAGAGGTGTTCACCCTCATTGTTCAGAAGTGGGGGCTTCCTAACATCGACCTGATGGCGACAAGACACAACAGGAAGGTTCAGAGGTTCTTCTCTCGATGGAGGGACACTCTAGCTCTGGCGGTGGATGCAATGTCCATGCCTTGGTTATTTCCTCTGGCCTACATCTTTCCTTCTCTCCCAGTGTTGCACAGGGTGTCCAGTCATTCTGATTACTCTGTACTGGCCTTGCCAAGCTTGGTTTTCTGGAGCTTCTAGATCTGTCAGTGGTGGAGCCATTCCGGCTCCCTTACAGTCCGGATCCTCTTCTTCAGGGTTGCTTGTGGAAGGAGGATGTTCATCAGCTAACTTTGACCGCTTGGAAGTTGAATCCTCAATATTGAAGAAAAGTTTTTCTTCTGGGGTGGTGGCTACTATGCTTATTGCCCGCAAACCTGTTTCTTTCAAGGTCTACCATCTTGTCTGGTCAACATTTCTATCTTGGTGTGCTGACAAGGCCCTGTCTCAAGAATTTGATCTGTCTGCGGTCCTGGCCTTTTTGCAGGACAGTGTGGATAAGGGCCTCAGTTTGAGTTCCCTTAAGGTTCAGACTTCTGCTATCTCTGTTTTCTTTCAGAGGCACATTGCCATCCTTCGTGATGTCAAGGTTTTCTTCCAGGGTGTTGCTAATACTCATCCAACCTTCAAGAATCTCGCTCCTCCATGGGATCTTAACTTGGTTTAGGGTGTTCTTCAGCGCCCTCCATTTGAGTCTTTAGCTACTATTCCTGTATGTCTGTTGACATGGAAAATGGCCTTTCTCCTGGCAATCGTGTCCGTTCGCTGTGTCGCGGAGTTACATGCTCTGTCCTGTAAGCCACACTATTTGGTGTTTCACAAGGACAAGGCGGTGCTTCACACTTCGCAGTAGATTCTCCCGAAGGTGGTTTCGGAGTTCCACATCAATCAGGAGATTGCGGTGTTGTCTTTCTGCCCTGACCCCACCTCTGAGAAGGAGAGGGATCTCCACTTGTTAGATGTGGTGCATTGTCTGAAGTTTTATGTACATCGCACTGAGTCTATCAGGCAATCTGACATGCTGTTCGTCATTTCTGAGGGTCCCAGGGCAGGAAGACCCGCATCCAAAGTTTCTATTGCTTCTGGGATCAAGTCCACTATTGGTAAGGCTTATGAGCTGTGGAAGAAGCCTGTCTCTCTCAGGGTCATGGCTCATTCTACTCAATCTATTGAGCTTACAAGAATCAGGCCTCCGCTGATCAGTTATGCAAGGCGGCCACTTGGTCGTTTGTGCACACCTTTTCGAAGCACTACCGTGTTGATGTGCTGGCATCAGCTGATGGCAGCTTTGGGAGGAAAATCCTGGAGGCAGTCTTGTCTGTCTTCGGTTCTTAGTGCTTCCTTCACTTTTGAGCCCTGTTGGCTGTAGTTCAGTGTGCTGTGCAACAGTTTTGGGGTGCTGGTACCCCTGTTCAGTGTCCGTTGACACTTCATTGTTTTGTTGGGCTATCTCTGATTTGATGGTTCAAATCTGCTGTTGTGACTTTGGGGGCCTTGCGCCTGGTCCTTGCCTTACTTCCTGCCTCTGGGAAACTCAATGGTTGGACATCCCAAAGTTACCAGTAACCTGTACTGATGACAGAGAAAAGAGGATTTTAGTCTTACCTGTTAAATCCTTTTCTCTTAGTCCATACAGGTTACTGGTCTCCCACCCTATCAAGGGACCATGCTCACAGAAGTCTTCTTCCCTTCTATTTTCTAGTCAGTTGGTAGTGTCTCAAATCATTCTGGAGCTAGCTGGCTAAGCTGCAGCCTAGGAGGGAAGGGAGGCTCCACCCCGTGCATACAATTCTAGAATTGTTCCTGCCTACAATTAAAGGGGTGGATTGCCTACCCAAAGTTACCACTAACCTGTATAGACTAAGAGAAAAGGATTTAATAGGTAAGACTAAAATCCTCTTTTTCATTGGATTAAAGGGATAGTATTGCATAACATGAATAAAATATATTACAGGGTTCATAGAACAAAGGCATTTCTACCATTGAGAAATGTTTTGTACAAAAGTTATTGCAGTAGAATTTGCATTTCTCTATCGTCCAGTATAGCTTACAGGTACCATGGGGAGGCAAAAGCACCTCCCGTTAGGCTGGAACAATTCTTCAAAGAAGTTCGGGGTGGAGCCTCCCCCTCCTCCATAGCAGGCTACCTAGCCACTCCCTTCCAGTTAAGATTTGTTCCATCATCCTGATAGGAAGGCTGTGAACAGTTCTGCTTAGTTTTTAGTTATTATTTTTCTTTAGATATTGGGTGTCAAAATTCCCCCATTAGGTGGATTGCCATTACTGGCTTCCCCTGGTGGATTGCCCAGTTAACAGGAGCGGATTGTGGACCTTTTTCAGCCCTGGGAGAGATGTAACCCATGTCTCTCTCTCTCTCTTTCTTTCTTTTTCCAGAAGGAGTCTCTCTGAGGATTCTTCCTTGCAATGGTAATCTGAAGTAAGAAAACCCTCGAGTGCCATGGCCCACAGTCCCCGTCCACACAAGGGTCTTTCTGGAGCTACTTCATGCCTCCTGTACTCATGTTGGGTATATTCTATGTTGTCTGTCTGAGCCTTTGGCGCATTTGGGATGTTTGGTGTTTTAACCCCTTTCATGCTTTACTGCACTGTGTTGGGACTCTTTTCCACATTTTCCCTTGTGTCTTGTGTTCCCTGTGCTTTATTGGGGTCCTAATAGTGTTTTGTCACTTTTTAAACATTTTTCATTTTAGACATTTTATTTGAATTCAGTGCCTTTAAGGGACATTTGGGATGTATCTCTGCAGCTGCTCTGTGTACTGAGTTGAGAGATGGCTCATTCTTGTCTCCGCTTGCCTAACATTCCGATAGACATCCTCCGTATCTTGAGGGCTTCGTGGGTATTCTGTTTTGCTTTTGGTACTCTGTATTGGGAAACTACATTTCCCATAATCGCCCGTTTCTCTGGCCGTTTTCTGATTGGTTCCCTATGCTGTCACCATTTTGTTTTCGCTCTACAAGATCAGATTGTGCTAGATGAGTGGAAGACCCCTCATAAGCTTTTATCTCTAAGAGATTCTCTAAGCTGTATCCCTTTTTCTAAAGCTGCCTTGGCTCAATGGGCTACACCTCCTCAGGTTGATAGTCCCATTTCCAGGCTTTCCAAGTCCACTGCTTTGGCAGTTGCAGATGCTTCAGTTCTTAAAGACTTGACATATGGGAAGCTTGATGCTATTTTGAAGGCTAATTTGAACGCCATTGGCACTTCCTTGAGACCTGCCTTGGCTTCCACTTTGGTCGATAGGGCTATTGCTGTTTGGACTGATTTGCTGACTGGCGCTGTTCATAAGGGTGCTCTTAAGGTGGACCTATTTATCCCTTTTGGCCAACATTTCTGAGGCTCAGCACTGTTACTGATGCTCTCTTTGATGCTGTTAGTCTTGAAGCAAAGGCCTCGGCCTTTTCTATGTCTACTAGGCATATGTTGTGGCTGATAATCTGGTCTGCTGACTTGATTTCCAAGAAATCACAGATTTCTCTTCTCTTCAGGGTACCTCTGAATTGAAGAACCTCATCAGTGAAGCCACTGGGGGCAAGAGCACTCAGGTTCCTAAGCACAACCCTCTAGCAAAGAGGCAGCGTCTCTTTCATCCCAGCCAAAACAAAGCACATAAGGCAAACCCATTGGTGCCACTGGCCCCGCGTTCCACCCCCTAAGCAGTAGTGAAGGTCTAAACACACCTCCACCAAACCTTCGGCTAGACTCACCGAATCCTGGTCCGCAAGCTCTTGAGTTTTTGGACAAGCTCTATTGTGGATATTACAGGTGATTTCTGGTTCCCTTCAAATCCCTACCCCCTCTTCAGGTTCTTCCTTTCTTGTTTCCCTCCAGGACAGGAAAGGCTCAGGCTTTTCAATGGAATGGTCCAGTCTCTCTTGGATGAGGGAGTTCTGGCCCCAGTTCCTCAGCCAGAGAGAGGCTCAAGATTTTATTCCTACTTCTTGGACGGAGGCTGCCGTCCTATCCTGGACCTCAAGGCTCTCAACCGGTTTGTGGTCAAGACCCGCTACAACAGTGGTTCTCAACTCCTGTCCTCAGGATCCACTAACAGGCCAGGACTTAGGGATTTCTCTGTTAGAGCACAGGTGTGGTGATCAGAGGCTAATTTACATTGATTAACTCACCTGTGATCTAACAAGGAAATCATCAAATCCTGGGCTGTTAGTGGGTCCTGAGGACAGGAGTTGAGAAACAATGCACTACAAGATGGAATCCCTGCGTTCCATCATTGTAGCAATGTGTCCAGGGGAATTTCTGGCATCCTTGGATCTACAAGATGCGTATCTGCACATTCCTATCCATCAGGACAGTCAACAGTACCTCAGGTTTGCCTGCAACATGGGGCGTTTCTAGGTCACTGCCCCCCCTTTGGGCTCACCACAGCTCCTCAGGTGTTCGCTCGGGTTTTAGGTGCATTGATTGCCTTCCTGCACACCAAGGGGATTCAGGTGACATCTTACATGGACGACCTTCTCAAGGCTCCTTCCAGGGATCTTCTGAACTGGCAAGTCCAGGAATGTGCTCAGGATCTACTCCAGCACATTTGGATCATGAATATGGACAAGTCTGCTCCAGTTCTCTCCCAGAACCTGGTGTTTCTTGGCCTACGGTTCGAGACACTGCGGAGTATGATTCATCTGATGGAGGATTTGATTCAGCTGCTCACCTCCCAAAGTGTCTCCCCCCCCCCCCCACTCCCTGTCCTGGACGTCTGCTCTGGCAAGGAAGTTTTCCTCTCTGGTGGAGAAGATGATAGCCACCATGGAAGCGGTACCATTTGCCATGCCCCATGCCAGGGAAGCTTCAGAGGTTTGTGATCCGAGTTTGCAGGGGGACCCAGACCCAGACCTTCCTGCGGAAGTAGAACAGAGCCTTCACTGGTGGTTGAACCTCTCCAATCTGGAGAAAGGTAGGCCATTTGTGACTCCATACTGGACCATTGTGATGACGGATGCCAGCCTACTCGGTTGGGGTACACAGCCTTGGGTCACCTGAGTGTTCAGCGAAGGAGACCCTTCTTCCCATCAACAGCTTGGAGCTCAGGGTGATATCTCATGCTCTGAGGTATTGGTCATCTCATCTGTTGGGATGTGCAGTCCAAGACTGTTACAGCTTACCTTGGTTTCAGCGTCATCTACAGGCGCGAGGCTTCAAGCATGCTGCAGGCCTCTGTTTTATGTGTTTGCTTCCTGTAGTCTCCTCCTACCTACTTCCTCCTACCTACTTCCTCCTTCTGAGCTGCTCCTCCTACCTACTTCCTGTGTATGGGTTTAAAAGGCAGAGTGAGTCCTGACTCAGTTGCCCTTGTGTTGTTGTTCATTGCAGTTCTATTACCTTGGGCTCTGTGTATGACCTTGCTAGTCTTCCATCCAACCTGGTGCTGACCTGTGGCTCTGTCTCACTATTCTTTTGCTTGTCCCTATAGTGGACACCCAACCTGGTGCAGACCTGTGGCTCTGGCTGACTACCTGAACTGTGTATGACCTAGCTAGTCTGACTACCCCCTCTGGTGCTGACTTGTGGCTCTGTCTGACTACTCTTATGTTTGGGTGCCTGCTAGGTACAAGGAACAATCTAGTGCGGACCTGGGGCTCCAGTAGACCAGCTTTTTTGACTGCAGACGTGAGTCAGAGTTTGTTCCATTCTGACTGCAGGCGTGAGTCGGTAAGCCCGCCACTTCGGATCAAGATCCTGTGTTCCTGATCCTGTTCCTGGTTCCTGCTGAGACTACCAGTGGCTAAGACCTAGTCTCCAGCATTGGTGGTTTAGCCTTGCATCCTATTATTCCTGATAGCAGGGTTGCTGGCTTTAACCCTTTGCCTGTTCCTTCGTATGTATATATGTATATATTTTCTTTGTTCATTTTGTCAATAAAATTGCATTAACTATACCGTACTGACTCCTGAATATTTCTGGGTATCAGTGACAAAGACCAGTCCAACAACACCACAGCCGTGGCCTACATCAACAAGCAAGGAGGCACCAGAAGTTCTGCTGCTTGGTTCAAGGTCTAGGCTATTTTGTCCTGAGCAGAAGACCATGTACATACCAGGCATAGAAAATGTCCTAGCAGACTTCCTCAGTCGCCACATAGTGGATACTGGGGAGTGTGAGCTTCACCCAGAAGTGTTCCACCTCCTAGTGCAGAAGTGGGGTCTCCACTAGATAGACCTGATGGCCACCAGGGACAATTGGAAGGTTCAGATGTTTTGTTCTCGCTGCAGGGATCCTCTAGCTTTCGCAGTGGATGCCTTGTCAATTCCATGGCGATTTCATCTGGCCTACATCTTCCCTCCTTTTCCTTTTTTGCCCAGGGTGCTGCAGAAGATTCAGAAAGACGGAGCACCAGTGATCCTGATCGCACCTTATTGGCCTTGGTTCCCAGAACTACTGGCCTTGTCTGCTGAGGAACAGTTTCCTCTGCACGTAGACCGGATCTCCTTCTTAAGGGTTACCTGTGGAAGGAGGATGATTTAATGGCATAGCTGTTGATGCTTCCATCTTGAGGAAGAAGGGCTATTCTTCTGAAGTGATTTCCACCATGATTCAGGCTAGGAAATCAATTTCTTCTAAAGCCCTACCACATGGTTTGGTCCTTTTTTCCATTCTTGGTGTATGGACAGGGATCTGTCTTCACATGATTTTAGTCTTACAGCTATCCTGTTTGCAGGACAGCGTGAACAAGGCCTTAGTTCCTTGAAGGTTCAGACCTCGGCTCTCTGTCCTTTTCCAGAGGCGCATTGCCATTTTACCAGATGTCAAGGTCTTCTTTCAGGGGGTTGCTCATGCTTTCCCTGCTTACAAGGCTCCCACTCCTCAGTGGGACCTTAATCTAGTCTTCGGTGTTTTGCAGTGGCCTCCCTTTGAGTCCATTACTTTACGTCTTTTGATGTGGAAAATTGCTTTTCTTTTGGCCTTGGTCTCTGTCCACAGAGTTGCTGGCTTTGTCCTGCAAACTGCGTTTCCTGATGTTTCACAAGGATAAGGCTGTTCTTACTTCACAGGAATTTCTTCCTAAGGTAGTTTCTGAGTTCCATATCAATCAGGAGATTGTTGTGCCTTCTTTCTGTCCTGATCCTAAATCTGACAAGGAGAGGGTTTTCCACTTGTTGGATGTGGTGTGTTGTCTTAAGTTTTATGTACAGAGTACTGAGACTGTCCTGTTTGTCATCCCTGAGGGTCCTAGGACTGGTAAGGTGGCATCCAAGGTGACCATTGCATCCTAGATTAAGTCCGCTATCTGCAAGGCTTATGAACTCCAGAAGAAACCTGTTCCGTTTCTCATAACAGTGCATTCCACTAGGTCTGTTAGGGCCTCCAGGGCCTACAAGAATCAGGCCTCTGCTGATCAGATGTGCAAGGCGGTCACTTGGTCCTCTGTGCACACATTTGCCAAACACTATCGTGTTGACATTCTGGCTTTGGCTGATGCCAGTTTCCTCTTTTTTTCCTAACCTGGGAACTCAATGTTTGTACCATCCCCATGGTACCTGTAAGCTATATTGGATGATAGAGAAAAGAGAATTGTAGTCTTGCCTGTTAAATCCTTTTCTCTTAGTCCATATAGCTTACGAGTCTCTCACCCAGTGAAAGAGACCATGCTTGATTCCTGTGGCTGGAGTTGGGAGTCCTATTGGGTCCATGTTCACAGGAGTTTTCCCTCCTCCTTCTCGCATCTAGCTCAGTAGGTTTAGTGTCACAAATCTAACTGGAGGGGATTGCTATGAAGGAGAGGGAGGCTACACCCCTGGACTACTTTGAAGAATTGTTCCAGCCTACTGAGAGGAGCTGTCGCCTCCCCATGGTACCTGTAAGCTATATGGACTAAGAGAAAATGATTTAACAGGTAAGACTAAAATACATCTTAATACATCTGTAACCTCATCCTTTACCCTCAGTTATGAACCAAATCTCAGATTAATGCTTCACGTATATCCTTTTCAGTTTTAAGATTTACATAAGAATTTGGACCAATTGATGTGGCAAATCAGCTGAACCACTGGAACAAATAAAAATTGACATTCATTTAAATGGACCTTTTTCACTCACTGTGGTGCAGTTGGCTTGCCTTAGGAGGACTAAACATTCCATTATGACATGAGGTGTTGGAAACAGTTCACTTAGAGCAGTACCTCCTAACCAAAACCTGCACTCTATTAACCCTTTTTCTTTCATCCTTTGTAGAACACAGGACTTCTGGGGCAAAGTAGCTACCACTATGAGGCAGGATACTTGCAAACTAAAGCTCTCTGGAGGAGTCTGGAGAGTCTCCTCAGCAGTGGCCTTCAATTTTAGTGTTCGGCCCATTGAAGAGCAACAGGGCTGATTCTTTTTTTTTTTTTTTTTTTTTTTTTTCCTCCCATTTTAGGTTTATTTTCTTATGTTTTATTTCACCCATGTGTCTTCATTTTGTCCATTCCACTTTAATGCAGAGTGAACTAGGCACAGATTAATTCCCTGTAAATATATTCTATGGCTGCCAAGTTTATGGCCAAACGCTTCAGAAGCCATTGTACTGCCCAGTTTTGTGATTATGCCTTGTCCCTATTTCTGTTCCTCTGCTGGCCTTAAGGCGAGGCCTGTTTGTGGTACATGGCTTATTTCCTTCAGCTTTTTTTTAAATATTTTTTATTTTGCATTTTGAGGTGATTTTATTAATCTGTGTGACAGTATTTGGGTTCCCTATTACTGTTAGACACTTCTCCTATTAGGATGTTGGATCCAAAGGGACATGGGGCTAGAACTAAGGATAAGGACTTGCTTACTGTTCCTCATGCCAAGCAGGGCTTCCCAGAGAATACTCAAGTCAGTTATGCCCCTCATAGGCTGTGGCCCCTGCTTCTACATCAGGGCCCTCCACCCATGAATAAGAGCTACATTGAGTCAAGGACTTAAAGTCCTCTATGGCACAGTTTCCTCTCTCATTTCAGGGGGGTCCTCCAATCTTGGAAACCCCCCCACACCTTGTTCAGCTTTGTGGCCCCTAAGGCCCCTGGCATTCCTGATCTGTCTGATTCCTCTGAGGAGGATTCATTTGAAGAGTCAGAGGATGGAGAGTGTGTAGAAGGGCCTTCTTCCCATACTTATGGTGACCCCTTTGAGACTGACCCTGAACCCTCTGCTGAGGGTCTCATTAAGGTGGTTTTGACTACTCTACAAATTCCTGTTAGCCCTGTACAGTCAGTCTACTTCTGATGTCCTTTTCAAAGGTGCAAGAAGTCCTGTACTAGGTTTCTGCCTAATCCCACTCTAGATCAGGTTACCCTGGATGAGTGGAAGACTCCAGACAAATGTCTTGCTCTCTCTAAGAGATTCTATAAGCTTTTCTCATGCAGCCTTGGCTCAGTGGGCTAAACCTCCTCAGGTTGATCCCCCTATTTCCAGACTGTCTGTATCAACTGATTTGCCCCCGGCGGATACCACGGCTCTTAAGGATTTAATTGATAGGAAGCTAGTCTGAAGTCTGCCTTCACTTCCATAGGTGCCTCCTTGAGGCCTGCCTTGGCTTCTGTGTGGCTTACCAGGGCCATTGCTGTTTGAACTGAACATCTTACTGACTCTGTCCACAAAGGTGCAGCTAAGGAGGACCTTTTGGCCATTTTAGCCAACATGTCTGAGGCTCAGAACTACATAACTGATGCCCTCTTTGAAGCTGCCAGGCTTGCGGCTAAGTCTTTTGCCTTTTCCATGGCTACTAGATGCACTTTGTGGCTTACGATTTGGTCTGCTTACCCAGAGGAAGGCGCAGTTTAGTGCCAAAATACAATACACGTGTTGCACCAGGATGCCAAACACTATCGATGCAGCTGAGGTTGAGAGGTATTTACACATCATGCTGGGAGAGGGTAGTCGAGACTGGAATAATGAGGAGAAGAAGCACCAGACAATCAGCAAGAGCTTCTGCAGGGAGTGGAACATCCGGGAGACAGAGTCAAAAATCCTGATGAGCACTTCTCATATGGATGTTTAGTAAGCGTACATCACTCACATTTGAGGATACTGCATATATACAGATGAACATACTATATTGATAAGTGCTCTCTTGATGGATGTCTAGTAAGCATACACCTTTTACATTTGAGGATATTGTAATACAATTATTGCCAATATCATCTAGTAAGCATCCATCTAGACCGAACTTATGTATACCATTATATATGAACACTAGTCTCCTAAAGGCACATCTCAGACTTTCTCTCCACTCCTTAATACCTATATACTGCCAGTCCTCTTAGAAACCTCACTATCTTGGCTCTTTTAAGACTGTGGGCTATATTATATATTATAATATCCAATATATGAGATAGGGGTAACATCCCAATAATTGTGCACCATTTTCACACTTTTTTTTTTTAGCTGCGATAAAAGGTTTGCTTAACTAGTTACCAGTTTCCTTTCTTTTTAATTCCAGTAGTTTGTTTGATTTATCTTCAAATTGTTTTTTTTGTAATAAAATCTCTTTTTACTCTATATCAGTGTCACAGTTTTTAAAGATTCTCAGACATAAGGTTTTGTAAAAACGTAACTTTATTGAAAAGTTAAGGCAATCCCCATAGGGAAACATACATAACAATACAACAATAATAGTCCATACAATAGGTTCTACCGGTCTTGCCTAAAATACCGGGCAAGGCAACCCAAGTGACAGTAGCAATAACAGGCTCTACCGGCCTTGCCTATACCGGGTAAGGCAACCGTGAGGTGACATATACCGGTTCTACCAGCCTTACCAATACCGGGCAAGGCAGCCCAAAGGACTACTGAGTGTAGGCTCTACCGGCCCTGCCAATACCGGGTAAGGCAACCTTAAAGATGGTAATGTACAAGGTTCTACCGGCCTTACCAATACCGGGCAGGTCAGCCTGAGCGAGTAAACCAGCTGTCAGATGACTATGACAGCAGAGAGGAATAGGAACTAAGGTCTTACTCAGCAGAAGTCTATTGCCAGGGAAAATCGGACGACTGCATAGGAGTGGACAGCGACCTAGCCTTAGTACTGGATAGATCAGGAGCAAACCAATGTCCGCACGTTGGGACCAACAATAAATATCGCCACCAGGTTAATGGCGTAAACCAGCATCCGCACGCTGGAACCAACAGAGTATCGCCACCAGGTTTAATGGAGTAAACCAGCGTCCACACGCTGGAACCAACAATAAATGTCGCCACCAGGTTTAATGGAGTAAACCAGCGTCCTCACGCTGGGACCAACAGTAAATGTCGCCACCAGGTTTTAATGGAGTAAACCAGTGTCCGCATGCTGGAACCAACAGTGTATATCGCAACCAGGTTTAATGGAGTAAACCAGCGTCCTCACGCTGGAACCAACAGCGTATATCGCAACCAGGTTTAATGGAGTAAACCAGCGTCCTCACGCTGGGACCAACAGTAAATGTCGCCACCAGGTTTTAATGGAGTAAACCAGCGTCCACACGCTGGAACCAACAGTGTATATCGCAACCAGGTTTAATGGAGTAAACCAGCGTCCGCACGCTGGAACCAACAATGATAAGCAGCAGCGAAAAAAACAATGTCGCCGGAGCGACGAGGCTAGAGCAGGAGCCCTACACTCCAACGGGGAGTCCACCGGGGTGAGACCGATGCACTGACAGATGACTGGAACAACCGGAACCTGGAGAAGCGGCAGGCAGGAGACACAGGAACTCAGTAAGATTAAACCGCTAGGTGCTGGAACACAGGAACACCGGAACACTAGCATACAGGAACATTGGAACACCGGAACGCAGGATCAGCAGGAACAGCAGGCCCAGAAGCCTGACATGCAGATCAGGCCAAGTGAAGTCAGAAACACCACGAAAGGGCAACCTGGAAGTGCTCAACCTGGGTTTAAAAAGGCTGTGTGAGGAGGGCTAATAGCAGACAGCCAATCAGGGATACTCAGCAAGTGACAGACACAGAACAGCACGAATCACGGGCACCGTGATAGTACCCCCCTTTCAAAGACCCCCTCTCCTAGAGTGGGATCTGGGCTTCTGAGGGTATTTGGTATGAAATATTCGTAGTAACTTGGGTGCATGAAGGTCCTTACTGTCTACCCGGGAACGATCCTCAAGACCATAACCTTTCCAATGCACCAGATACTGTACCCCTCGTCTATGCCTACGGGAATCAATAATATTTTGTACTTCATACTCCTCCTGCCCTTCGACTTCAACAGGACCTGGCATCACAGGTGTGGTAGTATAACGGTTACAAACCAGAGGTTTAAGGACAGACACATGGAATACATTATGAATGCGCATAGAAGCAGGTAATTCCAAGGCATAGGAAACAGGGTTAATTTTGAGAATTACCTTGTACGGACCAATGATTCTTAGAGGACAGCCATACTCTATCCCCGACTTGAAAGGAAACTGCTGGAAGCCTTCTGCGATTGGCATGACGCTGATGTCGCTGAAAAGACTGACCCAATGCCCTCTGAACTTGTGCCCATGTGGAACGGAGTTGCTCTATATGCTCATCCAGAGCTGGAATCTGCTGTGTCTGAAAGGAATCCGGGAGCAGACAGGGTTGGAACCCATAATTGATCAAAAACGGAGAGCTCCCAGAGGAAGAATTAACTGCGTAGTTCCTGGCGAACTCTGCCCAGGGCAACAAGTCGGTCCAGTTATCATGATGGTCAGTCACAAAACATCGCAGAAACTGTTCCAACCCTTGATTGGCCCTCTCAGGGCCCCATTAGTCTGGGGATGATATGCAGAGGAAAATGATAGCTGTATGCCCATCTGTTCGCAAAATGCCCTCCAGAATCTGGACACAAACTGGCTCCCCCTGTCAGACACCAGCACCCTGGGTACTCCATGCAACCGCAACACCTGTCGAGCGAATACCATTGCCAGTTCTTTGACCGAAGGAAGGCCACGGAGGGGTACGAAGTGTGCCATTTTCGAAAACCTGTCTACCACCATCAATATGAAGGAATACCCTCTAGACCTGGGCAATTCTCCCATAAAGTCGATAGAGACGTGAGACCAGGGGCGTTCACCATTAGGCACCGGCTGACGTAAGCCCACCGGGAGATGTCTAGGGGTTCTGGCACGGGCACAGGTGGTACAGTCATTCGTAAAATTGGCACAATCTGCTCTCATAGAAGACCACCAGGATAGCTGAGAGAGGGACCAAAACAATTGATCTCTACCAATATGTCCCTCAGCCTTAGAGGAGTGGTAGGTTTCAAGTAGTCGAGTACGGAATGGCTCAGCGACAAAACATTTGCCCGCTGGAGTTTCATGGGGAGCAGAGGCTTGGGACGACAAAATCTCCTCCCCTAGTGGTGAAGTAATACTAGTACGTATGGTAGCCAGTATTCGATCAGGTTGAATGATAGGTACTGGTACTTCTTTTCTGTCAACCTCCGCCTCAAATTGTCTAGACAGAGCATCAGCCCTAACATTTTTTGATCCAGGCAAGTATGATGCAACGAAATTGAATCGGGATAGAAACAGTGCCCATCTGGCCTGGCGAGGAGACAATCTCTTGGCCTCAGAGAGATAAGTCAGATTCTTGTGATCAGTTAGAATCAAAACGGGGTTTTTTGTGCCTTCAAGTAAATGACGCCATTCTTTGAGAGCAAGAATAATGGCCAGTAATTCTCGATCACCAATCTCGTAATGACTTTGAGCACTGGTTAATTTTTTTAGAAAAGAATCCACAGGGTCTGAGTGTACCACCTTTAACCTGTCGCTGAGAAAGCACCGCCCCAACCCCAATATCTGAGGCATCAACCTCTAAAGTAAAGGGAAGTAGTGGATTGGGGTGGGACAACACAGGCGCTTCAGCAAAGGCTACCTTCAACTTCTCAAAGGCCTCTTCAGCAGCCACCGGCCAGAGAGATGGATTAGTGCCCTTATGCGTGAGGTCAGACAGAGGTTTCACGATAGAGGAGAAGTTTTTAATAAACTTCCTGTAATAATTGGCGAAGCCCAGAAATCGTTGGATGGCTTTAAGACTCTTGGGTTTAGGCCACTGTAAGACTGCAGTCAATTTCTCTTTATCCATGGCAATGCCATCTTTGCCAATTATAAACCCCAGAAACGGTACACTGGTTTTGTGGAACTCGCATTTCTCCAGTTTACAAAATAATCTATTTTTGCGTAAGCGCAGCAGCACTTCAGACACATCCTTGATGTGTTGTGACAGGTCTTTGGAGTTAATAAGTATGTCGTCAAGATAGACTACAACACAAGATTGTAACATATCTCTAAGAACGTCACTGATCAGTTCTTGAAATACTGCAGGAGCATTACATAGACCGAATGGCATGACTAGGTATTCATAATGTCCTGATCTCGTATTGAAGGCAGTTTTCCACTCATCACCGGCTCTGATACGTATCAAATTGTAGGCTGCCCTTAGGTCCAGTTTGGTGAAAATCGACGACCCCTTAAGTCTATCAAACAGCTCGGTGATGAGTGGTATTGGGTAGGCATTCTTTGCCATCAGCTTGTTCAGCCCACGATAGTCTATGCATGGTCGCAGTTCGCCACTTTTTTCTTAACAAAAAAGAACCCGGCGTCGGCCGGAGAAGTAGATTTCCTTATGATCCCTCTACTGACGGCACCCGCTATGTATTCCTCCATAGCTTGGTTCTCCTCACAAGACAATGGATACGTGAGTCCCCTCGGTGGTACTGCTCCAGGACTTAGTTCTGTACGACAATCGTATGGTCTGTGCAGAGGTGTAGGGCGCCAGCCTCTCCCTTACTGAAAACGTCGCTGAACTGTTAGTAGACATCAGGTAGTGAAGGGGAGGTGCACAAGACCTTAACAGGATGGGTAACGCACTTATCCATACAGAACTGAGACCAAGCAGCAATCTCACATTTCTGCCAATCAAATTGTGGGTTGTGCAGCTGTAACGAAGGAAAGCCCAAGATCACGGCATGGTGAGGAGAATTAATCACAAGGAAGAGCAACAGTTCCAATTATAGAGCCCCAATAGTCATGGACAAGGGCATCGTTTCAAAGGTAACTTGGGCGGGTTCCAACGGTCTGCCATAAATTGCTTCGATAGCAAGAGGGGTTTCTCTCTGAATCCGTGGTACCCCATGCAATTCGGCAAAGGTATTGTCCATAAAATACCCAGCTGCACCAGAATCAACCAGGGCCAAAACCTCAACTGAGCGTTGTGCCCATGACAATACCACCTGTATGGTGGGTTTAAGTGTGCCCAACACTGGGGACGATTGGACACCACCTAGGGCCTGTCCCCCAAGGTACCCTAGGTGTGTTCGTTTCCCGGACGTACCGGACAAGATTTTAACAGGTGACCATTTTTACCGCAGTACAAACATAATCCCTGTATCTTGCGATACCTCCTCTGTTCCTTGGTTAACTTAGTGAAACCCACCTGCATAGGTTCACCTGGTTCATGAATTGGTTCACTAGGTTTGGATGCCAAGGGAGGGTTGGGTGGGCAAAATGTGCTACTGGACCCATTATTTTTTAGCCGTACTCGTTGCTCTCTGGCGGTTAATCTTTCTCGTATTCTGGAGTCAATTAGAACCACGTATTCGATATAATCATCTAGGTCAGTAGGTAAATCTTTTGCTGCAATCTCATCTTTAATCTGGTCACTCAAGCCTTGGGCAAAGGCTGCCAACAGGGCATCGTTATTCCATCCTACCTCTGCTGCCAGGGTGCGAATTCAATGGCATAATCGCCAACCGTGCGCCTGCCCTGTTGTATCTCCATAAGACGTTTAGCAGCAGAGGTGGTTCTACCAGGAGGCTCGAAAACTCTCCGAAAGGATTGTACAAAATCACAGAAATTTTTAGTACAAGGTTTAGCATTTTCCCACAGTGGGTTAGTCCAGGCCAATGCTCTACCGGATAGAAATATATACAGGAACCAGCGCTTGACTCCTATCTCTCAATCTCTGAATGATACAAAAAAAAATGAAATAAATGTATATATACACTTGAACGTATAAAATAGCTGGTGTGATAGAGGCACCCTGCGAGCTATGTGTAGTCTGTATTTTTCTTTTTAATTGCTGCTAGTTCCCAAAAGTACTCAGATCCGTGAGTGAGTATGAAGAACGTGAAGAGTGTGAAGTGGGTCAGCGCAGGAAAAAAAGAAAAACAGAAAATGATACTAAGTGTAGTATTAAAATGGGAGAGTAGAAACAAAGTAAGCAAATACCAGATAAATGGATATCTGTGAAATCTTGTATATATAGTATGATTATAAAATAAACAGGAGTGAAAAACAATACTTTATTGGTATGAGAAAAAAAGAAATAAAATATAATGACCAAAATACTGGCAAAAAGTAGATAGCAGAGTATTTCCATTTGTGTCTATTAATAACATAAGCATATGAAGCTAATGATATAATGGATCAATGTTCAATAGTAAAAATATAGAGGAAAAAACACAGTGGTACAGATGTACCCTTACTTGGTTGTATTCTTGAACTGTGCCCTCAGTAATCTGAATACATAAATTGTCGCTGCTTTCAGAACTCTCTCCTTGTTTGGGTGTCTGTATGTCACACAGATCTAGTTAACAAGTCATGTCCTTGCTTGGGATACCAGTGAGAGAATCGCTGTATGCACGGGAATGTACCGCTGTGCTGTGCGGTGCGATGGAGATCTTGTTCCCGCCTGTCTTGATCCTGTATCAACTGATACAGGATCAAGACAGGTGGGAACAAGATCTCCATCGCATCGCACAGCAGTACATTCCCGTGCATACAGCGATTCTCTCACTGGTATCCCAAGCAAGGACATGACTTGTTAACTAGATCTGTGTGATCAACATCATGAACATTTGAACACTTTATTGCTTTGGCGTTTTTGGTTGGAATACAGATATATCACTCATACAGACACCCGAACAAGGAGAGAGTTCTGAAAGCAGCGACAATTTATGTATTCAGATTACTGAGGGCACAGTTCAAGAATACAACCAAGTAAGGATACATCTGTAGCACTGTGTTTTTTCCTCTATATTTTTGCTATTGAACATTGATCCATTATATCATTAGCTTCATATGCTTATGTTATTAATAGACACAAATAGAGATACTCTGCTATCTACTTTTTGCCAGTATTTTGGTCATTATATTTTATTTCTTTTTTTCTCATACCAATAAAGTATTGTTTTTCACTCCTGTTTATTTTATAATCATACTATATATACAAGATTTCACAGATATCCATTTATCTGGTATTTGCTTACTTTGTTTCTACTCTCCCATTTTAATACTACACTTAGTATCATTTTCTGTTTTTCTTTTTTCCTGCGCTGACCCACTTCACACTCTTCAATGCTCTACCGGTCAGTAGGGATATCATGAACCCGACCTTGCTGCGATCACTAGGAAATGCGTGTGCCGTCAATTCCATAAATATTTCAAGTTGATTAATAAACCCTCTACATAGTTGAGGGTCACCGTCATATATCAGCGGCAAGGGTGCAGAAGCCGTTAACCCTTTGATTGTGGTCCGTGGGGACCTAGACTCATTCTCCGGTGTCTGAATTGGCGAGACCACCGGGCTAGAACCGGACTTATCAGCAAGTACCGTGCGTTCAAGAATAGTTTGAATAGCAACCGCCAGCTGATCCAAACGTTGCTCATGCATATCCATCCTCCAATGGATATTTTGTGTGTTACCATCACTCTTATTGTCTGAGGTCATGGCCCTTTCTTACTGTCACGGTTTTTAAAGATTCTCAGAAGTAAGGTTTGGTAAAAACGTAACTTTATTGAAAAGTTAAGGCAATCCCCATAGGGAAACATACATAACAATACAACAATAATAGTCCATACAATAGGTTCTACCGGCCTTGCCTAAAATACCGGGCAAGGCAACCCAAGTGACAGTAGCAATAACAGGCTCTACCGGCCTTGCCTATACAGGGTAAGGCAACCGTGAGGTGACATATACCGGTTCTACCAGCCTTACCAATACCGGGCAAGGCAGCCCAAAGGACTACTGAGTGTAGGCTTTACCGGCCCTGCCAATACCGGGTAAGGCAACCTTAAAGATGGTAATGTACTAGGTTTTACCGGCCTTACCAATACCGGGCAGGTCAGCCTGAGCGAGTAGACCAGCTGTCAGATGACTATGACAGCAGAGAGGAATAGGAGCTAAGGTCTTACTCAGCAGAAGTCTATTGCCAGGGAAAATCGGACGACTGCATAGGAGTGGACAGCGACCTAGCCTCAGTACTGGATAGATCAGGAGCAAACCAACGTCCGCACGTTGGGACCAACAATAAATATCACCACCAGGTTAATGAAGTAAACCAGCGTCCGCACGCTGGAACCAACAGAGTATAGCCACCAGGTTAATGGAGTAAACCAGCGTCCGCATGCTGGGACCAACAGAGTATCGCCACCAGGTTTAATGGAGTAAACCAGTGTCCACACGCTGGAACCAACAATAAATGTCTCCACCAGGTTTAATGGAGTAACCCAGCGTCCGCATGCTGGAACCAACAGTGTATATCGCAACCAGGTTTAATGGAGTAAACCAGCGTCCTCACGCTGGGACCAACAGTAAATGTCCCTCCAGCTGTCCTCAGCCCGTGGCTCCTGTTGAATTTTGGGACATTTGAATTAGACTTATATCCTGCCTTCTGCTGTGCAATTTGTGTCCCTCCAGGCACCACCTTTCTAAGGCTCCTGCTGTTTCTGGACACTTGTACTATTGTTTGATCGACTTCCACACCAAAGGCCTTACGACCTAGTCGTGGGTGTCATTGCTCCTGGCGACCTCCCCGGCTAATCAAGGGCATGGGCAATAGATTGCCTACGACTCCCTGCCTCCCGTCTGTCCAATTAGTCAAGGGTGTCGTAGTCGAAGCCTTACGACTGACACCTCCAGGATACCAACTAGGTGAGGGCAGTGGTAGTCGACGATTCAACATCTAGTCTGTTTGAGGTTGACTCTTCCTTCCCTGACCCGGTTTGTTCGACTCTACGAATCCTGCTTCATCTCCTGAGTTCTTTGTATTTCGGTTTGAACTATGCTACTGCTGTTTATCCCTTCACACTAAGCCTCCCTGACGTTGACACACAGAAGTCAATCATTTCTCTCCTTTTTCCAGTTACTTCTCTTCTTTTTTTTTTTTTTTTTTTTTTTTTTTTTTGCCAGAACTGAAGAATATCAGTGAGGTCACTGGGGTTAAGAGCACTTTGTTGTCTCAGGTTCCCAAACTCCCTAATTTGGTGATGAAGCAGCATCTTTTTCATCCCCGCCAAAGCAAAGCACAGAGGCTGAATCCACGTGGGTCTCAGGCCACCACCATGGGCTCCACCCCTAGCCCAGGCAGAAGTGCAGGTCCAAGCACTCCTCCACCAAGCCCAAATTCACAAAACCTCCTTCAGCATGACTCGCCGAACCCTGGTCCACATCTACCTGTGGGTGGTCGCCTGCATTTTTTCAATTTTTTTCCCTTTGTATCCCTGCCTCCCTTCAGTTTCTTCCTTTCTCGATCCCCTCTGGGACAAGAAAAGCTCAGTCTTTTCAACGGGGTGGTCCAGGCTCTCTTGGACAAGGTTCTGGCTCCGGTTCCTCCTCAAGAGAGAGGTTTAGGTTTTTATTCCAACCTCTTTGCAATTCCCAAGAATGATGGTGGCATTTGCTCTATCCTGGACCTCAAGGACCTCAATTCTTTTGTGGTCCATACTCACTACAAGATGGAGTCTTTGTGCTCTGTCATTGCAGCGATGTGTCCAGGGGAATTTCTGGCCTCTCTGGATCTGCAAGATGCCTACCTGCATGTTCCAGTTCATCCAGGCAGTCAGCAGTACTTCAGGTTTGCTTGTGCCTTGGGACACTTCCAGTTCACTGCTCTTCCCTTTGGGCTCACCACTGCTCCTCAGGTGTTCACATGGGTCTTTTGGGCATTGATTGCCTTCTTGCACACCAAGGGGATTCAGGTGACTCCATACATGGATGACCTTCTGCTGGAGGCTCCCTCCAGGGATCTCCTGGACCGTCAGGTCCTGGAATTTGCTCGGATCCACCTTCAGCATGGATTGATTCTGAACATGGACAAGTCTGCTCCAGTTCCTTTACAGGACCTGGTTTTCCTCAGTCTCTGGTTCGACACCGGTCAGTGTATGGTCTCTCTGACAGAGAAGACTGTTCAGCAGATCATGAAAAAGGTGTTCCAACCTCTGGGGTGGACCTCAGTCCCGGTGGCAAGATCATACCCACCATGGAGGTGGTCCTGTACTCCATGGCTCATACCAGGGAGCTTCAGATGTTCACTTTCCGGGCTTGCCGGGGGAATCTGGATCTTTCGGATCATCTGGTTCCTTTTCCTCAAGAAGGGAGACAGGACCTCTTTTGGTGTTTGGACAGTTCCAACCTGAGGAGGGAAGGAAACCCTTTGTTTTTAGTACTAGACCCTGGTGATGGATGACATCCTTTACAGCTGGGGATCTGTCCTTGGTCGCCTGGGGTGGGTTCAGGGTTGATGGACTGCGGAGGAGAACCTCCTGCCCACCAACATTCTGGAGCTCAGTGCGATTCTTTGCACTCTGGTGTACTGGTCCTCTCTACTGAGGGGCTGTCCAGTCCGCATCCAGTCAGACAAATCTACGGCCATGACTTATATCAACAAGCAAAGAGACACAAGAAGTGCTTCCGCTTGGTTAGAGGTCAAGGCTATTTTGGCCTGGGCAGAACACATTCCTGCCATTTCAGCCTTGCACATTCCAGGAGTAGAGAATGTTCTGGCAGACTACCTCAGTCGTCAGACAGTGGACCATGTGGAGTGGGAGCTCCAGCCGGTGGTTTTTGACCTATTGGTCCAAAAATGGGGGCGTCTTTGGATACACCTGATGGCTACCAGGGACAACAGGAAGGTTCCGATGTTTTGCTCTCACTGGGGGGATTCTCTGGTGTTTTCAGTGGACACCTTGTCCATTCCTTGGCGCTTTCATCTAGCCTACGTTTTTCCTCCTCTTCCTCTCATCCCTAGGGTGTTGAGGAAAATTTGGATGGATGGTTCATCTGTCATACTAATTGCTCTTTACTGGACCAGGCAACCTTTGTTTCCAGAATTGTTGGCATTGCCTGCTCTGGAACAGTTTCCTCTGCCACGCAGACCAGATTTCCTTCTCCAGGTTTACCTCTGGAGAGAGGATGTGGACAGTCTGGCTTTGACAGCATGGCTGTTGAAGCCTCAATCTTAAGGAGAAAGGGCTTTTCGCCTGAGGTGGTTTCCACCATGATCCAATCCAAGCCATTTTCTTCTAAGGCCTATCACAGGGTTTGGTCTGCTTTCACTTTTCGTGTGTGGACAGGGATCTGTCCTCACGGGAGTTTGATCTTCCGTCCATCTTGTCCTTTTTGCAGGGTGGTGTGAACAAGGGCCTTAGCCTTAGTTCCTTGAAGGTCCAGACCTCAGCTCTCTCAGACTTTTACCGGAGACGCATCACCATGTTTCCGAATGTCAAAGTCTTCTTTCAGGGTGCCGATCATGCTTTCCCTGTCTATAAGGCTCCCACTCCCCAGTGGGACCTTAATTTGGTCTTGGGAGTCTTGCAGTCTTTGGCTACCATTCCTCTACATTTGCTGACGTGGAAGATGGCCTGCCTTTTGGCTTTGGTCTCTGTCCGCTGAGTTGCAGGCTTTGTCCTGCAAACCGCTTTTCCTGGTGCTTCACAAGGATAAGGCTGTTCTTTGTACCTCCCAGGAATTTCTTCCAAAGGTGGTCTCTGAGTTCCACATCAATCAGGAGATTGTTGTGCCTTCCTTTTGTCCTGATCCTAAATCTGAGAAGGCGAGGGATCTCCACTTGTTGGATGTGGTACACTGCCTTTAAAGGGATAGTAATACTTTATTATTACTATCCCCCATATTGTAGATATTTGCAAAATAATTTAATAGCCCCCAGGTTCATTTCTCAAACCTCTATGGTTTGAGAGATAGCCGAAGGCAAAGTTCCCCCTCCCTCCCCCTTCCCTGAAGTCAGCGTTGTACTGTTGCCTCCCCATGGTACCTGTGAGTTATATGGACTAAGAGAAAATGATTTAACAGGCAAGGCTAAAAACTTTTTTTTTTTTCCCTCATCCTCCCTCAGAGGGTTCCTTTTGAACCATTGGCTACTGTGTCTCTGTTGTTTGGCTTTCAAGACTGCTTTCCTTTTAGCAATTGTCTGTCGAGCATGTAACTGAAGTACAGGTTTTAGAGCCTACTTTCTGATTTTTCCATACAGTTACGTTGGTTCTGCATACTCTGTGGGGGCTCTCCCCAAGGTGGTTTCTGATTTTCATATTAATCTGAAAATTGTGCTTTCTTCTTTTCCTGCTCATTCTAATAGATGAGAACAGGGCCTTCACTGTCTGGACATGTCAGGTGTCTTAAATACCATGTTCATTGCATGGAACCTTTTTTTTGCAAATCGGAAGTGTTTTTTGTTTTTTTTTTTATTCCTAAGGGCCCACATGCAGGCCAAGCAATTTATAAGGAGACCACTCGCCGGATCTATGTCCTTAGAAAAAAGGACAGTTCCTTTTCGGTTAACAGCCCATTCCACCAGAACGCTGAGAGCTTAATAGGCCTAAAAGAACTTGGGTTCTAAGTAGCTGTTGTGTAAGGAGGCAATGTGATAGGCACTTCATACATTAACAATACATAAGAGTCAACTTACTGGCCTCTATTCAAGCCAGTTCTAGGAGAGAAGGCCTCCAGGCGATAGTGCTGCTATTGGTTAGGTTTATTTTTTGTTTTGTTTTTTTGTGCAGTGGTGTCCTTTGACAACCAAGGTACATGGTTGTATCTGGTTCTCTGTTGAGACTGGTTGTAGTGTTGGGAATTTTTCTCCTACCTCCCTGGAGTTTTAGTTGGGATAGCTTTAGTGTATTCTCATGATTCCTATGTTCCACAATGGATGAAAAAGAAAAGGACATTTTTTATTTACTTACCCATAGATCATTTTCCCTTGTGGAACACAGGACATCTCTCACAGAGAAAAACGTGTGGATTGAGTTCCAGGCAGGCGTGTTCTTTGTGTTCTTAGGGGTGGTGAAGGCATTTATGTTTAGGTGTAAGGATATCCTCAACATAAGATTAAGGATCACATAAGGTTTGATATATTACAGTAGGAAAAATGGTCAGACTTAATGGGCCGAATGGTTCTTATATGCTGTCACATTGTATTTTTTTTTGTTTTGTTTTCTGCCCTACTTCTTTTTTCTTGGATCTTTGCTATATATAAAACCTGAAGACTTCTGGATGATGTCTCCTCCTTCAGAGCGCTTTAGTTGGCAAGTCCTATGCCTCCTAGTGGTAGCTACTTAGCTGTTGTGGAACACAGAAACCAAGGGATTAAGAGAGAAGTATTTATTTAACACCATAAGGACCTACTCTGTGTTGATGTTAAGGACTGGGGATGGTTCTGGCACATCATGGAATTCTTGGATGGCAGTGCAGCTGAATGCCCCTCTGCCATCCCAGAATACAGTTCACAAAAAAAAGCTCCGTGATACTCAAAAATACTCTTTTCTCTTGCAACCAATATGGAACACTGGTACCATGGGGTTGTGTCCCTCATCCTGGAGAGGGCAGGTCACCTCCCAAAAGAGAATCTTAGGGGTGGAGACTCCCTACTTCAGCTCAACCCCCCGCCCACTAACTCCCAGAATTCATTTGTCCTGGTAGAAGCTGGCAGGGCAAAACAGTCTTAATTGTTTTCTAGGCTTTTATTGTTTTATTCTTAGATATGGGGCCGTATAATCCCCCATTAGGCAGATTACCATCACTGGGCTTCCCTGGAGTGGATTGACCAGGTTACAGGTGCTTTGTGGACCTTTTCAGCCCTGTGGAGGGAATCCTGCTGCCAAGTTTTCCTTATAACAGAGTCTCTGGTGCTGTCTTTGCTCTAAAATGGTAACCTGAATGCAGGACCGGTGAGTAACCCCTTGAGTACCTTGGTCCACTTTTGTCCCAGATGTGTTGCCTCTCAATTTAGGGGCTGTTGTGAGCCTTGGTAGTCTCTGATACTTGGGTACATTTCTCTCTGTGTCATCTCTCTGGCGGCTTTGGAGTAAGGATGACTGCTTTATTCTGTTTGTTTCACCATTTACAGTGTTTAAGGACTTTGGGGGGTTTATGTTCACACTCCAACTACGTGTGCTTTAATTTTGTTCCCCTCAGATATTCTATGGGGCTTTGGATAATTTTTCCAGTTTTGTCCGGTTTTACAGTGGCGGCCCCTGTAAGAACAGGAGCCCGCCTGCCACCATCTTTGCTCCATTGACTTCTATGAGTGACACTTATATGAGACATATCTCTGCAATCGTTCAAGATACAATGGTCAGAGAGGGCTCTGTCGTCTTGTCACCTCATATCCTATTTTCTGTTTCACTTTGAGCATCTAGGGGGCTCATGGCGCTCAACAGACAGAGTTGTAGGTGTTGCTAGTCAACAGCAACAGAGAAGACTTTCCCAGAATGCCTGATTTGCCGGCTTTCTTTCGATTGGCTGTTGGTTTGGCAGTTGCTATTTTATTTCTCTCTTGCTTATCCTATACAGAGTCAGACTCTCCTACAGATTAAACCTTATGTTGCCAGATTACTCTATTTTATGGGCTATTAAGGGTTCTGTGTCATTTCTGGGGACACTTCTAGTATTTTTGCTAGTATTGGGACAATTTATTGGAAAGCATGTCAGACTTTAAGGGGCATGGGGTATATCCAAGGCAAAGGACTCGGGGCTTTCCTCTTGCCAAATGGGGCTTCCTAGGCCTTCTGCTATGGCCCCTACTACCCCACCTGGGCCCTCCAGCACCAATCAAGAGTCAATGTGTGTCAAGATCTACTGTCTTCAGTGGGCCAAATAGCCTTTTCTCTGCAGGTGGAACTTCCTGGATGGAATTGCCCCCATTTCTAGGGATCAGTCACAGGTTCTTGGGACTTCCTCTGAGGAGGAGCTGTCAGATGAGGATGATGGGAAATATGAAGACATGGATTTTCCTATGAGGCTGATCTCCCCTTAGCAATGGGGTTCTTTAGGGCATTCTTGGAGACCCTTGAGGTCTCTGACACCTCTGAGGGGACCCTCCAGATGTTTTCCAGAAGCGTAAGAAGTCTTCTCCCTTATTCCCACCTCACATCGTCACCAGAGTCATGGCAGCATTAGTGGCCTTCATCCATGCCCAGGGCATCTTACAGATGACGTACCTAGGCAATCTCTTGATCAAAGCTCTTTTGGAGGTGCTCCTAGCTCCTCATGTTCAAGACTGCACCTGCATTCTTGTTCACCATGGGTGGATTCTGAATATGCTCAAGCCGTCTCTGGTGCCTTCCCAGGTTCTGGTATTCCTGGGGATGCGACTCGAAACATGTCAGTGGAAGGTTTTCCTACCAGAAGATAAGATTCTGTTTGTGATTCAGGTAGAGTCCCAGGCCCTAGAGTGGTCCTCTGCCTCAATTGGGATGCTCAAGAGTGTTTTGGGCAGAGTGGTGTCAACACTGGATGCTGTCTTATTCTCAGGTCTATCCAAGAGAACTTCAACAGGATGTTCTCTTGAACTTCTCCAGGAATCCAGAACATCTACATCACCAGATATCTCTCCCCACTGGCCAGGCGGGACCGCCTATGGTGGTTGCATCTGCTGAACCTGGAACAGGGGAGGCCGTTCGTGATCCCAGAGTGGATCCTGGTCACCAGGAATGGCAGCTTGAGTGGATGAGGTGCAGTTTTTGAGTCAGCTGGGTGTCCAGGGAAGGTGGACTCAGGACAAGATTTTTTTTTTTTTTTTTTTTATATACCATCAATCTCCTGACACTGAGGGTGATCCCCCCCCCCACCTGGCCTTTGTTCACTGGACCCCACTCCTGTCAGGGAAACCAGTGGGGGGTTCAGTCAGACAATGCCACATCTGTGGTGTAATTCAGTCACCAAGGAGGTACTCTCAGCGTGGGTGCTTGGACCAAAGTGAGGAGAATTCTCTGTTGGGTGGAGACTTGCATTCCTGCCATGTCAGTCATTCACATTCCAGGAGTCAAAAATGTTCTAGCAGACTTTCTCAGTCAAGATGTAGATCCAGTAGAATGGGAACTCAGTCGAGAAGAGTTTTATCTGATTGTGCAACAGTGGGGTGAGCCTACGATAGATCTCTTGGGAACCAGGGTTAAACAGGAAGGTGCCAACCTTCCGCTCCCGGATGGGGGATCATCTGGCTTTTGCTGCAGATGAGATGATGATCCTGTGGAACTTCCATCTGTTATGTTTTTCATCCGATCCCTCTCATCCCAGAGTGCTATGGAAGATCAGGATGGATGGGGCAACCATCATTCTGATTTCTGCTTACTGGCCCAAGAGGGTGTGGTTTGTGAACTTGGTCAGTCGCTCAGTTCAGGATATGTTTTACTATCCTTCCAGGCTGGGCCTGTTGCTCCAGAGTCACCTGTGGCATGAGGATGTGGAGAAAATGGCTTTGACAGCATGGTTCTTGAACCAAAATCCTGAGGCAGAAAGGTTCCTCCGCAGAGGTCATTTCTACCATGGGTCAGTCGAGGAAGCCTGTCTCTTCCAATGCATATCACAGGGTGTGGTCTATCATACGTTGTGCGTGGACAAGGGTACGTCCTTGCGGGATGGTCAGGGCACCATGCACTGTGATACTCATCCCTTTGGTCTTTAAAGGGCTAATTTTTATTTATTCATCATATGTTATATAGGGTGAGATTCAGGTTTTATTCTACTCTACATGCTGCTGCTTTGACTGTAATTAGATCACTATCACATGGATAGAAAACAGTATGAAATGATGCAGGCCATCATCCAGGGAAAAGTTTTAATCAAAAGTTAAGCAGTGAAATTTATGCTCTATTAACATTTCTTAGAGCAGTTCCATTTTGTGAGACTATTACTATTGTTGTGTATGGAGAACTCTGGTTAGTGTCACAAGTTCCCATATGCCCCAGTGCCACCATAGATTGGAATGGATACAATACATATTAAACTCCAACTGGAAAATTATTAGTTGCTCTGTAGTAACTATATTGATTAACACTAAAACTGCAACAGCAGGGGGAGCATGCACTAAGATGTCATAAAAAGGTGAGAACATGGACATGCCTTCTTCAGTGTTCCAAACTCTCCAAGTTCTATTATTCTATGGAGCCAATGCATTAAGATTTCTCCAGCTTTAGATTAATGCATTGGCTCCATAGAATGGCATAGGACTTGAGATTTCACTTGAGAAGGCATCTCCACATTAGCACCACTTTATCACACCTTAATGCATAACCCCCCGCCCCCCGGGATTTGTTGATGTAGGCTTCTTATGAAATCACATATATGAATGTGACAAGATGAGTAACATGATTAACAAGTGAGTACGTGGAATGCTTTATTCAGTAGTGTGTATGAATGCCTTGGGAGGTGATAAAGACTACTAAACAATAATGCATTTGTCAGTAAGATGGTAGATTGTTTCTAGGGGAATGCTATTTCATTCAGCAACAAGCCTAAAGATAATTGCTTGTTCTATGGCTTGTCACTACTCACTATGCACTCCCGATGCCAGCCTTAGGGATATTCAAAAGCAAGCCTAAAGATGCGAGAGCCTCACTGGGAATAAACAAAAAAACAACAAAAAACAACAAGCAAACAGATGATACTTGTTCTATGGCTAGTCGCTCAAAAGTGTCATATATTCTTTCAGTGTGGAACACAGGAACAGTGGGGTAGAGTAGCTTCCTCTAGGAGGTAGGGCAGTACTAAAATAGCTCTCTGGAGAAGGAGACATTCTTACAGCTCCTGCCCAACTATAGCAGCCTTTGGCTTCAAATGGCACTGTGGAGGACAAACAGCAGGGTGAAGTTCTTAGTTTTTTAGTGGTTTTGTTTTGTCTCCCTCCCCTCCCCCCTTACACAGTGTGGTCGTCTACCATAAAATGGGCTCCTTTCCTCTTGCTGTTGAAATGGAACCAGAAGCAGAATTTATCAGGACCTGGTGTCTGTGTGGGATGGCTTTAAGTAGTCTAACAGCCAGTCTCCTCTTATCCTTGTATCACAGGAGCATGAAGACTGAAGAGCAGCCCAGACTATCAGACTGCACGGGCCATTTGAGTATGTCCTGTATGTTTGTCTGCCAGCCACAATCTGAGATCTGTGGTACTCTAGCTCTTCATTGCACTCTGGCCCATTTCTTTAATTTTCTTTCACTTTGTTGACTTATTCACCCCTGTTCTTCTGGCATGGGACAGGATGTTTTATTCAAGACATACTTTTAAAGGGATAGTAATGTTTCATAATAAAAAAGCTCTAATTAATCATCATAGTATTTGGACTTTGTAGAGTGTTATTTCAATTCTGTCAGAGTTGTAGTCCCAGAGTAATTCAATGACAAAGTGTCCCCCTCCCTCCCCTTTTACTGATGTCACACTGTTCAGCCTGAGCAGATGGGAGGTGCCCAGGTAGACTGCAGAGAGGGGCAATCTTCAATTAAGATAAGGGAAAAACCTGAAAAGCTTGTCAAGGGGGGCAGGGATTTCATTGTTTTCATAGGAATGAGTGTCCCCTTCTGTTATCTGTCCAGTCTATGGACTGCATTCCACATCTGAGAAGAGATTGTTTACAGTAGGTAAAAGGGGAGGGAGGGGGAAACCTTGCTTGTGAATCTCTCATAAACCATAAAGGTTTGAAAGATAAGACTTATATCATTCTTTATGTTTTTTTAATGCCTACAAAATAAAATAAAGATAAAACGAAGTATTACAATCCCTTTAATGGTTTGGTGCCCACATGATCTTTATTAACTTGTTTCTTATTGCCTGAGGTACCAAGTGTGCTCAGTCTATCTATCTGTGCTAGTCTATCAGGGTTCCCAAAGGGGGAGGGGGGTCTCTTGTCACACTGACACCAAGTGGGCATGGGTGACTAGAAAGCCACTAAGCTATTTTCCTTTAACCCCTTGAGTGCCAGAGAGGTATGCAACGCTTTGCTCTGCAATGTGTTGCGTACCCCTCTGGCACTCAAGGGGTTAAGTAGATTCCTGTGCCCATGAGCCCTGGTGTTCCTGGACTCCTAGGAAAAGAAGGGGAGGCGCCATGACTTCTCTTCCTTCCCATCATTCAGCTCACCCAGCATGCACCTTGACAAGCAGACTGTCTGGTTGGGCAGCCAATCTCTCCATCTTGCACCCCCAACTGGCAGATAAGTACTTCTGAGTCCTACTCCATTTTTTTTGTGGTGGGGGTGGTATGGGGGGTCTTCTTTCTATGCCACTGTACCTATTGCCTGGCTAAATCTCCCTTAGGATCATACTGATCAGTTATGCTTCTGTTGTTCTGTGGCTCCTTCACAGCCAGCCTCATGGTCCTTTGAGTAGAAACCTGTTTGGGTTAACACCCTTTTTTCTTCTATGGCTGGTATTCCTGTATCAATCAAAGGGGTTCTTACCTCTGAGTCCAGAGTCACCACACTCACCCCAAAAAGAGTTTTTTTTTTTTTTTTCTCTAATTTAAACTTTAGGAAGAGAGATGCTGATGACTCCTCCCTCACACCCAGGGATCCTGGGACTTCAGTGAAGTGTCATATTGAGGTTCTTCTTCCCCAGATATCTTTAAGTGGAACAAATGTGACACTTCCTTTTTCCCCTCCTTGGAATTCCCCGGATAAGATGGTTCTTGGGGAGTGTAAATCACGGGATAAAATTGATATTCATAAACAGGCACTTTATTCTTCTATATCCGTTTTTTTCTCCGGCCTCGCTGCAGCAGTGGGTTACTTGAGGGGGTAGTTGATTCACCCTGTTTTTAGAGTAAGAACATAGCTTTGCTTTTTACGGATGAGACTACATTCAAGTATCAGGCAGATGGTAAACTTTAAACTTTTCCACTATTGAGAATGCATTTTGCTTCAGCATGGGTGACAAGGGCCATGGTCATTTAGGGCAAGCAGTAGTTTGATATGATGCACTCTGACTTTTCTAAAACAGATAATGTGCTCTGAATCTCAAAGATATTTTTACGTTATTCTTAAATTAGTGAAGTGGCCTTAGATACCGTTAAATTGTCAAGTCCTTTGCACTGTCAGTTTGGTTGAAGATTTGGCCTGCTGATTAGTCTTTCTGAAGAAAGTTAATTTTTTTTCACACCACCGTGGCCAGTTCAGATATGTACCTAAGGCTCCTAACTCCTCTGTGAATCAGGTGCATCCTGCTCCAAACCCCCAAAAAGCTTGGTTGGATTATACCCAAAGGCCCTTAACTTTTCCTGCATAACTCAGGGAGGTCCAAACTGCCTCAGGCAATTTGTGGCTCTTTTACAGCTTGTGGGCTTTTTCCATGGTAGATCTAAAAGTGATTTCTGCAGAGTATCACATAGATTTTGTCTCCTCCTCCTTGTCCTTTCTTTATATTCAGGGTTCCTCACAATTTTTAGATGGCCCTTTAGTGCTTAGAGGTGGTTCAAACCCTTGTGGATATGTATGTCTTTGTTCCAGTTCCTCCTCAGGAGAAATTCATGGACTTCTATTCCAATATCTTCAAAGTTCCCTAAAACATTGGCTGCTGTTATCCAGTCCTTAAATTGAAATGTCTCAATCAGTTTGCACCCAACACCACCAGCATTCCCTTTGCTTTGCTTTTAGGACCACCACTTTCAATTCATGGCCCTTCCTTTCAGATTCCATTCCCTGGTTTTTCTAAGAGGTTATGGAAGCATCGTTTGGCCACATTCTCTCACATGTGAACTTGTTTACTTCTTATAAGGAGAATGGGGTGGCTATTATACCAAGCAAACCTCTTCCCTTCATAGTTAAGGATGTACCCCGAGACAGGGAGGGCAGATTCCTATTTCTCAAAGGCTTGACCGACACTGTAACCTATACATTTGCCACTATCTATTCACCTAACTCTTTACAAAACTCCTTTTTTAGAAGTGGCATGTAGCAGAGTACATTGGAAATAACTCTTCTCACGGCACCTAACCCCTAGTTGTCTGGGAGGCACTCATTAAACTTGCTTTTTTTCTCCTAGAAGCATTTACTTCCCAATTTTTTGCTTTGCTGATAGAGGCCAGTGCTATTGAACCAGAACACAAACATTCGCTCTCCTTGTCTACTCTTCCTATGCCTTATCCAGCGTTGGTCTCACTTAAAATTTGTAGTCTAAGCGGATGTCAAAAATCTTTCCTTCCATTCGCTCCTCTGTGAGGAACTTAGTTCACATCAACCAGGGAAGTTCATCGACCTTTTGCTCTTTTTATGTGGATCTTTATAATTTGCCACATGTGCTTCCTGATACAGAGACGTACCTTCATAAGGTACAAAATTACCTTGCCTCAGCCAGCCATCTCAAACTGCATCAGGAGGCTATGGAAAATTCGAAATCGCCAAATATACTGGAAGAAGTCCAGGCAACCATCAACTCATTACTGACTGGTAAAAGTCTGGGTCCGAACAGCTTCTCACAGGCGTATTACAAATCTTTCTGCACACTTCCAACCTTTTCCTTCGCTTCCCGTCCAGATGACATCCAAACACATCCCTCTGTCTGGGAAGCCTATATTACGGTTCTTCGCAAGCTAGACTTACTGCTCTGCGGCAGCTATCACACAATCTCCTTGCTTAACACTGACATCAAAATATATGCTAAAGAAGTGAGAGAGCCCTTCAAAACGTGTTGAAGTCCAAATGGTTGGCATATGAAGATATTAACTGTGTGAGACGCACAGAAGTATGGTTCACTCAGCAACACAAAACAACTCTGTTCAATTAAGTCCCATGCGTGTACCCTTGGGTGAAGGAATCAAAGATCTGAGAATTTTGGCAGAATAATGTTGCAGACAGTGTAAACTTTTAAAAAAGTTATTACAGTGTTGCAATCCTGATAATCTATAGGGGGTGAACACTA
Source organism: Rhinophrynus dorsalis (assembly GCA_037306005.1). Taxonomy (NCBI): domain Eukaryota; kingdom Metazoa; phylum Chordata; class Amphibia; order Anura; family Rhinophrynidae; genus Rhinophrynus; species Rhinophrynus dorsalis. The sequence goes on along the minus strand of CM074721.1, from coordinate 363,172,445 downwards.
AGATTAAAAACAGAGGTCCGTGACAGCGTTCATCCAGCCATCCAAAGAACAAGATATGAGCAGGTGAGCTGTGAATGATCCGGTGTGTAAGGGCCAGGAGAAAAGGGGACTATCATAGCCTACACACTGTGAAGTTGGATGCAATCAAGCTAAGTGAATCCTCTTTGTATATCACTGTCTGCTTATGCCCCTTGAGATACATTGTTACATCTATCCCACATGTTACTGTCTTTTGAACATATTTATGCACATCAATAGTCCTGGTACTAGGCAAAATATTGGACAGATACATGGGAATTATCATTTAATTTTTTTATGTTATTTTTTTTATAGATTGATTTTTTACATGTTTGTTTTCTGTTTTATTTTGCATGATGTGACATTTTATTTGTTGTAATTATATTACACATTATTGGATTTACCGTATAGGTTACAGAGGGGTGATAGTCCAACAATTTCTCATAGGGTTACGATGTCAGTCATAAGTGTGCAGTTTTGGTCAACTCTGATTCAGTCACTAAAGTTGACATCTCAAAACCCTAGGATTTGATGGTTTGTAGAAGATACCTAATAGAGATAGATGTATGTTGTTAGCATCTAATTGGGAGTTCGTATTAGTCTGAATGTAGTTACGTATTTTATATTTCACACTGTGGACCTATGAACACATTATTATATGGTGCTGTTGGTTTACAGCGCACAAATTATTGTATTGTGGAAATGGTGTTATATTATATCTTTATGGTCTTTGGATTGCAGCACATGTTACAACCAGTCTGACCCATTTTATTTATGGATATACTGTGGGGGGTTTGGGAGGTTTTGTTGGCAACAACCCAGAGATTAATCTGATGTTTTTTAATATTGTCTTCTAAACATACCTACTTTATAACTTTTGGGGAGTGTTCCTTACAGGTGTCTAGACATTGGTGTGAAGAGTATCAGACTGACACATTTGACTATAAGTCACATTTGTGTTGAATTTTTAATACATGTATTTTTTTATGCATTCATTGTTATCACTTGTGTTTTTATATTTTGTCCCAAGCTCCAGATCTTATTTGCAAAAAGTTGTCTTATTACTAGCAACTGGTGAAGATTTGGTAGCATTGAACTAGTCTCTCATGAGCAAACATTATTTCTCACATGAACGTCGTATAAGATACTACAGCAGTGAGAATATATTCTCTCATACCTTACTCTCTTTTTTTGTGTTAATCATGTGATTGCTCTTCCTTCTCTTTGTCTAACTCCATGTAACAGATAGGAGCAGAAGCTTCACTGCTTTGACATAGCTAGGTATCTGAAATACAATGTTCAATGCACTGAACCTTTTCGCAAATCGGATTCATTTTTGATTATCCCTGAGGGCCCATTTTTGGGCCATATGTCACCTAAAGAGCCTATTGGATCAAGGTGACAATTTTCCAGGCATGTGTTCTTCTGAAAAGACCTGTGCCCTATAGTGTAGCTGCTCATTCCATCAGAGGTTAGTGCTTCCTGGACCTACAAGAATTAGGCTTCTGTGGAGCAAATTGTGTAAGGCAGTGATGTGGTCATCACTTTATATGTCAGGGAAGCCAGTTATGGAAGGAAGGTTCAGCTGGCCCTAATGTATGTGTATGTTCCTCTCCTTGCTTCCTTTCTAATAAAACTTTTATTTTTTTTGGCTGTTTCTGTTTTGGTGTGATATTGTCCGCTAACATGCAGTTCATAACAATTGCTTGTATTGGACTAGTTTGTCACAGGAATCCTGGTGCCAAGAACTTGGGTATATCCCCATGGTTCCTGTGTTGCACAATGTATGAAAGAGAAGGTTTTTTGTTTTTTTTGTGTACTTACCAATAAATCCTTTTCTCTTAGTTCTTATTGAACACAGGACATTCCTCTGGTTGTTTCAGTTCCAGGCATGTGTGTCCATTGAGTTCTCTGGTGGAGTGACCACCTTTCTGTCCAACTTATATTTTTCTTACATTGTAGCTATACATTGAAATTAAAGACTGCTATAACTAGATGGTAGTAAAGTCGATCTTTGAGGAAGTCTCCTTCTCCAGAAAGCTCTGTTTGTGCAAATGCCCAGACTTCTAGAGTAAGCTGCTTTATCCCATGTTCCTGTATTCCACAAGGACTAAATGTAAAAGATTCATCAGTTAGTATGCAAAAAGGGTGACATTTACTCACATATATTTTAATTTCTTCTGTGTCCCTCCATGGCAATGGTATGGTTAGTCATCGCTCTCCAGCTGAGTAGGACCAATCAAAATAGCATAAAAAGTGAACTGTCTCCTGGTTCCGTCAGTTATACTACTGTTGAAGCTGAAATTACAAAAGCGCCCTAAAAGAGGTAGGGTGTGACGTGGAGCGACACAGAAGAAGTCAAAATATCTGAATATACTTCACCAGCAGTGGTATGGTATATACCCAAGCAGTAACACAGAAGGGAGGGAGAACACCCAGTGAGCGAGAGACAAAAGGAAAGAGGTGAAAATATATCACTCTAAAGATGTCTATGAGAAAATGAGCTCAGATAATCTTTGTATTGAAACCACCACCTGAAGGATCATCCTTCCAAACTTTGCATCTTCTGAGGCTTAGACAGACACTCGATAATGTTTTATAAATGTAGATGCTGAAGACCAGGTTGCTGCTCTGTAAATCTCTACTGGGGAAGCAGAAGCCTTGTTAGGCAAAGAAGTGGATTGAGATCTTGTAGAATGATCTTTGATTCCTAGAGGAGGATCCAGATTCATCAGCTGATTGGCTATCACAATGCAGTCTCTAATCCATCTAGCCAGGGACGGCTTGGATGCTGCTATTCCCCTGAATTTCCCAAAATGTAAACAAAGAGGGAGCCTGATTTCCTGAAATCTTTGGTTCTGTTTAGGTAGGCTAATATACAGTTGACCAGGTACAAGTTATGAAAACGGGATTCCAAATCCTCTTTTTGGATTGGGACGGAAGGAAGGATTATTTCTTGATTCAAGTTTAAATCTGGAACCACCTTAGTTCTAAAGGATGACTTGGTCCATAAAACCACTTAGTGTTGGTGTTTGACCAAGTATGTTGGTTTACAAGATAAAGCTTGTAAGTCGCAAACTCTTCTTGCTGAAGTGCTTGCTGTTAGGAAAGTTGTCTTCAATGTCAGATATTTACTAGATATTTTATCTATAGGTTCAAACAAAGAAGATCTTGATAATTGATCCAAGATCCTGGGGGCGGGGATCTCCCTGATTCTAGGACTAGATTTTTCATTTGCTCTTCTACATTGGATTATATGCGAATTCTTCTGCTAGTAATGTTGACAGGGCTAATAATTCAATTTTAATTAAGGCAGGAGAGAGTCCTTCTTGTAGGAATCCTGAATAGTAGCAGAAGAAATGGGCATCTTCATATATTCAATTTGGAGCACCAACCCTGAAAGTAGACCAGACTCTGCTGTAAATTCTAAAGGTAGAAGCCTTTCTGCCACATATAATAGTATAAGCTACCCTATCTGACAGGTCCTTAGCCATTAATGACCTCCATTCAGCCACAAGTCTGTTAGCTTCAAGAAGGCAGGGTTGGGAAGGAGAATAGGTCTCTGGCTCAGAAGATCCTGCGACACTAGAAACGAAACTCTTCTGAACCAGTAAGGATCTATCAATATAACACTGCTTCCTCTCTCCTGATTTTCCTTAGGACATCTGGTAAAACTTGCACAGGAGGGAAGATGTAGGCTAGTGAAAAATGTCATATAACTTTCATGGCATCCTGCCACAGGGCTCTGGGATCTTCCCATTGGGAGTAGAAGAGACTGCATTTGTTGTTTTGCTTGAGGCCATCAAGTCCATTGCTGACTTTCCTCATCTTTGATTGAGTGCCTAGTACATCCTGGAATGCAGGGCCCATTCTCCTTGATCTACCCATAGTCTGCCTGAAGTTAACTCTTGGACTGCTTTTCGTATGTGGGCTGCCTTTAAAGAATCCAAAGGGCATCTGGATTTCTGGAAGACCTTCGTAGGTGGGAGTGTGTTGAATTTCAGCACAATACCCCTACTCTGTAATCTTCCTTTCCCAGTTGTCCTGGTAAGGAGGCTGGTTCCAGTTCTGCAGGAAATATCCCAGTCTGCCCCTTACTGGGATAAGAGGAGGGACCCACCACCATTCATTGGAATTCCTTTTGTGCTGGCAAATTCTTTCCTCAGGCCTCCCATTTGACCCAGCAATGATCTTCTTGCAAATTGAAATTTCCAAAAATTTCGAATATCTTCTGGATCTATAGGGGAAAAAAGAAAACGACCCTAGGACCTAGTCTTCCGGTCTTGCGGTGGGAGATAATTTTTACCGCCTGATGATTTTCTGATAAGTTCTTCTAGTTGTTCCCTGTACATTACTTTTGGAGGCTAAGGAAACCCACTTAGATTTGGTTGAGGAGTCTAATCCCAATGAACTTAGCCACAGGGACTTTCTTGCCATGAGAGAGAACGCTGAAGATTTTGTGAACAGCTTTATCATATCCAAGGAGGTATTGCAAGAAAAGCTTGCTGTTTTTTTTATCCTCAAGATTAGTGAACCAAAAGCTATTTCCTGGTAAATGTTAGTTCATGCTGCATCAACCTGGACACACAACAGCAGTAGAATTCTGGAGGAGGTTGTGATCTATAAGGTCCCATGTGTGCTCGATGGCTGTCCGTTCAATGTGTTAGTGGGCATTAGGAGAGAGCTTGAGAAATTATCTAATTAAGGATTATGCAGCCAGATATATGTACTAGTGACCTGTGGTAACCTGGAGTGTGTCCTTAGAAGTATGTGTCTTCAATGCATGTTACTGCAAATACCATTATATTGGGAGCTGGCCTGCAGTGTCGCTAGACAATGCTTCCTCTTATTGCTGATTACCACTCCTTCAGATCATTGTGACTTCTTAGACTGAACTAGGACTCAGAGATCTCCATTCCTGTCTTCAGTAGAGTTGCCCTCAGCATCAATCTCATTGAAATAGGGAAAAATACAAATTTCAGTTGATCTACATGGATCTTATGGATCCATGAATTCCCAAGAAGCATCAAACACACTGATTCACAATGCATTTAAATACCGCTTTCATTCAGTGGGTTAAAAGACCCATTCCAATCAGTGGGGAGTTTGGCAATATTTATTTTTCCATCTATTGTGCAGTTGTTTTTTCCCATGCTATGTTCCTCTTTTTCTGTAGCGCACACAGCCCATTGTCTAAAAGCAGTGGTTCTCAGTTGCTGCTTTCAAGTGCCCCTAACAGTGTGGGATTTCTGCATGTCGATGCCTGTGCACAGGTGTGTGTGCCTTGTGGTTGTCTCCATCTGATTTAGTATTTCAGTACTCAGGCAGGGAAATCTAGAAAACCTTAGGACCCTGACTGAAAAACTGAGAATGTTCTATTCAGGCTTCCACTGAATCGAAATACATGAACATTTACCTACAGTACCTAAAGTATTTTATTGAAATATATTATAAAAACCAATCTGTTTCAGTAATATTGTCTGGTCATACTTAACAAAATAGATTAGCAGTACATGCATGGAGACAAAATTTATTAACCCTATGAGTGCCAGAGGGATACAGAATGCATTGCAAAGCAATGCATTCCGTACCCCTCTGGAACTCAAAGGGTTAACAGTGGGGCATATTGCTCAAGGGGTTAAATACAAAAGTGGAGCAATTTCAGGGACTGGCTAAATAACAGGGAACAAAGAAACACTGCAGCTGATTTGAATGGTGTTTTTAACCCCTTGAATGCTAGATAGGTCTCTCTCCCAGTCATGTAGCTCAATGAATGATTATTCTACTTGGTTTGCTCCAGAATTGCTCCGTTGGTGTCTTTAATCCCTTTAGAACCAGAGGGGTGCAATGCACTGCAAACGCAATGTATTGCACATCCTACTGGTCTTTAAGGGGTTAAACATAAGCCCCACTGGAATTCAGTTACAAATTACTAGCACATGAATCCTATTAACGTTAATACAAATTAAAGGTACACGCCAAAATCCACATCTATTTCGCATAAACTTGGACTTTGCATATCCTATATAATAATTCGCTAGGATGTTTGTCAGAAGCCGTCATACGCAGTAGAGACTGCCAGAACGCACAGAATGCTGGGAGTTCTGTGCTGGGAGCATTCTGTGCTTTCGGCCAGTCTCTACTGCACATGACTTCGTCAGCGTCAGGACGCAGAGCAGGACCGGCCTCTTAACCCTTTGAGTGCCAGTGGGTACGCAACGTATTGCAAAGCAATGCGTTGCATACCCCTCTGGCACTCAAAAGGGTTAACATCACCCGGACTTTGGCCCGTGTACATGGACTTTTACACTAGTTGTTCAATAAAATGCACATTTTACTTACTTTTCCTATAGGCTTAGATTTAACTTGTTCAGTATTAACTCCATGCATTACAATGGTAGGTGATTTTTCATAGTACAATCCAATATTCAAAGGTAAAATAACATGTAAAACAGTGTGTCCATTGTGAGTCCAATCTGCTGCTTTCCTGATAAAATTACTTCCTTATCCCTTTGCGTGCCAGAGAGGTACGAAATGCAGAGCAATGCATTGTGTACCTCTCTGGCACTCAAAGGGTTAAATCTCTCAAACAATGCATCTACATGGATAAGACCCAGGAATAGTTTCCCTGCTTTTGCACGTGAAAGTTAAAGCAATAGTAAAATTGTTTGAAGACGTGCAGAAAAAAGGTGTATTATAGGAATTTCCCTGCCGAGTAAAACAAGGGTACTCTGCTAGAATCTGCATCCTATATAATAATTCGCTAAATCATGTGTAACGCCACGACATGCGCAGTAGACACTGCTGCGTGTGTTGCAGTCATGCGCAGTAGAGACTGCCCACGCCGCGGCTGATACAGAGCTGGGCGGTCCATATCAGCTGTGGTGCGGGCAGTCTCTACTGCGCGTGACTGCCCCGCAACCGGCTGGCAGTGGCACTGTGGCCCGTGTAATGGGCTGTTCAACTAGTTGTTCAATAATAACCTACACTAGCTTTCTTTTTGTTGCTTCTTCTTAAAATGCAGTTTATGGAAAGCCACCACTAGATGGAGATGCTACTATAATTTTCCATAGGGAACTACTCACAAGGCAAAAAATGCTCCTGCAACAAGATAAGAAACAATCCATTGTGTTTTCTGGTTTCAGCTCTAATAACTTTTGAATGAAGATTTCCATGGCAGTATTGGTGCCCTTTTTATGATTGGTAAGAAAAGGTAAGTAGCTTAAATAAAGGCTCATTTTTTTTTTTTACCTAACCAATATGACTTCTGGTATCAAAATTTTTTATTCACTCGCCTCAAATAGGGGCATCTCTAACATTCTAAGTGCCAAAAGAGTAGTTCATTCCACTCCACTCTAGCTCACAACAGTGGATCCCCAGACATCCTTATGGTCCACAAACAGGCTGGTGCTTAACCCTTTAAAGGGCACTACCAGTTGGGAGCAGACTTTCAGATTAATTCAGAGTTGTTTGGGAACAGAATGGGGATGTTTGAAAGGAGACTTCCAATGTTTTCAGTCCTGAATAATGCTGCTTCCCATATATTCCGGTACTGGAATTGAAAACCAGACACAGCGGCTTTATGGAGACTCTGTCTGCAAACCTGGGGGTTATACACTAAGAAGTGATGAAGTGGAGATGACGTCTCCAGTAATATCACTGCTCCAGTCCCTATGTTATTCTATAGACCAGTGTACCGTGGCAGGTTGGTGTGCCACAGATGTCTACTTAGTGTGCCCCTTATTTTGTACGAAGACTTTCACAAAAATAGAAATATTCATTTTCAAATGTATTTTATGGAAATTGTCATGCACAAAATTTATTTTTGTTATTATGATTGTAAAACCTAACAATAATGTATTGTCTCTTTCATTATGCTGTTGACAATTTACATAAAATGTGAAAGGTGCCCTGAAATTTCCAGATTGCGTGTTAGGGGTTCCTTGAGTGAAAAAAAAATTGAGAACCACTGCTCTGGACTATATGCACTAAATCAGTGGTTCTCAACTCCTGTCCTCAGGACCCACTGACATGCCAGGACTTAGGGATTTCTCTGCTAGAGCACTGGTGTGGTGATCAGAGGCTCATTCACATTGATTAACTCACCTGTGCTCTAACAAGGAAATCATCAAATCCTGGCCTGTTAGTGGGTCCTGAGGACAGGAGTTGAGAAACACTGCACTAAATGCATCGGCTCCATAGAATAACATAGGAATTGGAGTAGTGGTTACATTGGAGAAGTTACCTCCACTTTATCACCTCTTTATCACAGCATCTCTGCTCTTGGAGTCTGTTGCCATGAGCCACAAATATCGTTTGAGTTCCAGCCAAGGAGGTGAGTTTTCTGACCACTCGAATGTCTGATAGTTGTTTTGAGGTTGCACAGAGCATGGATCTCTCTATTAATGCTTTGCACACTCTCCTGGCATTTAATTGGTTTAAGATTTTCCTGAGTGACTCATGATGACTGAGAGTCTGGTTATCTTACATACACATAGGGACTGATTGCAGGGGCTTTCCTCATATTGACAGTGGTCAGTTAGTGTAAAAGCAGCTGCTCTCTAGAGAACACATACAATTTATTTAAATGGGTCTTGCAACCCATTGAATGCTTGAGAAGTCTCCAACTTTAACCCCTTAAGGATCAGAGACGTGTGCAACTGATTTTGAAGCAATGTATTGCACACTGCTCTGGTCCGCAAGGGGTTAAGAAAATAATTGCTTTAAGATTACAACTCTTCCCTTTGCATTTCACAGAGACTGTCATTTCCTGTTTGCCTCTGTTATAACATTTGTGTCACTCATCAGGACCTTGCATATGTTCGCAGAAGTCAAACCTATACATCCCTAGGAAAAGTATGTTTATCACATATTTGAGGTCTTATGCATCTAAGAAATAATGGGGCTGATGCTTTAAGGAGAACCGCAGTTATTCTGGGGCAAACCAGCTGTACCATAGGGTATATCAATGCATTGGAATGCTTTGTGTACCATTCTGGCATTCGCAGACTTAAAGCAATAGTAATGTTTCATGATAGAAGCAGCTCCAATTAATCATCATAGTATTTGGGCAACGGAGTGTGTTATTTCAATACCGGCAGAGTTGTAGTTCAAGAGTAATTGAATGATAAAGTATCCCCCTCCCGCCCCTTTTACTAATATAACATTGTTTACCTCAGAGCAGCAAGGTGGTGTCCAGATTGATCTCGGAGAGGGACAGTCTTCAGTTAGCATAAGTGAAAAACCTGTCAAAGGGAGCAGGGTTTTCCTTTTATGTTCACAGTAATAAGATTGACCCATGCTGTGAGACCAGACTTCACATCTGAGGAGTGAGGGCTTTTACACTAGGTAAAAGGGGCGGGAGGGGGAAAGTTTATCATTCAATTTCTCTTGAACTACAACTCTGACAGTATTGAAATACTACTCTCTATGGCTCAAATACTATGAAGATTAATTGGAGCTGCTGTTTTTATGAAAATTTACTTAACCTTTAAAAGTTCCCTTTAAGTCAATGGGTATTTTAGTAGGTGTCTTTGTTGCAGTTGGTTTAGTCCAGTTCCATTTAGTACATGAGCCTCATGTTATACCAGTTCTGGCAAGAAATACAGGACATTTGAAATATGAACCCTATTTATTTTATGTAATAATGTCCCTTCAAATTGGGTAGCAAACTAGAGTTGCCACCTTTTCTTAAATAAAAAAACAAAAATACCGGCCGTGGCATTCCTTCCATAGGCTTAACATTGGACAGAAACCAATTTTTTACCGGCCTGCCGGTAAAATACCAGCTGGGTGGCAACACTATAGCCAACCCTTCTCCTCAAGAGCTACCAATGCTGCATGTGTTCTGGACTGGCCAGCCAAGGCACAGAGGGAGTAGTTGAGGCCTATTCACTTTAAGTAGTCCACCTATGTTTTTTTCCATGTACATGAGAATGAGGGTTAACTAGCCCTATTTTAGCTAACTATACTATAATCTGTCCAAGAATGTATTTATTATAATGACCGTGATGTGCTTTTAAGATTATACCTCTCTTGGGCCACAGTATAATTTTGGGAGGTAAAGGGCATAGGACATTATCCAAAGGCATTAGACTTGGTTAAAAGCCCAGGGCTGAAATATGCAGTCCCAAAACTTTCAGGAGGCCAGTGCAACAAGGAAGTAGCTGCAAACTAAGCAAATTGTGTGCACATCCCACAAAGACCCTCTGCTTATGGATTTCAAGCCTGATACAGAGAGTACACAGGGACTGCATCACAAAGGACAATGAACTGAACTGCAAGAAGCCAGTCTCTTCCTGTGGGACCAAAATGGTCCTGAATTGGTCCATGGACGCTCACAATGCAGCCATGGATTCACAGACTTGTCTGCACCAAGGGAAGCAGATCTGCCCATGGGCATTATCCTGGTAATACTGGCCCTTTAAACTACTTTGAGGTCACAAAGAGATGACAACGATATGATCCCTATCAGTTCTGCTCCTTCCCACAGCCTGTCTGAGATGACTTTTCTCCCCATCTGAGCAGAGCAAACAGGCCAAGTGTGTTGACACAGGCTGTTGTAGCAGATCCTGTCCACTCCCCCTCTTTCTCCTTATCAGACCGGTTCCAGCTCCCTGTGTGTACACACACTTTCCCACCATCTCTCACATACACAATAAGTACATATGTCTGCACGGCTGCTGCTTCTACATTCTAACTCCAGTGTTTCGTGAGCTGGCCATGGACTCAGGAGGACTGGGAGTGGTTGTAGATCCACCCTGGGAAGCTTGGGCAGGTAAGGAAGTGCTTTCAATGTGAAAGATTGACGATGATGTATTCAGAAGAACTGTACTAAATGAAGTGCACCTAAGGGGACACAAACATTCCTAAAATTCCCTTTTAGTTTGAACGAACCATTTAACCTTTTGAATGCTAGAGAGTAAATAATTCAGGGTGTGAAAGGGGCAGTATACCATAATTATGAAGAAAAAATGTTGCTGGGTGTTTCTTATAGAGTGAAATAAAGGCATTCTCAATGCTTGAATAGGTTTCTTTCAAATATTAACCCATACGGTGCCAGAAGTGTACTCAACGCATTGCTTTATAATGTGTTGCATACCCCTCTGGCACTGAAAGGTTTAAACATATAATGGCCTTTTTCTGCTATCTTGAGTTCAAGATGTTTTAATGTCAGGTGCCATTGTTGCTACATCTACATATGGGAAGCTTGTGTCTGTGAAATTCTGTTTTTAATAGGCTGTAATAGCAACTGTTCCATCCAGTATATATATATATATATATATATATATAAAATAAATACATGTTATTGGGTTTTCATAGAGAAGATGTTAACAAAAACATTTAACTATCAGAAAAAATATAATACAAATATATTCATAATTGTGATATACTGCCTCTTTAAGATCCCTATTTAAATCAGTTATTTGTCCCCTAAGATGCAGTTGCAACATTTCTTCTCAAGTTTGCTTCAAATGTATAAAAATCCCTGTACTATGTTAGCTACTTCTACTGCAGGTTAAATGTCTATCACTTCTTAAGAGGTTTCCTTTCCTCAGCACACAAGGAGTAAAAAGAACCTACTTAAATAACTGTAAACTTGCATTTGTTCTCTGGTGCATTTCATGTGCACCATACTTGCTATATATTTCCTGATGACTTGACGGTAGTTGAGCACTGCAGTAAAGTGTTGGGAAAAGCAAAGTAGGTTTCTGGTTGTACAGAAAGAAATGGAGCAGGAGGAGTAAAGTAAAAGCACCAGACACAGTATTAACCCTATGAGTCCAAAAGGAGTTTCCAACTCAAGGATATATAATAATGTAGTATGGCTACCATATGTGTATATATAATGTTTCCCCATGACTCGATGTTTGTATCTGAAAAAGTTTTTATTGTTAGAATCTTCCCAATCTTATCCGTTTTTCTCCTCCTGTGATATCTGATGAGTGTTATCTTTGTCTTTAGCACCTCACCTCCCAGCAGTGTAGAAATTCTGGATAGACTCACATGAGCATCTGTTAATGGCTTTCAGATTTCCTTGCATGTGCACAAGTGAGTTGATTAAATGCCTGAGCCTCTGATTAACCAACCTGTGCATAAGCAGGGAAATTCCAGCAATATGGCCTGTTGGGCAGCCTTGAGAAGAGGGTTGAAACCTTCTGGCTTAGGTGGATAAATTGTTGGTTCAGTATCTTTGGCTTGTAGTCTAATACTGAGAAAGTATGTGTTGTATAGTTACCCTTTCTTTCATTGTTTTACACTAATGTTTCTCAACCTATGGTACTAGTCCCTCGGGGGGGGGGGGGGGGGGGTAATTGGGACCCAGGCATGGGGCGAGGGGGTATAAATTCACAGATTATGGACCTGTCATCAATATAGATGTACTGAACTGACCCTTGGCAAAATCTTTCAAGCAGCGATGGTGGCAATGCTTGTATAATGCGTCTGATGAACAGTATTGTGTGTCTACGCTGTGGGTATATCCCCTGAATTAAATCTTTGCAATATGCTGCACACCCCTCTGGCACTTACAGGGTTAAGCAGCTACTCAGAGGAAAGGTTGACTGTGAGAGTCTGAGTATGGAATTATTAATGAAGCTGAAGCTATCTGTCCCCTTTCCTCTTCCATCCCTGAATCCCTCCCCTAAAACATTTTATATTCTTGTGTTTCATTTAATTTAATGAGAGATATAATGCCAAAAAGAACGACTATTTGAAAATGTTAAGATACATAGCAAGTGTCTGGGTGGTGTCCTCAGTGCATCCACTTATCTCTTGTTGTACCTATAATCCAGTTCTAGGTTTAGGCCTAACTCTTATCAGCATCTTCTTTCTCTTCATTTCTTAAATGACAGTAACTATATGCTTAATCGCCTGTAATTGGTGGCAGCTGGATGAGTGTTTCACATATACAGAAAACAGCTGTACTCTGGTGCTTTCCTCTGCAAGAACAGTGTGTGTCATTTTCCAAATTTACTGGTGCCTGCTACATAATTACAACGTTTAGTAAAAATTTACTCAGTAATTCTTGTTATTGTGCACTTTAATTGAAAAAGACTGCTTTTTTTGCAATCTTGTCATCCTAAGGTAACTTCAGTTAATTTTCTAGAGATTTAAAAACTGTGTATATGCTGGCTATTTAAATCGCTTTTGAGAAATCTGTTGGTGGCACAATGTGGCACGCCATACAAATTAGTTTGTGTGCTGCATTAATTTTAACTAACACACACCACTCACTGGGTCATTTCTAAAAGCATAGCAAGCAGTAACTTTTAACTTGAATATAACTAGCATACTGTGCAGGTTATTGGTAAAAAGTTGAATTTATCAAAAAAATTATTTTACTGAAAAGTGGCTATTATAACATATTGTATAGTATAACACACTGAACATGGTTCAGTCCTGGACCCAATGCTTTTTAATTTGCTTATTAATGATCAAGAAGTGGGAATTGAAAGTAGTGTCTCAATCTTTGCTGATGACACTAAGCTGTGTAATGCATACAGGGCTGGATGGTTTTTTTTCTCTGCAGAAGGATTTAGACAAACTGAGTGAATGGACAGAAAAGTGGCATATGACGTTAATGCATTTGGGCTGTAGAAACAAACATGCTACATATCCTCTAAATGGGAAACAACTTGATTTAGGAGTTCTGATAGACTATAGACTTTGCAGCACTGTGCACAGTCACACAGGTGCTGCAAGAGCAAATAGCATACTAGCCTGCATAAAAAGAGGTGTAGATACAAGGTATGCTAATATTATCGCACCCCTGTATAAATCCTTGGTAAGGCCTTATCTAGAATATGGAGTACAGTTTTGTGCACAAGTTCTCAAAAAAGACATTATTGAACTCAAAAAAGTGCAGAGACGTGCAACAAAACAGATAAAGGAGACACTAGCCAAACTGGACTTGTTTACATTAGAGCAGAGAATGGATGCTATAATTACCGTTTACAAATACATTCAAGGTCAATACAAAGATCTATCCAATTAAGTATTTACACAAAGAGCTGAGCTAAGAACAGGGGGTCATCCATTAAGACTAGAGGAAAGGTGATTCAACTAAAACAAAGATGGGTCATTTTTACAAAAAGTTTGGTAAAGCTATGGAATTCTCCTCGGCATGTTGTACTTGCAGATACTGTACCTGCTTTCAAAAAAACAATGGATACACATCTAGCACAGAACAATATTGAGAATTATGACAGAGGGCATCAATGCAGGTAGATTGTTGATCCAGGGAACTATCTGTCTGCCATTTGGAGTCCGGAAGTAATTTGGGGCTAAATGGAAATGGCTTCAGGGTTTTTTGTTTTTTTTTTTCCTTTGGATCAACAGGGGTGTTTTGGCAGGACTTGATGGACATGTGTTGTTGTTGTTGTTTTTTTTGTTTGTTTTTGTTTTTTGTTTTTTTGTTTTTGCCTTGTTAACTATGTTACTATTTTACATATAGGCAAATTTGAATTATCTGAAAAACAAACTAATCTTAAATTGACAAATCTCTCACTCTCTCTCCATAGAGATTGTGTCTCATTTAAAATTATGCCATGAGTATTCATTTTATCTCAATCTGAAGGGTGAATGGCTGAGTTAACCTTGCAGGCACTAGAACCTGTGTGTGACAGATTCTATAGCTGGTGCTTTAACCAAATGACCTATCTCACCAGCCAATCATACGTATCAGTTTAAAATGTAACTGTAACACCTTAGGACTTACCTATCTATTCACTCCTTTAGGGTGAATAAATTGCAAAAACAAGTGGGGGTATACTGGCCACTTGGCTGTGCTCAGTTTTAGCACATGCCAATCAACCTGTGCCCATTTACCTACAATGTCCTGCATTCCCTTGGTGATTCACTTACATGGGTGGCAAAGATGAGGTGTATCACAAAGTTGGTTCACATGTACATCAACCACATATTACTGTCTGATACATGCCTAGTTCAGACAGTCTTTGGAGGATATAAACAGCATTGACTCCTCCAGAATGGACACGCAGTGTGAACATTCAGGCTTGCATCCTAAATCTGCTTAGTTAGCTAATAAATTTATTAACTTAACTATATTTGCCTCCTGTATTTCTACAGCAAACATGGTACCAACTCTCATCTTTTTAATAATGTTGATATGTGAACTGAAATGAGAGACGTATTTCTAGCGAGACAGCACACTCCAGCCCCATTTTCTTAAGCAGAATATATGATCTTAAGCAGTGGACACCAGCCCTATCCTCAGAGAACACTAGCAGAATATGTTTTTAGGATTTCCCTGCTTGTACACAGGTGAGTTATTTTATTTGATTGATTGACAAGGCCTGTTAGGGGTCCCTGAGAACAGGGTTGGGAACAAATGCACCACAGTCTTCTTAAGCTCTCCCCAACTTGAAAATGAGGCTCCATGTAATAAAATGGGAATTGGAAGTATTTCTTTCACTTAACATATCTCCAGTAACCCTTTAAAGGACTTTCATATCTTCTGGTGGGTCTCCTCTTCTAATATAAGAATTACAATATGCACAGAGTAATGGAAGTGCTTTTTATTGAAGACTTCTCATTCAACATGTTAAAACCCATGTTACCATGTATAGCGTGGGTATTTTAAAAGTACTTTGGTGTTCTTTATACAGCAGAAAGGTATACATTTATATTTTTGCATTGTATCTACAGTTGTATTTATTTTCTTGTCGCCTCCCCACAATAAACTATAGACTTTATCAATCTGAATAACATTAGCCAGAGATAGATTATTCTAACAGATCACGAACACCTTCTCAATGCAATATGGGGATTATGCACTAAGGAGTGATAAAGAGGTGCTAAAATGGTGATGACTTCACCAGTTATATCACTTCTCCAGTTCCTATGCTATTCTATAGAGCTTATGCACTAAGAACACCAGAACTGGAGAAGTCTTAGCACATTGGCTCCACAGAATAACATAGGAACTGGAGAAGTTATCTCCTCTTTATCACGCCTTAGTGTATCTCCCCCTATGTATCTGTTCAGTTACAGACAACCCCAGTGTCCAAATGCCAAAATAGAGTAATTAAGTATAACTGACTGCTGTATGAAGGGCAAATTCCTAAGAAAGAATGGACAAAATATTTCACCCCAAAAAGAGAAAACAATGAAAAATTAGAATTTTTCGCCTTTGAAAAATGTTTTTTTTTTTTTTTTTTTTGCTGAGACTACCATTTTACTGGTAGCCACAGAAACAAACATACTGACCTACAGCCCCTAGTGATCATAGTACCAGAAACTGTCTCCCTGCCTTGCGCCACTGTCTCCATAAAACCACACATACTGTCCTCCCAGCCTTGTCTCACTGTAACCATAAAACCACATGCTTTTCCCCAAGCCTTGTCACATGTTTACCATAAAACCACATATACTGTCCTCCCAGCCTTGTCTCACTGTAACCATAAAACCACATGCTGTTCCCCAAGCCTTGTCACATGTTTACCATAAAACCACACACTGATCCCCCAATTTGCCCCACAGTAACCAAAGAGCCATATAGTCTCTCCAGACTTGCCCCACAGTAGCCATACACATACACACACTTTTTTCAAGGTTTCGGTTCCCCTGTGCTTCACTGTCATTCCCACTCTTTAAAAGGATAGTAACACTTAAAAAATATATATTGTGCGGTTTATCCTTCTGCGTAAAACATTTTGCTGCTGTGAGGTGTTTTATTCAAAAGTTATTGTAGCTCAAACTTGAATTTCTTTAGGTGCTGTATTTCAGTGACCTGAAATCATGCAGTCGCATTGAGCAGAGCTGTCCATAGGATGGTGTATCAATAGTGCCACTGTGACTCGCGTTATGAGACTACGTGTGTTTATGCGGCCTCTGCTTTTTGACTATTGTGGTAGATGCCTTATTGCATAGCTGCTCTACACAGACATGGCTAGTGTTAGGTAATACAGATTCACATTGAAAGAACCGATACCTGAAACAAAGGACCTCCCCACTGGCTGCACCAAAGATGTATGTGTCTTTGCTTAGTTATGAAAAAAAGGAACCGCTGGTTCCTCTACAATTATGAACGCCGTTTCTTTGTTATTTATACAGCCAATGAACAGGCCTAGATAAACTATGATGTTTTTAAAATTTAAAGTAGGATCTCTAATTAAAATGAGATAAGTACCTCTGTCTGACAAGTGATGCATATAATAATCTGTCTTATCCCTTTATCAGAATTCCTAATCACAATTGTCTCATCTTCTTTTAAAGATGTGATAACAAGCCTTTCAAAATATGACTGAAACAACTGGATTCGTAAGACAACACAAGTCAATTTATTTAATTCACTCTCAACACTTTTTTTTAATTAGCTCTATATGGCTGCTTCTAAAATGGACTGGGTAAAAATTAGATATATCTTTTATCTGTATAGGCAACCTATTAACCGTTGTACAACATGCACTAGACAGACACTGCATATCTAGAATGACACATTGCTCATTAAAAGATATACAATGTAGACCAAAACCAATATTGGTTCCTGGAACATTAACTGTCCCACTAGTGTCTTGATACATGGTCTAACTGCTCTCCAATGATGAGGAACACTCAGCTGAAACATCCTGTCCAGTGGAGGATTTAGTACTTATAGTGGCATTAAATTTAGGATTGTATAATGTGTCGTTGCAAACCTTTTAACAGGGATGGAAGAAAGGTCCCGTTGTGTTCCCTTGAGAAATGCTGCAAAAACAATGTGGTTGTCCTCTTTTTTGCTGGAAAATCCGCCCTCAGCAAAACCCTAAAAAATTTCTCCTTCTCGCCTACACTAAAAATATATATATTTTTTTATTTTTCAATGGCTACAAACTTCCCACCCTTTTCTACGTGTACTTCAAATTTCCGCTACAAAAATGTTATTACCAGTAAGTAATACCAAAAAATAAGCCGCGAGAGAGAGAGATGGATGAAGAAAGGAAATCACCTATCATTTTATTTAGAAAAACAAGGCTAGCAGAGGCTCTTAGTGTTGGCTAAGGCTGTGAGAGGATTTGCTGGAAAGACCGTGATGCATACAGTGAGTCAGAGGAAGAAGTGACCACCACCAACATGGAAGGGTCTATGAGCCATGATTCCCCAGACTCATTGATGCCCAGTACCTCTACATCATCCCTTGGGGATCTGGGGGAAAATTGTGTCATCATCAGCAAAGAAGGCATAGGAAGAAGTGGGTAGCAGTGTGAGCAGGACAGGTCAGTTGCCTGTGCCTGCTGCTACTGCTGCCAGTGTGCCTTCTGATTTTGAAAAAGAGATGATGGAAAGTGTGACAGCAGAGGACCCTAAGTCACACTTTTATCTGCAAGCAGTCCCACTGCTACCACACAGCAGCTAGAAAGTGGTGGTG
The DNA here is from genome assembly GCA_037306005.1 of Rhinophrynus dorsalis. Classification (NCBI taxonomy): domain Eukaryota; kingdom Metazoa; phylum Chordata; class Amphibia; order Anura; family Rhinophrynidae; genus Rhinophrynus; species Rhinophrynus dorsalis. The sequence goes on along the minus strand of CM074721.1, from coordinate 363,154,057 downwards.
GTGGGGGGGAGGTGTTGGCGATTGTGAAGCAGCTGCTGGGGCTAGCTTGAGTGTTGATCCTAGTGCTGAGGTGGAAGGGGAAGAGAGCAGCCAGATTAGTGGTCATGGGAGCCCATAACATCCCCTTGACTCTGTGATTCTCATTCTACTGACTTTGTCCCTCTGGGATGTGATGATGAAGAAGGCAGAACATATCAGCCCCCTATGCCTGCTGCCAGTGATGCCACTATGCCTTCTTCACCTGAAGAGGTGGCAGTTGTGACAGTAAGGGACCCTCTGTCACATCTGTCATCATCGCCAACCCGTCCCACTCCTGTAGAGCAGCGGCAAGACAACATTAGTGGTGGTGGTGGTGATGAGAGTGAGGGTGATGGTGGAGCAGCTGGGGTGGAGGAGAGAATGAGGTCTTATTTAGCAGAAAGTGAAAAGGAATGGAAGACAGATATGCACATGGGGATGGGCATCACCACTACTAACAGAAGGCAGATTGCTGAGTTTGCTGCTGTCATAATTCCTGCTGCTGCTCAGTTGCAATGACCAGATGTTGATCTGACTCAGCACCAGGCTGATGATGAGCAGGTGTACCATAGACCACTGCTGCCACAGTGGGACTGGGTTCCAGCAGTATTGAAGTGGGACTAGGACAGGATCCACTTGCAATAATCCTGGTCATAGTTCTAGTGTTGATTCTCAGGGATCAGCAGCATCATACTCTGCCTCAGCCAGTGGAGGGGATTGTGAAGAAGAAGAAAGAGGCCATTTTCCATCTCTCCCCTCCCCTTGAGGTCATGGGTGTGGGACTATTTTTCAGTTGGGGCAGGGACAGTTCAGTCATCAGTGACGGCATTGTGAACTATGTGTGACAAGTCGGTGAAAATGGGAAAGGAGGGGACCCACACACAACCTCCCTCATAACACACATGAAATACAGACATCATGGCATTTATGAGAAGCGTGTTGAAGCAAACCCCACAGAAGTTGGAAGCCGCTGTTGTTGTACCACCTGTTTATCCCCAATGACACCAATAATGTAAGCGGAAATCAAAGAGGAAGAAGAAAAGATAAACCCAGCCTGATCCTGAAATTTCAATGGTGAGCAAAACCACTGCCTCATCATCAGCCTCTTCCGGGCATGGGAAGACGTAGCCACATCTTCTGGTGTACCATCTTTGTCCGCGTTACTTCCCCCACCAGCTGATAGGAATTCTGTAGATATGAGGATGTGGTGGTTCATGTCTACCCATTGCACACTGTGTAGTGTGCTAACCAAACATGGCAATGTGGAGGAGGATAATCGCAAGCAGGGAATCAAGCAGCATCTGAGGAGAGTCCATCCCATAGAATACTCTAAGCTGTTGGTAGGAAGGATTCATTATTATTAAGTGTGATAATTGTCACGTGTACTTAGCAGAGTGGACAAGAATCATAGTGACAGCAGTACTTGGGTTTCTGGTGAGGAGGAATGATTCATTTGACATTGCGGACCAAAGTGTCAAGGTGTTTGGTCGCAGCTGTGCCAGTTGTTTGATATGAGTGCAGATGTGTCCTTTGTTCACAGTCTTCCTCTTTCACAACTTTCCTACACACACTGTGCACATTGCAGTTGGTGATGAAAGGCTCAGTTCCTTTCTGCTATCAAGGGAAAAATTATTATTCCAACACATCCATGATTTAGGAGGAGGTGCAGGAGACGCATTATTGGCAAACTTCTTTTCTCCAGATATACCTGAAGGTGGGGCTAGTTGTGGTGCTGCTACTCCCACTGGAGCTAGTGGGAAGTGGAACCATGATCATTGTGACCTGCTTCATATCACTGATGTTGATCCCATTCCCTTGGTGCTGCCTAATCATCCTGCTGCTTAGGCTACTCAGCAGGAGCAGCAATAACAGCATAGCAGTAACAAATGCTGCAGTTTGACCGCTGCATTTGCCAATGGCCAGTGGCCATTGGAAGGTGGCCACCATAAAATGATTTGTTGGCACCAGGGATCGTTTTTGGCAAGCTAGAGACCTATGCAAACCATTTTGGGGGTCTTGTTTCTAACAAGCCTAAGTCCTACAAATCAATGTTTCTTTAGAGCTTGTGCCTATAACAAGTCTAAGTCCTACAAATCAATGTTTTATCAGGTCTTGTGCCTATAATAGGTCTGAGTCCTACAAATTTTCTTCTTACAGCATGTGTTTGGCTAACAGTGCACACACAAATATCTTTCAGCTTTTTTTTCAGCCTACTGCTATGCTGCCTAACTATTGCTTATCAAGAGAAATCATAAAAAAGTGTTATTAAAATCCAAATTGAATAGTACATGTCTATGGTGGTGGAACTTTTGGTGGGACTTTGACAAACTCCATCCTCCTTAGGAGGAGGAGTGGGATTAACATCATTTATTGCACATGCTGCAACAACCATGGCTGCAGTCAGTTTTTGGGCTACCACTTTACTTATATATCCCTGTGCTGCTCCTTATCCTTTCACCCACCCTCTATCCCTTGTGTGTTTGCTGGACATTGCTCAACTACTGTGTGTGTTTTTACTGTAAAGTACACAATACAATTGATTGTGTGTGATGTCTTGTCTTGGCCCTCTACAAAATACTCTCTCGTTAAGTATCGGTCTGCCCCAGTCATAACTTATGTCAGGGTCCGTGTCTCTGTCAAGTACTAATTTTTTTATTTATTTATATTAACTAACTGTCCCCCCCTATCCCAGTCAACAAAACAAAAACACATTACGTGTTCAACTGATTCTTTCCCCAGACTCCACCAACTCAGAGATAACAGCCCAATCCAGATGAAATTTGGATCACAGCTGCCTGTATCTTCCCAGTCGCACAGAATTTTGGGGCACTTGGGGTAATTCTTTTCTCCCATTTCACAACCCCAGACTTCCCTGTCTCTGATACAGCGATAACAGCCAGATCAGGAATGAACTTGGCAATGCATTGGATACCTTTCTGGCACATAAAGGTTTAAAACAGCGGGTTGCAGCCCACTACATCCATTCAAAAGTACAGGTTTTCAGGTTATCCCCAAGAGAACACAAGTGAATGTCATTAACACAAGAGAACCATTCACAATGAATGAGCCACTGACTGATCCACCTGTGTTCAAGTAATGAGATCAAGAAAACTTGCACTGGTGGGGGGAGGGGTTGAAAACTGTTTTGGGCACCTACACCAGTGATCAGTAATATGAGGCCCTCCAACTGTGAAAGACATTGGCTGGCAGACCTCGATGGCCAGTTTAATCTTCAACAGCTGGATAGCCTCAAGTCACCCTCTCCTGGCCTATGACCTAAGGAACTGAACACAAGTGTAAGTTCTTCTTATAAAAGCTACACTCTCTTTAACATAGCACAAGAACCAGAGATGTGGAAGAGCTGACAGATACTGAGCAGGATTAAATTAACCCTCACAGTAATCTGTTTCTCTAGCTGATTTGGTAAAGATCTAATTATGTGCAAATATACATCTTTTGGATCCACAATTGGTAAGATCTGGGGACATCATAGAGTTATACATAAAGATGGCTCCACATTTAGCCCCTTGAGGAGTAATAGGTGCATGTCCAAATGCATTGCAATGCCTCTGGCACTCAAAGAGTTAAAATTCTCCAGTATTAAACCCTTTTGACCTTGATCCTGTGTCAAACAAGCACTGGAAGGAGATGCATCTCTGCACACACTGTTCAGCTCACAGTATTTGCTTTTCTCTACTGCGATCTCTATAAAATAATTAAATAATCATATGCTGCACTCACACATGCCAGCACCACACCCTATTAATTCCCATTGGGAGACATCTAGAACACAGCCAGGAGAAGACTAAGAGCAGGTTAGGCCTGAAGAAATACAGTCAAAAGGTTAACCAAAACATTTTTATTTACATATTAATTCATTTCTTCCCATAAAGATCGGGTATGCAAGGAACAGTAATGTATTTCTACTTTCTGCTGCCCTAGGACCAAGGAAATATACCCCCCAAGAAATAAACAGAATAAAACAAAAACATAATTTTCAGGGGAAACCACACCCTTTAGCAACCCAACCTCACACATTCCACATTCCTGTTAATCTCCACCCACATTATGATGCAAAATGAGTCATTTGAATACTCCCACTCTGATACAATTAGTCCCGCACTGCACCAGTGTGACAGATTATGGTCCAGTCCCTCCTCATGGCTTCACAACAAAAACAATGGAGCTCATTCCCCGGATGCTTGCGAGCTACTTCCTCCCACAACGGGAAGACCACCTCAGTGGCAGAGGGTGCTAAGAATCATCAGTTCTATCAGACTGCATTTGGTCTTTAGACATTGGAACACTTAACATTCAACCTATGAGTATGGTTTCACGCTTAGAGGAACCAGTATAAGAACTAAACATCAATTGGAATATTATTGACTTTTGTGAGACTTGTAAAAAAGATGGTCATTGGCTATACTGCACAATGTGGAGGTATTGGATTCTTGATTAACAAAAGACTGACAGACTCAGTAGTAAAAGTATAAAGTATTTTGAAAGACTTGCTTCCTGTGCTATCAAACTAAGCAGTCACAATGTTCTTCAGATCATTCAAGTTTATGCCACTACAAGTAGCCAGATTGATGATGAAGTTGAAGAATTTTATGATGATTTATTACACCTCTACAAACAGAACAATTACCACTACAAATGTATAATGGGATATGTCTATGCCAGAACTGGTAAGATCCAGAATGGTGAAAAATCAATAGGACCACATGGAACTGGAAAAAGATGACAGAGGCAACCAGCTGATCCAGTTTGCGGAAGAACAATAATTGTACATCATAAATTAATTCTACTGGAAAAAGGCCATGGAAAAACCCTAATGGTAATACAAGTGAAATCAGCTTCATACTTGCAAATAATAATACAATATTCACTGACTGACTGGTCTTAAATCGTTTTAATGTTGGAAATCACCATCACTTCAGTGTGCTACAAGACCTACCAGACACAGATCTTTCAACCCACAATAAAAAAGTTATTGAGACTATTGTAGATACTGCCCATGCCCTTGCACCTACTGTAAAACAAGAAAAAACAAGGCAAATATCAAAAGAAACAGTTGCCCTGAGGAAAAAGTGGCGACAAATTAAGCAAAAGAGCACTATTAGAAATGGGGTAGAGTACATAGATATGTGCAAGATCATAAGGAAGCACATAAAAGAAGAAAAATGCAAGTTCAACGTTGAGCTCATCAAAAGGACAATGGAAGAAAATCAAGGGCTAAAGAAACAAAATGAAAGATGGCCACAAGCATTAAAGGGATAGTAATACTTAAGTATTACTAATCCCTATAGTAAAGCCCTACTAAAAAAAAAAAACATATTGCCTCCAGTGTCATCTCTCAAACCTTTATGGTTTGAGAGATGAACGCTTCTAAAGTTGCCCTCTCTCTTCCCCATAGTTAGCATTCTAGGGAAGAGAGTTGTACGACTTTCAGGCCGCTCTCCAGCACAGCCTGATTGCGTTACTAAAAAAGAAAACTTTCACTGAAATGGTCTTCTACGTGTGCTTGGTTTACAAGCACACGTAGAAGACCGTTTTAGTGAAAGTTTTTTTTTAGTTAACACGATCGAGGCTCTGCTGCAGAGCCGCCTGATGATCTATGACTGGATTTCCCTTCAGTCAGCTACAAAGCTGACTTCAGGGAAGGGGGAGAGAGAGGGCAACTTTAGAAGCGTTCATCTCTCAAACCATAAAAGTTTGAGAGATGACACTGGGGGCAATACAGTTTTTTTAGTAGGGCTTTACTATGGGGATTAGTAATACTTAAGTATTATTATCCCTTTAAAGCTTGAAGATAGTACAACAAAGACTCAACAACAAATACTAAAACAAGTGCCTGAAATATGGAAAAATGCAGATATCATCCTATTGTACAAAAATGATAAAGAGGATCTAAAAAACTACCAACCAATTGTCTGCAAGGTTTTCAGAAAGGTAGTTTCAAGAAGAATGGGCACAATACTTAACACAGCATAACCTAAAGAACAAGCAGGCTTCAGGAGCAGTTTCAGTGCAATGGACTATATCCAGACAGTGCAACAAGTTGTAGTGCACATTGATGAATGCAACCTTCCATTTTGGATAGCCTTCACTGACTACAAAAAGGCCTTTCACTCAGTGAAAAAGCAAGCAATAATTGATGCTCTAATCAACCAAGCAATAGATATATCAGCTGGATGGTATTTATGCAAGATTTATGAAAATGCAGCTGCATCAATACAGGTTAACAATGATTACGTCCAGATCAACACAGAAAAAGGCATCCTACAAGGAAACACAATATCCACAAAATGAGAAATTTTCAGCAAGCTAAATTAGGACAAAACAGGACTTAAAGGGGAACTTTCACGTCTGCATAACTGTATCTCTATCCTTTCTTATTCATTAATCCTGTAACGCTATGTCTTTTAAATGTGTCTTACATTGATATAAGTATTGCAATATAGCCTAGAAGTTTGTACCTCTGAGGGTCTTCCGGGGCAGAATCCGAAGCACTCGTTACCTTAAGGTAACCAAGTCACTCCCACAGGACATTAAAGGAATCGCCCTTCCATCACGTCAGCAACACGTAACCTGGCGCGCTCAATGCATAGTGCACGTTCAGGTCCTGAAAGTCTAGTGCAAGAGCGTTCCTGGAACTCACTTGCACTATTGAAGGCAGCAGTTAGATACCCAAGAGTGGCAAGTCTGCGGCCGGAAAATAGATGCATCACTCTCATTTGTTTGCATGCACGCTCGTACAAGCGTGCACGCTGCAAGATGGGAAAAAAAAAAAGGGGTCCGTCTACTCTTCTGTGATTGACATACACAGTGAATGTTAACGCATGCGCATATACTCTTAACAACAAAGATGGCTGCGTTCTCCAAGACCGTTGCGTTTATACTTAAGGTATTTTTTTAGATCTTAAATCGATTTATATGATAAATGTTATAAATTATTTGACACACATTAGGATAACATAGTAACATAAGCAATGTTCATATAACGTGATAGTTCCCCTTTAATATCAATGAAGACTACCTGCATCATTTACATTTTACAGACAATATCGTACTCTTTGCCAGTAGTCCTGAAGAACTGCAAGAATGAATTGAACAGCTACAAATGCACCACTCTGCTTCAAGCAAAATGTTTTTGACCACCTAGTCCCCCAATTCCTAACGTATGGTTGTGAACATGGGCACTGAATGCCAAAACAAGTCTGCAAAGTTCCACCTTCCCTCCCCTTGTGCTGATGTCAGCTTTCAAACTCAGAGAGGGAGATCGCAGTCCATAGACTGTCCTTACAAACCAGGCACACGTTGTAGACTGTTCAAATGAAATATTTCTTTGTAACTACCACGATCGTTGCTCTGCTGAAGAGCCGCAGGACAGTCTATGGACTGCGATCTCCGTCTCTGAGTTTGAAAGCTGACGTCAGCACAAGGGGAGGGAAGGGGAAACTTTGCAGATTTATATCTCCCAAACCATAAAGGTTTGGGAGATCGAAAATGGCACAATTCATATATTTTTAAAATATCTATTGAATTAAATGTAAAAGTTTTCAAGTATTAGTATTACTTTAAGGTTACACAAAGAAGTATGGAGCGGCGTATTCCAACATAACAAAAAGAGACCAAAAAATATTTGCATGGATTCATCAGCAAACAAAAGTTTATTTAAAGACATTATTTAAAGAGTAATCTCCTGAGATGGAAATGGGCAGACCACTTAGCAAGAAGAACTGACGGTAGATGGACCAAACTAATTTTGGAATGGATTCCACTTAAAGGGTTAGTAATGTCTGATTAGATATAACATGTTATATTGTAGATATTAAAAAAATAAATTAACTGTTGCAAGTCCTGTCTCTCAAACATTTATAGTGTGAAAGATATAAGGTTTTAAAGTTTGTGTGTGTGTGTGTATTGCATGTGAGTGTATTGTGTGTGTATGTGTATATGACACCATGCTATAATAAGGTTTATACAGGAGGACGAGGTTATTAGGGCAGGTAGGGAAGGAACAATAGGGTGAGGTTATCGGCAGAGGTAGAAAATTAGTTATAGGATGATGTTATTGGGGCAGGCAGGGAAGGAGTAATAGGATAAGGTTATTGGCGGTAGAATGGAAGGAGTAATAGAACTAATTTATTGGTAGGGTAAGAGAAGGAGTAATAGGATGAAGTTATTGGTGGAAGTAGAGAAGGAATAATAGGATGAGGTTATTGGTGGAGTTAGGGAATGAGTTAGAGAATGAGCTTATTGGTGGGGGTAGGGAAGAAGTAATAGGATGAGGTTAATGTGGGGTATAGGGATGGAATAATAGGATGAGGTTATTGGTAGGGGGTAGGGATGGAATAATAGGATGAGGTTATTGTTGGTGGTAGGGAAGGAGTAATAGAATGAGTTTATTGGTAGGAGTAGGAAAGGAATAATAGGATAAGGCACAGGTAGTAAAGCGGAATATTTTCCAATTACACTTTTAGTTAGGGAGTTACGTAGATTTATTATTTTGTTATAAGATTCACTACAATGTTCAAAAATAAACATTTTACATTATTTTGTTAATTATTTATATATGCATTTATTTTAACCACAAAATAATTCACTAGGGTTCATGTGGCTGGCAAAAAATACAAAAAAGATATCACTTTTTACATATCCAAATACAATGATAAAATTACATATTTTATTTGGTACTGATTGAAGATCTGCATTATAGAACTATATGAAAACGCATGGGTTAAAAGCAGCTGTGTTTTCCATGACCGCCTCCAAAAAAGTAATTCCATTTAACAATACACTGGGCACAGGAGGAGGGAGAGCAGGACGCTGCAGTGAAGGCTTCTCTTGGCAACAGCAAACACTAGCAGACACAGGCCCTCACCTACCAACTCCTTCATGGAATGGCGGAAAAAGAGCTGCATCTTGTTCCTGTAGAGGTTGGTCAGTAACTCAGGAGGTTGGCTGAGGGGGGGGGGGACTCCCCCCACTTCTTCAATTCCTGGCACAGAGAGCAGCATTGTGTAGCCTAAGAAGGAAGAACGAAACCTATAGTGTCTTCAGTAAAGAGGCCTAGTAGCTATTGGAGCAAAATGCTGTCTATATGGTGTCCTCTGTGGTTGGATATTTCATCAGAAGCTATCGACACTGTTCAGAAGGAAGTGGAAACTCTGTGACATAGATTATTGACACATCACCATTTTCTAGAATAATGCTGAAGGTGCTCCCACACCATACAGCTGGATGGGGCATGGATTTTGTGCCAAGAATTTTACACATTTTCTGAAGGTACAGAATCTACAGTGAGAAAGATGATGGAAAGTGACTGTGGGGTGGCTGAGTCGGCAGAGGAACAGACTTCTCCCTATGATCTATGTCACTCCATCATCATCTTTTGTTCCAAAGGCATGATTGAGGGTGTGGTGGTCTTTCTATTTATTTGGCTACTGATTCAGGTCCTCCTTAATAAACATCAAGAAGGTGCGGCTTTCTTTTTTCTGAATGTGATGCCCCCTTCTGCATGGTCCTATTCTTCTGTCTTTCCCTCTTCAAGTCCATTGTCCTTTCATTGATTGCTCTTGCCATTTTCTCACCCCGTTAATCTCTGCATAACCTTTCACCACATCCTACTTTTACTTTGTTTTATTCTTTCTCTTATTCTTTCTCATTCATCCATATTTCTCCCTGATGTTTGTCTCTTTTCTTGTACTCTTTCTTTCTCTTTTTATCCATCCCTTCTCTCCCTCTTCTGTTATATCAGATATAATATAAATTATCTATTGTCATACTCTTGTTAGCCATCCCTGTATCGTTCCTTATTTATATCACATGTCTCTTAACTCTTGTAGGAACAGAGGGCTTTGTAGTACATTGCTTCACAATGTGTTGTACACCCCTCTGGTCCTTAAGGAGTTAATGGTTCATATTTCTTTATATCACCTGCTTCCTGTGATCCCTAGTATAAAATCCCCTCCATAGGCATACCTCTCTGTACAACATTCCCTTATGGTCTGTTAGATTTAAACATATCGTGGTGTTTATTCTTATTAATACTCAGCTAACTTATTCATGATTTACACTCATTGGGTAAGTCAGTGCATCATATTAGACCCAGTTGTTACTTGTAGATCATTTGGATTAGGACCAGAACTCCTCTGAAGTGGAAGGTATCTGCCTCCCCATCTTCACTCGGCATTTGTCCCTATCTTATATCTCATTTTTCCTATGCCACACACCCAGGGGAGGGCTGGCAACTAGGGTTGCCACCCAGCCGGTGTTTTATCGGCAGGCCGGTAAAAAATTGGCTTCTTTCCAATGTTAAGTCAATGGAGGGAATGCCTTGGCCGGTATTTTTTTGAAGAAAAGGTGGCAACCCTACTGGCAACCTCTGGCCCGGAGGGGCAAATACAATGAAGTGGCCCATTCCTACTGTTCCTGTCCAGCCACTTTTGCTAATTTTAAAACTGGCATTAATGTTGTGAAGTAAAGCAAGTGATACCATGTAGTTTTCAGTTAAAATGGGGCTACGCTACTGATAATACAGAGCTTACAATGTAAGTAAAGCTACACTAGTGCTATCATAGAGCATAGAAGGGAAATGGGTTATGCTGATAGTGTACCTCCATTCGTATTGTGGTGGTATAATTTGTGTTGCTCTATTTCAGTTTTTATCTCTGTGGTAAAACTTGTGTAGCTCCATTTATATCCGCAAGAGGGAGATTGAGTGAGACAGTGGCCCACCTGCCCAGACATATGACCAGCCCAGGGGCACTTGCCCCCCTGCCCCCCAGGCCAGCACTCCCCTGCACACACCTATTTAATGACATTTACTAACATTCCTCTGTTGCTCTAAAATAAATCTGTATGATGCTAAAATACTGCCCATGCAGCAAAAACCATATAATGTATACCTTTGTCTTCTACTATTGGTCCATATAACTTTTCCATATAACTCCAAATATTGCTTCATATAACATATCCTTATAATCCCTCCTATTGCTCTATTGCCACAAGAATAATTCACATTCCTGACAGATCTGAGTGAAATTGATAGAGGGTCATGTCTGGCTGTTCCTTGTGCTTCTGTAGCTGTACACACATGTATCCGTTCTATAGCTCTCTACACTGTTTTGTGGTAAAATGTATCCCTGTTCTGCCAGGAATGTCAAAAGTGATACTTACTCAGTACAACAGTACTGCTGTTTATGTACATTTATATATAAATCTACTAGTTGAAGAGCCCGTGTACACGGGCCACAGTGCCAACCAGCAAGGTCCGCGGTGCAGTCATGCACAGTAGAGACTGCCCGCTCCTCGGCTGATATGTAGCTGGGCGCTCCAAATTCAGATCATAGTCCTCTCTACGCACCTTCCGGTGTGCAGAAAGGGCTCCGGTCTGAATTTGGAGCGCCCCGCTACATATCAGCCACTGAGAGGGCAATCTCTACTGTGCATGACTGCAGCGCATGCAGCCATCTCTACTGCGCATGACGGCTTCTGACAAACTTAGTTAGCTAAATTAAAATATAGGATGTTGCATACATAACATATAATCCTAAACGTTGTTTGTGCTATTTGTATTGAGAAATAAAAGCTAAAGTCAGTTAATTGATTAAGGTTAGTGCCCATTGCTTTTGCATTCAGAATGGCTGTTACCTGACCACATTCACAGATAATGCTGAACAGTCACTGGGAGCTCTGGAGTCATGTTAAAGGGATAGTAGTGTCAGTATTAAAGTGCACCTCCAAGTCTTCTATATGTTTTTAAAACACTTAGAGCTATTTTTAATTACTTACTGTTCTGTAGTTCAAAAGATATTCAAGCTGAAAAGATACCCCTCCTGCCCCTTTCCATGCATCGCGCTTCCTCTAACTGTGGTCCGGATGAAAAGCAGCAAGGGACAATCTTCAGTAAGCCGAAGGAGAATCCTGCCCTTCTTCATCAAGGATGTCAGAGTTTTACTTATACTTACTGACTGAAGATTGCCCCTCACTGCATCCATCCGGTCCCACGACCAGATCATAGATTCAATGAGACAAGAGGGGAATCCTTTCAGCTTGAATATTTTTTGGACTACAGAACTGTAAGTGATTAAATATAGTGCTACGTGTTTAAAAAAACAAAAAAAAAACAAACTATAAAATATAAAAACCTATATAAGATCCGCGGTACACTTGTAAATGAGTTATATCCTTTTTTTATATCATGTATTTCCAACTAGGTCAGTAGAAGTTTGTATGTGCAGCGCTACTACTATTTACCCCTTAGTGACAGACAACTTACCTGATAAGTCCAGGAAGTCATTCGCTATAATGGAAAAAAAAGAAAACCCTGTCATTAATATATCGTTATTCGTACCCATTGTGCTTGTTTTCAGAAAGGCTATTTTACCTTATAACCCCTCTATAAAACTTATTTTATTACTCCATATAGCCTTTCTATATAACTCCTCCTATTTTACCATGTAATGTCTGTGTATAGCTCCCTATTGCTCCATATAACCTCTGCTTGCAACTCCTCCATTGTTTCCATATAACCACTCCCTATAACTGTTCCTTTTGTTCCACATAACCTTTACCAATAACTTCTCCTTTAGGTTGCCACCTTATCCCTTTAAAATTGAACACATGAAGAATGCACTCTGTTGAGCTGCATGGTGGCCATTGTAAGTTTGTACTAGTCATTGCAACACTGCACAGTGCATTTTATTATGTGTTCAGTTTTAAAGGGATAAGGTGGTGATCTTACTCCTCCTCCTATTGCTCTGTATAACATCTCCTTACAATTCCTCTACATAACCTCTCCAGATATATCCTGCTATTGCTCTAAATAATGTCTTCATATAACTTCTCTCTATAATTCCTCCTATTGCCCCATATGACCTCTCCCTATAAGTCCCCCTATTGCTTCATTTTACTTCTTCCTATGACTCCTCCTATTGCTATGTATAATGTCTCTAGAATGCTTCACATCAGACCATTTCAGTAAGAGGACTTGCTAGGTACTGGCTGAGGAGGAAGATGCACTAAAGGGTGATGAGAGCAATTATTGTGATATGGTGGTGAATTAGTGGAGATGGTGTATTGACAGCATGCACTAAGATATCTTCACCACCATATCCCTGTGAATCCTCCACAATCCACTGACGTCCGCTTACATTTGGTGAGGCATCCGTTTTCATCCATATAGTAACCATTCAGAGACGTGCCCCAGAACAGACAAAAGTCTGTCCCCTGTCAGAACTCTGTGATCAGGACACCCAGTTTTAAATTAATGCATTCCAGAACCCTACTTTTATTAGATTTAAAGGGTTAGTAATGTCTGACATTAACTAACCCTAATATTGAAGGTATTCAAAAGATAATCTTACTGTGCCAAGTAGGATCTGTCAGACCTTTACGGTTTGAGAGATATAAGCACTTAAAATTCCCCCTCCTGCTGATGCGCTGTAAAGCTGTCAGCAGTGGATCTAAGTCGTGCGAATCGGCGGCTCTTCAGCAGAGCTGAACGAGCGCTATCGAAAAACAGATATTTCACTTGAACAGTCTACAAAGTGTGCTTAGTTTGCAAGCACACTTTGCATACCATTCAATTGAAGTATTTGTTTTTCAATAGCGCCCATTCAGCTCTGCTGAAGAGCCGCCTGCTGGTCTGGGACTGGGATCTCAAGACGTCAGCTACATGCGGACGTCTGGAAAAGGGGAGGGAGGGGGAACTGTAAGTGCTTATATCTCTCAAACCATCCAACTTGGCACAGTAAGATTATCTTTTGAATACCTTCATTATTAGTGTTAGTTATATATATATATATATATATATATATATATATATATATATATATATATATATATAAGAGATCTTTTGATGTGTATGAGACAAGTTTTTAACATCACATGAAAGGAAGCTTTACAAAATATTCTCCTTTTTCTGAATTGTAAAACAAGTGTGGTCTCACTGCTGTGGGGATTTCATGCCTTGAAGAAAGTGTAAGGACACACAGAAATGTTGACTTATAAACCACAATTTTGTTTTGTGTACAGAGTCTGTTTGCCACTCTGTCATGAAACAGGAATCAACAATACTGTCCAGGGCTTGAACCCTTTCAGTGCCAGTGAGGTATCCAGTCTACTGCATTACAAACCTCTCTGGTCCTCAAGTACTTAAAGTACAACTCTTTTATAAAAAAAACTTTCTTTACCCCTTTCAGTGCCACAGGGATATGCAGTGGATATCCCACAGGATTTGTGGTGCTGAATTCTGAGTATATCCCATACGTCCCAAGTGTCCCTCTTTGAGACCCTAATCCTTCTGTCCCTCCTTCCCCTCGTTTTAGGAGATCAGACTATGTGGTGTATCACATTGCTCCACAGCAATAAAAATAACATTAATGTTTGTTTAAACTTTAGCATATGTGTTTATAAATTAGTCTTGTGTAAATAGAATACTTTGGTGGTGTTCTAAATCATTTATTCACTTACACAAAGAGGTGGTAATGGGTCATGAAATGACCTAAAATGTCTCGGTAATACCCCCACATCAGTCAGCCCCCAGAAACACCACCTAAAAAAAATATCCCTCTTTGACCATTTCAAATGTTGGGAGGTATGTATCTTCTCCTCTCACCCAGTGGGCAAGTGGAGGAGCAGAGAGGATGCTCTTAGACTTCAGGGTTTTCGAACTGCTGGCGATGTGTAAGGGGGGGGCATCCCTTTCACATCATCAGCAGGTCAGCAACTTTCCAGGCTCATGAGTAAATTCTCTCCGATCCCCTTGCATACCTAATTATTTGTACATATGGCAATGTGTATCTCCATTGCCAAGGTGATGTGCTCCCCACATATCGCTAGACACACATTTCCATAGCTGGCCCCTTAGCTCATCTCTCCCCAGGTCTTGTTGCCAGCTTGATTCATGTTATGCACTAATCTACCTGCTAGTAATGATGTAATTGTGCTGTATTGTGCACAAATAATTAGACCATCCCTAGCTCTCTTAAACACACACACACACACACACACACACACACACACAGATATAAAAATACACATATACACACGCACACATGCAAACACACGTACACATTCACCCATATACATACATACGCATGCATCACACATACATGTGCTCACATGAGTACAACTACATGCACTCACGTAATGTACACACATAAATGCACATACACACACAAACATGTTAAAACACATACCATACATACGCACATGCACATATACATACTACATATATACACACACATACTTACATGCTCACACACACATACATGCACATTTGCATCTCGTACAAACGTACACATACATACACATGCACACTACAGAGAAAAAATAAGATCCACAATATTTTCACTGATTCAAAATGAACGATAGAGAAGTCTCAAGATTTGGAGATGTTTCCAGCATTAAAAGGGTTAACATTACTATTTAAATCTGTAAGGATGGGGGGGGGGGTATTGTCCTGATGCTGTGCAGCTGAGTTTGTGCAGAATTGCTGTAGTTCTGCCTAGTACACAATCCTCACAACTTATACATGAACACTTATCCAGTGATCTCTGGCCTCTAGCTGTGTAATAATAGTCACATTCTTGCTTCACTGCAGTTCATTCTTTTCCACTCTCCCAGTTTGCTTTTTATATTCAAACTTCTCTTATCAGCAAACTCCTGTAGATTAATGTGTTTTTTTTTCCATGATCAGGCCAGTCCTGGGTATTTTCAACTTTGTAGTTCTAACAAACCTCTCTGCTAGCAGCTGAGTGATTCACAAGATTCCTGTAATATTTGATTTTATTGCACCATGTGTATCAGGTTCTGTTTATAAAAAACATCATAAATTCTGCTGCCTTGTAGTATTGTTACTTAGGGAGACCACATGTCCTAGATTGCCTGGCACAGTCCAGATTTTAAACGTGTGTCTGGTCTTCTGGGCAGCCCACTTCTGGTACACTACAAAGCCTAGACATGAAGACTCTAGAGTACAGAGTTCTTAGAAGCAGAACTGCCCATTGACTGCTGTGACAGAATGTGATGATTGTCCTGGACTATAAGGAAATCACCTCTGCACAGAATTCTTAAAACTAGAGAGAACTGAACTCTACATTAGGTGCCAAAGAGGAGCTGCAGTGCCATTTTCCTGTAGAGCAAGGCTACTCTAGCCCTCTCTTCCGTCACAGCAGTCAGTGAGCAGATCTACTACAAAGTTAACCCTTTAAATGCCAGAGGGGTATGCAATGCATTGCCGCCTGAGCATAATCTATAAAGTTAAATTGCTTATAATTTTTCTCGCCTTCACCTGTATTTTGGGGCTACATTCTTTGGGCCATACTCAATATACTAAAGAGATGCAATTCTGGACTAAGCCAACTGTGTCATAAGGAAGTAATTATAATTCCCAATTAAATTAAATGGGACTTGTTACCTCTTCAGTATTAGAGAGGTCTCCAAATAATTTCAAAGGTTCAAAAGCCACATTTAAACCAATGTGAATTTTGATTTGGTTTGCTCCAGAATTACACCTCCTTAGCTCAATGGCTATAGATCCTAACCCATTGGTTACTAGAGAGTTAGCCAACACATTGGGTGGAATATATTTGTAGCAAAGTTTAACCTCTCCCCACACATCGCTACACACACACTTAGCCAAAGCTCAGGACAGGGTTCATTCCTAATATATAATATGGAAACACAGTGTTATACTTCACTTTATTTCACTTTAATTCATACTATCCTAAATAATATCTCCCTATATCTTGAACTATGTAATTGCCCCCCTGCAAATCATCTTACTGCCCAATAAAACCATTACCTATAACTTCTTCCGTTGCCTGATTAAAACATTTCTCAGTATAACTTTAGATTGTAAGCTTTCGGGCAGGGACCTCGCACCCAGTGTTTCACTCTACAAAGCACCTGTAACCCTGTATTGTTTAAACCCTGAAATTGTAAAGCGCTGCGTACACTTGTGGCACTATATAAATAAACATATTCATTCATTAATTCATAACTTCTACCTCTAAATTATTTTATTATGCCATGTAACTGCTCCTTATAAGGTGATTATTATATTTAACCTTGTCATGCAAATGTCTGAGTTAACCTATTCCAAGGTATAGTAAGGGTTAACAAAGCATCTTGCATGTGTACCAGAGTATATAAAGGCGACTAAGGGCAGATCCTGCTATAAAAGTTATCTAGAAACTTGGTCAGAGCCCAGTGTAAAATCAGGTGTCCAAGGCGAGCATCCAAGCAGGGCAGATTCAAAGGATGCCAGATATCCTGTCCAAGGCATCATAAAAGCCTACAGGGACCAGACATTGGGGACACAGTACCTAACATGTTCATAGTTATAATGTCAGAAATATGTTTCTGTAGTAATACTATGGCATGAACATGTTCTGTGTGCTGACACTGTGCCCTCCAGACTAATAGGAAACATGGCAGGAAAGTATTAAACAGGGCCTGAGGAATAAGACTGGGTTAACTCACAGACATGTAGACTTGGGCTGTATGGTATCTGTACACTTGAAATAATATGGGGACCTGATGAACCCACTAATGCTAAAGTAACTAACTGGTACCATAACAACCAAATATTACATTTTATAATATCAGGCCAGAATATGGTTGAATTTCTTTTTACAATGACTTCACATATAGAGATTGTCATAGACTATTGGTTCTTTGGTATAGTATAGGTTTTCTCTGTTGTTCTTTGTTTATTTTTTTATACTGTTTTGTACTTCTATTGTGTATGTCTTATTCTTTTTTTGTACAATCTTTTTTTTCTATAAAGATCTGACTATTTTACTCATCCTATATAATAATTTGCTAAAACGTGTGTAACGACGAAGTCAAGCGCAGTAGAGACTGCCCGTGATGAAGCATCCCGCTCTGTGTCAGCTGCGGTGCGGACAGTCTCTACTGCACTTGACTGCCCCACAACCGGCTGGCAGTGGCACTGTGCCCGTGTAACGGGCTCTTCAACTAGTATTAAATATAAATTAATCAGTTCTATCATTGTACCCTAAATTAAACTCAAAGCCTTTGGTTTTATCATGTTACCTCTTTTCTAACATTTACAGTGTCTCTTTATTGGCTAAAATGGGTCCTATATAATTGTAGTCCGGGGGTTACTGAAGCCACCTTAGATATTAGTAAAGCCTTAAATATAACTTTGTGGTGGCAACGAATAATTCTTGGGGAAGGATGGAGTGAGTTGTTCTTGGGGGGCTGGTTGCCAGTAACTGTCATGCCAAGGCATGAGTTGGCCCTCAGGGTTGTATAATTTGTTTGTTATTCAAAGTGCACCAGTCCTTGACCATAAAATTAGCTAAGTAGATAACATCACCAGAAACTAAATGAGCATCACTAGAGCAGAACCGAGTGTCATAAACTATATTGGACTCTCTGCTCTGATGGGAGTTCACCTAGAGGACAGTCAAATATTATGAAATAGGGTGAACATGTATATACAGTGTAAAATGGTTCAATACAAATATATATTCAGAATGCCCAGGTTCTACCCTTTTGGTGTGTACCAGACATGCCAGGGGGAGGTGTTCCTGCTATGAGTTATAAGAATAGCCACTTTGCAACCAGTTAGACCCAGCATGTTTGGTGTCCAGATATTCATACAGATATGAGGAATATGATTATTATAACATTATAGAGGTGATGTGTGTGTTGCATGTTTTGGGGAGCCTTATGACTTTTCAGGTACAAGTCTCCAGTAAGATCTGACAGATTTGATTGAGTGGACTGTAAACGGTCAAGCCAAACCCCTAACCCTCCCAGCTAACAACTGAAGGGGGTTGGCCTCTTAGAAGGAACTGTGGAAACTATTTAATATGTGTTTTTTGGACAAAACAGGGAATTTCTTTGTAACAACTGAAGGGGGATATACCATCTGAAGTTCCCAAGGACTCTTAGAATACCGGTAATCGTATTTAAGGATGTCTTGTGTTTCTCCCATTTTATTTTATGGACTGTTTTGTTTATGTGTAATCTTTATTTCTGTATTTTTGTAACCAGCACTGTGAAACCTTTTTCCAGATTAAATGTTCAATTAATCAGCTCTTGTATCTGTTCTCTAATATGAACTCAGTACTCTGAAGGAAGCTCAGTTAGAAGACGCTGCTAAAGGGTTAAGTCTACATATTTGATTATTAAGGTGATTTTACACTGTAATTCTGTTGTGTTTGGGGTAACCTAAGATGCCCAGGTATGAAGTCTTGGTGGTGGCAGTGAATTGTAGTACTGGGGAGAAAGTGCAGGAGGGATTTCAGGGGTTAATTTAGTGGTTGCTAGGAATACTAACAGGTAACCAGGGTGTCTGGTATTGTTAACTCTTTCACTCCCACACTCTCCCCACTGTCTCAGCAGGGCCTATAGTCCTAGCTTGTGACAGTAACCCTTTATACTCTACACCCGTGCAACGGATTGACCTATATCTTTCTCTGGGACAAACCTTTGGGGGTCACCTAATTTATGAACTTGAAAGAAACGTTAATTCATCAGGGTCAACTTTTGCCAGATCTCTTTTTTATATGCAGAAGCAGGTAAACAAAATCATGCTATTTCCATTTTGTCACAAGTGGGTGAAAAAGTTCCTCCTGATTCTGAGAAAAGGTAATATCATCTCTCCCTGGATTCTAACTGTGCTGAAACCTATATCCCCAAATCTGCATTAATTTAATTTCTCAGCTCAAACTCTCTTCTTGACCCATTACAGTCAGGTTTCCATCTATTCCACTGAGACAGCCCTAACAAAAATTACTAATGACCTATACACAGCAAGGGACAAAGGACAATCCAGTATACTAATCCTACTAGATGTATCTGCTGCTTTTGACACTGTTGCACATGCACTCCTACTGGACACACTGCATACCCTTGGCATCCGTGACACACCTCTAAAATGGCTTTCCTCCTACTTCTCTAAACGTACTTTCAGTGTTTCTTATGCTAACGCTTTCTCATCTGCCCACGACCTCACAGTAGGTGTTCCTTAGGGATCAGTCCTGGGGCCACTTCTCTTTTCCCTCTACACCCTCTCACTTGGTGACTTCATCTCATCTCTTGGGTTTAATTACCATCTGTATGCTGATGACACGCTAATCTATCTCTCTTTCCCTGACCTCACCCCAGCTGTGCAGTCTCGAGTCACTCAATGTCTGTCAGCTATTTCCTCATGGATGACCCACCGCCATCTTAAACTCAGTATGGCTAAGACAGAGCTGGTGGTGTTCCCTCCAAAAACCCTTTCTCCATCACAATAGACAACTATGCCATACACTCAGTACCCAAAGCACTCTGTCTTGGGGTCATACTTGATTCAAAATTAACTTTCTCCCCCTAAATCCAGGCTGTCAGTAGAACATGTCGCTTCTTCCTAAAAAATATTGCCAAAATACGTCCTTTCCTCTGCATGTCAACTGCAAAAACTCTATCACAAGCACTCATTCTATCCAGACCTGAGTACTGTAACATTCTACTCTCTGGTCTTCCTGCTTCTCCTCTTTCTCCACTTCAATCTGTTATCAATTCAGCCGCAAGAATCACCACTTTTGCTCCCAGATACCTGCCCTCTCATCTTCTCTTGAAATCCCTCAATTGGCTACCTATAAAGTATCGTATTTCTTACAAGATTCTCCTCCTCTCCTGTAAGTCTCTGTGTTCTTCAGCACCCTCTTACATATCTGCTCTTATCTCCTGCTACACCCCTTCCTGTACCCTACGGTCTTCCCAAGGGTTCATCCTGTCCTCTACCTACACAACTCGAGCCATCTCTCGGCTACAAGCTTTTTCACTGGCTGCCCCTCGACTTTGGAATGCCCTCCCTATCACCATTCACCAATCATCCACAATCATCACTTTCAAGCATCTCCTGAAAACCCACCTGCTCAAGGAGGCATCTCAATAGGAATAGCCTCCTCCTTGTACAACGATAATGACGTCAGAATATTTCTGCATTTCCTTCACCGCATGTTGTACTTGCACTTATAATCCTCCTACTGTCTCTGTATGTCATCATGAACTCTAATTAGATTGTAAGCTCCTTGGGGCAAGGTCCCTTTCCCAGTGTATGTTTCCCTTGCTGCACTTCCCCCAAAAATAATGCAAAGATCGCACTTTAGCTTAATTCTCTTAACCCTGTTCTGTTTTTTTTTTTGTATTGTATTATTTCAACTTCTGTTAAGCGCTGTGTACATGTATGGCGCTATATAAATATACATACATACATTAATTTAAATAGGGCTTTAAACCCATAGAATGCTAGAGAGTTCTCCGTTGCATTGCTCACTAACATTCAAAATGTTAAACTCCCCATTTTCATCAATGTTCATTTTTCGTTGTCCCCTATTTTGCGGTTGGTTTGCACCAGAATTATTACAGTTTCATTTAGATTCTATAACAGATTACCAGAACAATGTAAAGTTTTTCCTCCCTATCTGTAAATATCACAAGTGTGAAGTACCTTCCACTAAATCCAAAACATCTAAAAAGAGAATCATCACAGTGTGCCATGTACTGTAAATTACAAGTTCTCTGGTACCATGTGGTTCAGCCATATTTCTCCAGAGTATCTAACTTACATGACATCAGAGACTACAATTACAATGTGTGTTCAACATCAGACCAGGGCTTACAGTCTGCAGCGTCTGACCCACATGACATCACAGACCTTACAATCTACAAGGAATTACCCACTGAGCATGCACTGCATAGCAGGTCACCCACTGCAGGCAATTCCTTTTAGATTTTAAGCTCTGTGGCAATGGTGTAGGAGCCCAGTTCTTCAGAGTATAACATTTTACAGAAAGGCATTGTCCTCATGTTATTGAATGAGCCTAAAGAGTGAGCCAACCATGGGACTGGTGAAATTAGTTCTTACAAAGTACAGTCAATCATATGGAATTCCATTAGAGAAGAGAAAAATTGAGCCAGCTGCAAAGTTGGTCCTCCAGGTTGGTTTGAAAATACCACCGTTACATGAAATAGGAAGCAAATATACTATTACATTAAACTAGCAGAGTATTGCAGAACATGTGACATGCAAACACATGGCAGAACATGTCTTGTAGGAAAGTCAATGCAGAACATGCGTCTTGCACGAGAGTATACCTTACATGAGACCAGCAGGACAACACACCAACACCAGAAATCAATAGCATTGCATGAGACCAGCATTTTTAAATACATTAAAACATGAGCCCAGGGTGCTACCGGATTACATGAAGATCAGGTGAGATAAATCTCTCTAATTCTTATATTACTCTGTGGAGCTTATTATTTTTTATTATAATAATTTCTTTACAAAGCACAAACCAACTCTGTACAACAGTTAAAAAGGACAAGAATGCAAAGTACGATGGGTTAATAACCTAGAAATACAGAGGGAGTAGAGATAGTAGAGTTTATAATGTCCTGACTCAACATTTCCCCCTCCATCCGGCCACCAGATTTCCAAAAAACACACCCCTACCCTTCCTCAACTTAAATAAACACACAGACAAGTAACAATGACAAATTGTGAGGTTACAGCTTTTATTGATGGGTTTGACCTATTTAAGGGAGCCCAGGGAGTACCCTTACCCTTACTATGTGGCTCCCCCAGGGTCCCTCAAAGCTTGGGCCACACCTTGAGAAGTAAAGGGTGAGCCATTTCAGGCAATCACTGTCTCCTCACCTCTGGTTCCTCTCCATGGCTGCCACAACCATCTATACCAGGGGAGACTAACAATCCTAATCAATCCACCACGAGACTACCTCCATGCCTCCCCTGCCTACAGTGCTATCGCCTGACCATTCTGCAGGTTGACCTGGCCGCACAGCACAAGCCTGCCTACTCACCTTTATCATCCTAGCTATGCTGCACTGTCGGGGTCCTGAAAGCACTACCCCCGCTTAGGGCATAAGGTGTCTTGTAATCCTGTCTTGCTCCTGAGTTCTGCGTGGCCAACGTGTAACCTCCTTGCTGTAGCAGTAGCTTGTGATACTTGACTTCTGAAAGAAAAAGGGGGAGGTGCGAAGAAAAACAGCACTCCTGCTTACCTCACAGTGCTGAACTCAATAGTTTGTTTATTTTTGGTGTTAAGATTCATGTTAATGCTTGCAACTCTGGAAGATCCTCACAGTGATGATTAGGTGACAGATCCCTTAACCTTCAGCATTGAGTTAATATGGTAACAAAGTATATAAACCCATGATATGGTTGGTATTGTTGGAAAGTGGAGACTCATGCAGGGAAAGCTAAGTTATTCACTTAGAAATAGGAATCCTCTGTACCTATGAAATACTGATCTTTCAGGGAAGGGCACCCCCTGCTCCACTCTCTGCACTGCCCTAGAAATGGCTCTTCTCCACACTGTAAGTTAGATCTTACCAATGAGTTATAAAGAGGTACAACTGCAAATTATATGCTGCATGTATATACCTTTTTATAAACTATAGTATGGTCATGAAGTATCTGACTAATACAACATACTGTATGTGAAAATGTGAAACAAGTAGATATGAAGCAGGCAATCAAAAAAGCATCTTGGTAAGGTGAATACAAGAGATTTCTTAGACTGTATTTTCATGGTTAAAGGGTTAAATAGACAATACTTACATTTTCTTTAAAAACAAATCCTTTTATTGTTTTTATACTTTTTTCTATTTACACTATTTATTTATATGAGAGGTACAGGCTATTTGCAAGAGCCTGTACCCCTAAGTCTGGAACATGGACTTGAGCATTTATCTGTCCCTTTAAATATTCAGTTGAAATTGAGATAAATCCCATTCACAAATATTGCTACTAAAACAATAAATGGTTCTTAATAGTAAGAAGGAACATCAGGCTGTCTCAGGACAGCCTTGGATTCCTTGTTCACGCATGTGGGAGTGCACTGTCAATACTTCCAATTCACACCTCTAACTTCCATATTGAACCTCTGGATCACAATGCCATACAATATAAATGAAAGTGAAGAGACTACAATTATTCTTTAAGAATACACAGAGACCATCAGAGTCTCAGTGTATCTGCAGTATCACGGTTGAAATTTGAGGAGGAAGAAAGTGTTATGCAATGTGACTGAATGTGTGAATGGATTTGAAATGATGAGCTTGCACTGTGTAATTCACTACCCTCTTTTCTGCTTAGTCCATTTACAGGTCCTTCTTGGAGCTGGTCTGGCACTGCTCTGTTTCTGCCTTTTGCTTGGCTGTGCCATATGCTGGCACCGGAGCCGCAGACAACATTCTTCCCTCAGCCTCTGTGGCCAAGACAAAGAGCTGCCTCGACAGACTTATGGAGGACAGGAGCTGTCAGAAGCACCAGCAAGATCTGCTGCCGTGCCAATCCCACTGTGCTACCAAGATGTGGATGGTGAAATTACCCCAAAGGGTGAGAGGGAGGAAGATGATACACCAGCTCAGGAGGGGTTGAACTCCGTAACCAGCAGGAGATTTCATCCAAGAGCATCTCTTCCCAGCCTCCATCAGTTTTCTTCAAAAAAAAGACGCTCTTTGCAGCGCCGGAGCACAGTATTTGGTGATTGTTCTTCAGGAGGAGATCGTACTAGGTTAGTGAGGGTGCCCCTCTCTCGTACTGAGCCAAGTGGGCTCTCTAGAGTCAAGCAGAAGTCCCAGCCACTACTGCACTTCACTCTCTTCTACTCGCTTGCCGAGGAGTCTCTCATTGTCACAGTGACAGGCCTCTCCAACATGCCCAAGAGGATCCATCAGAAGAGAGACTCATGGGTCAGGGCCTATCTACTACCTGGGTTTATCGAGCCTCTTCCTGGGCCAGATGGAGATTCAGATGTAGGGCAGAAGTTTACCTTCTGTCAGCACAATCCAGAGGAACTGAGAAAACTCACCTTACGACTCGCTGTGTATGCTCGGAATAAGCATAGCCTGAAAGAGGGATTCATTGGAGAAGTGCTGTTCCCCTGCTCAGAGTGTGACTGGAATGCTCAGGGGACACCTGGCTACACCAAGGAGCTATCTACTACCAAGACCAAGCTCAAAAAGGTCTGTAATGCTCTCCCCATAGTGATAGGACCTAAATGAACCTAATCACTGCGGAAAGAAAATTAGTCAAAAAACTAGTTAATGTCAGATATATGATGGGCCGGATTCCACTGCATGTTATCACTGGTTTTAAATTACAGATTCCTATTGAAGTCTTTGGTGAGTTTTGGATATATAATCAATGATAAGGGAACCCAGCAATATGTGTTTTAACAGGTTGTTAGATTAAATTTGAAACAAAATGGCTAAATGATAATAATTCCTTACTAACTTACTAAAAGAAGTTCTTGAGGTCTTATGATGGTGTTTTGAGTGCCTGGGACCTTAAAGGGATAGTAATGTTTCATAATAAAAGCAGCTCTAATTAATCATCATAGTATTTGGACTTTGTAGAGTGTTATTTCAATTCTGTCAGAGTTGTAGTTCAAGAGTAATTCAATTACAAAGCATCCCCCTCCCGCCCCTTTTACTGATGTAACACTGTTTAGCCAGAGCAGAAGGGAGGTGCCTAGGTAGACTGCAGAGAGGGACAATCTTTAATTAAGATAAGGGAAAAACCTGAAAAACTTGTCAAGGGGGCGCAGGGCTTTCATTGTTTTCATTGTGAGAAGATTGTCCCCTGCTGTTATCTGTCTGGTCTTACAACCAGATTCACATCTGAGAAGAGATGGCTTACACTAGGAAAAAGGGGCGGGAGGGGGAAACTTTGCTTGTGAATATCTCTTAAACCATAAAGGTTTGAGAGATAAGATTTATATCATTCTTCATATTTTTTTAATGCCTACAAAATAAAATAAAGTTAAAATGAAGTATTACTATCCCTTTAAACAAGGAGTGGGCAATGTGAGGCCATCCAGTTTTTGCCTGCCTGTAAGTCCCATAAGCCACTGTCTGTCAAAGGATAATGGGAAGTGTAGTCTAACAACAGCTGGAGAGACCTATGTTGCCCACCCATGGCCTAAACACTAAAGCAGTGATTCTCCAATCTAGGGCTCAATTCTATTAAGGCTGTTAGTGAAATGAAACGAACAGTGTTAGTTTTAAGTCACAGTTTAGTATTCTATTACCCGTCCTGTGACAAACTACCCCCAGTTAGAAAAGCATGTCTGGAGCAAGATTAGCTCCCATTGAAAGTGGAACAACACCTCCATATCCCATTCTATTACATGCGGTGGCTATTAACACACCTTTAGAGACTGACTTTTCTGCTGGTGAATCAGCCCAACCAAACATTGATTTTGAATCCCTATGTCATGGTAAAAACCACAGATGTACAACAGAAAACTAGTAAAATCACACACTCATGCAAAACTAGGTATGTCTACACTAGAAATCCACATATGAATTGAAACGGGGCCCAAAGCCCCCAAATCAGTGCATCCAAGTTGCATAAATAAATATGCTCCCTTATCTTAACACTAATCTATGACCTATATCCCCTCCACACACCTGTAACAATATCACACTTACCTTGATGTAGGCGGTTCAGCTGTGTCTTCTTGACCCTGGTTCTCCAGCATCTTCTCCCTAAATAAAAGAAACACATATTAAAAAAAGTATATCCCCACCACCACCACCTATAATATTAAAAGAAAAAAAATAAACAACCTTCTGGTCCTGCTTAGGCATTTGCCCAAGCCAGTGTAAGGGAAATGTGAACAAACATTTATATTTTTATATGGCTAGTCTCTCTTCAGTTGGTTCACACATTCCCATTGGCTGGGATGTGGTGTTATGCAGGGCACAGAACGTGCCCTGGAGCAACATCCCCTCCCAGCCAATCAACATCTAGGTGGAGAGGTCACTGATGTGCAAATCATCATCCCTCCAATTATTTAATGATGGGCTAGCTGAAGAGATGACAATATGTGCATGGGTAACCTCAGAGCCGGATTTCCCAATAGGCAGACTAGGCACCTGCCTAGAGCTCCAAATTTTGAGGGGCGCCTCAGCTGTGCTGGCCACACTCACATACTGAATTGTGGGTGGGGTCAGAGCAATCTCTGTATCCATGCAGTAGCTTATACACCCCTTTACAGGTTATTACTTAACCCCTTGGATGCTAGTGAGATCTCCAACGCATTGCAGAGCAATACATTGGAGAT
This sequence comes from Rhinophrynus dorsalis, assembly GCA_037306005.1. Classification (NCBI taxonomy): domain Eukaryota; kingdom Metazoa; phylum Chordata; class Amphibia; order Anura; family Rhinophrynidae; genus Rhinophrynus; species Rhinophrynus dorsalis. Next base: position 363,126,902 of record CM074721.1, on the reverse strand, counting down.
CTCACTAGCATCCAAGGGGTTAACACTTTTATGTCCTTGCTTGTTGTGGGGTATATTCTGTGCCAGGAAACAGTGGATGAGACTGGTGGCCTGGTTTTATGAGGAGTGGGGTGTGGCCATGGGCGGAGCTAAGGGTGCCCAGAGTGCCTTGCCTAGGGGAGCCTGGAATGTAAATCCGGCCCTGGGTAACCTCTCCAGCTAAGTGTTGATTGGCTGGGAGGTCAGGTTACTCCAGTGTGTAAACCCCATATTGTTGGCAGTGGGAGAATGGAAACTAATTTGAATAGAGACTGACCATACAAAACCTCTGTTCATATTTCCCTCACATTGGCTCTGGCAATGGCCCGAACAGGACCAGAGGGAGAAGTATTTTAATTTTATTATAAGTGGCATTGATGGTGGTGGTGGCAGTAGGGGAGGAATATTAGATTTTTTTATAGGCTTATTTTATTTTGAGAAGATGCAGGAGGACCAGGGTAAAGAAGACACCACTGGACTGCTGACATCATGATACATGGGTTACTGTTACAGATGTGTGGGGGGGCCTTGGCTATAGGTTTATGCTAGTACTAGAAGGGTCTATTATTGGTAATGTTAGGTGTAGTATAGGGGCAGAGGGATGCTTATATGCTTAGTGTTTGAGAGGGCAGGGTGACTGTGTAACTAGCTCATGGTCAATGTTTGACATATGCCAAACATTGAGCATGGCTGATTTCATTTGATGTTCCACTACTCATGCTTTTTAGCATGGGTTGTAGGAACAGAAAGCTCTGACAAGTATTTTCCACCTATGATCAAGCAGAGATACCATGAAAACTTGCACTGTTGGTGTGCCCTGAGGTGCAGTGTAGAGAATCACTGCCCTAAAGGGATACTGAACAATTAGAGCAATTCTGGAGCAAACCAAATGGTGCAAAAAACAAAAAAAATCTGAAAATTTCTATTTATTTTAATTGGATTTTTAACCCCATGAATGCTAGAGAGTTATCCAACACAATGTGAAGCAATGCATCAGAGACTGACCTAGGATTCGGGGGCCAAAAGCCTAATTTATGGGAATTTTATTTGTCCCGTCTGGTGAAGTTGGTTTGCCCCAGAATTGCTCCAGTTCATCTTAATACATCAGACTCAGTATATATTTCTAAAAGTTGTGTTTCTGAAGCTATAATGAAGTAGGTCATATGGAGCAAAACATCGATCCTTTAGGTTAATTTTTTTTTATAATAAGTATTATTATTCATTTATTTTGTAGGAAGTTTCCAACTTAATTAACAAACAAGGCAACACTGTATTACAGATAAGTAAACAATAGTAAACTGTGTAAATCATTGTTAACAAATATATTGTAGTTCTACAAAATACACAGAGACAGAGATCTAGGATGTAGAAAAACTACTCATTACACAACACTATTGAATAGACCAAAGTAACAAAACCCTTTACTGTACAAAGGAGATGAAACAAGAACATACACTACCTGACCCAAGACAATATAGCCAATAGGACAGAGCAGCGGTTCTCAACCCGCGCCCTCAGTGGCTACTAAAAGGCCAGGATTTGAGAATTTCTTTTAAAGAGCACAGGTGAGTTAATCAATATGACTGAGCCTCTGATCAACACACTTGTGTTCTAGCAGGGAAATTCCTAAGTCCTGCCCTGTTAGTGGCCACTGAGGGTATGGGTTAAGAACCTCTTGGATAGAGTGTGTTACACAAACAAGAGCAGAAGAGTCATTCTGGAGTAAACCAAGTGCACCACAGGGGACAAATAAAAACCCACTTGACTAAAAATCCAACAAACTAAAATGGACCTTTGAACTCTCAAGTGCTAGAGGAGTCTCCAACACATTGTGAAGCAATGGGATTACAAATCCTATTTCAATCAATGGGAATTTAAAATTGTCCCCTTTGGTTTAATTTGTTTACTCGTGGGATTTAATTCTGTTGTCTCTGGTAAAATAGTCCTTGACTAAATGCTGAACGGTAAACATACCCGCTCTCCTGAGGTGTTCAGTAACCCTACCAGCAGGCTGAGTCTGAGCTCAATCTGCACAAATCCACACAGCACGCATACTTTTGGAGCACAAAATATTGACAGGACTAGGAGGATCATAGAGAAATAGCTAACAATTGAAGTTTGAAAACAATGTTCAACATTGTGGAAACAAGTTCAAATCCCAGCCCATTCAGCACACATCAAAGTTCCAATTTCAGCTCACACCTCCGTATATAAACCCTAAAATAACTGACATATTTTACCTATTTTTGAACATTCAGTGAGCTACAACACAAGGTCCAGGAGTGTGCAACCTTGGCTCGCCAGCTGTTAGGGACTGCAGTTTCCATGATCTCTAATCAGACAATGGCATTTTGTGGCTCTTGGGATATCTTGGGAGTTGTAGTCTCCCAAAAGAAGTTTTCCTACCACTTCCTTAACCCACCTGACACTGACACAATGGATTACATTTTGTATGTAATATTACTAATGCCTATATTACAACATGATGGGGATATGTTTAACTAATACTGAAATGTGTAACAATATCAGTTCTGCATACATCTATCAGGTAGTACTATTCTGATAAATAATGTTTTATACAAATAGTGCCAGTGTCACATGGGTTAGAGCAGGGGTAGGCAAAGTTTGGCTTTCCAGTTGTAGGGTACTACAAATCCCATGATCAACCAAACAGACATTTTATTTTTGTAGGGCTAGGGAGTTGTAATCCCCAAAAGATGGAGAGTTTGTTTATCCTTGGTTTGAGTCAAACATAGATTTATCATTTTATCATTTATCATAACATGTCAAAAATAATGCATTGTTTGTAGATCTAACAAGCATCTATCCTGATAGCAAATGTTGCAATTATTCTTGGTACCAGTCATATTACAGATACATAGGTCACAGCCAATATCTCAATAGTATCCCTCCTGTCAATTTGTAACCTTTTGTGTGGAACTGTATCAAATGCTTTAGCAAAGTCTAAATATCAACCGCAGCACCCAAATCTATATTTGTACCCACTTTTTCATAAAATGCAATTAAGATAGCTTGACAAGACCCGTCTTTCACAAAGCCATGTTGTTTCCTGCTAATGATATTCCTATTCAAGTTGAATTCATGAATATATTCCCTTAGCAACCCTTCAAACAGTTTCCCCACGACATATGTCATGCTTACAGGTCTGTAATTGCCTGGCTGGGATTTTTATCAGCTGTTGTTGAACTCCAATACAAATGAGACCCACCCGACATTTTTTGTTCCATTTTTCTGCAAAAACTGATATGAGTCGCAGTTTGGAGACCGCAGTAGAGCTAGCTTTTGCCTGTACTTGTTTCTTCTAAGAAATAAATCTGCACTTCATTGAACTATTTTGGCTGTGTTTGCCATAATTTTTAACCCTTTGAGTGCAAGAGGGGTGTCCAGTACAATGCAAAGCAATATGTTAGTCACTCCTCTAGCACTCAATTGGTTATGATCTATGTGTTTTTAAATGTGCAGTGCAGGTACGGGCAAAAGCTATCTCTACTGCTGTCAGGGCCGGCGCTGCCATTAAGGCAGAACAGGCAGCTGCCTTAGGGCGCTGCAATGGAGGGGCGCCGAAAAGAGGGAAGTTATTTTTTTTTTTTAATGATATATATATCTGCCTGGGTGTCTCTGCGGTGTGTTACAAAGACGCCACGAGGGATCGCTTGGTAGTGTAAATCAGCGCTCCCTCGCAGCGTTTATGTTACACACCGCAGAGAGACCCAGGCTCTGTAGTAATACAGAGCGCTGAGAGATGACATCATCTCCCAGCGCTCTGCATTACTGAGAGCAGCACGCGGGAGCCTAAGCTCTGTGCCGAAGAAGGCACAGAGCTCTAAGCTGTGGCACGCCGCTAGACCACCAGGGACTCAAGGTAGGGGGATGAAGGGGCATTATGGAAGGGTCAATGTGGTGATGAAGGGGGCATTGATTGTGGAGATAAGGGGGCATTGGGGAAATAAGGGGGCATTGTGGAGATGAAGGGGGCATTGTGGAAGTGGCAATGTGGAGATGAAGGGAGCATTGTGGAAGGGGCATTGTGGAGATAAAGGAAGCATTGTGAAGGGGAATTGTGGAGATGAAGAGGCGATGTGGAGTTAAGGGGGCATTGTGGAAGGTGCAATGTGGAGATGAAGGGAGCATTGTGGAAGGGGCATTGTGGAGATAAAGGAAGCATTGTGAAGGGGAATTGTGGAGATGAAGGGGCGATGTGGAGTTAAGGGGGCATTGTGGAAGGTGCAATGTGGAGATGAAGGGAGCATTGTGGAAGGTGCAATGTGGAGATGAAGGGAGCATTGTGGAAGGGGCATTGTGGAGATGAAGGGGCGATGTGGAGTTAAGGGGGCATTGTGGAAGGGGCAATGTGGAGCTGAAGGGAGCATTGTGGAAGGGGCATTGTGGAGATAAAGGAAGCATTGTGAAGGGGAATTGTGGAGATGAAGGGGCGATGTGGAGATGAAGGGGGCATTGTGGAAGGGGCAATGTGGAGATGAAGGGGGCATTGTGGAAGGGGCAATGTGGAGATGAAGGGGGCAATGTGGAGATGAAGGGGGCAATGTGGAGATGAAGGGGGCATTGTGGAGATGAAGGGGGCATTGTGGAAGGGGCAATGTGGAGGTAAATATGTGGCCAGGGGCAGGGGATTCTGGCAAGGTCGGGGGGGCAGGGGATTGTGTCCGGGTCGGGGGGGGGGGGGCATCAAAATGCACCTTCGCCTGTGTATACATAAATCCTTGCACCGGCCTTGACTGCTGTCTCCAAACTGCAACTCGCATCAGTTTCAGCAGAAAAAAGGAACAAAAATGCTGGGTGGGTCTCATTTGTAATGGAGTTCAACAACAGCTACCAGTTGTGTAACCAGGTTAATATGCTAAATAAAGGTTACAAAACAGATACAACAGCAAAATGTCATCCAAAAAGTCCAGTTTAGCTTAATGGTAATGTGCATGCCAACTGGACACACAGTGCACACCTTCATAGCACTCGTCGTTCTCACAACACATGTGAGGTGTAATTCACTAAGCTAAATATGAGTATTTCTGTACTCATAGTGAAAAATTGAGAATTGTCGAAGATGTCTATAGTGGTATGAACCCCTTGAATTCTAGACAGGTCTACAACACATTGCCATGTAATTTGTTGGAGCTCTCTCTAACATCTATTAAAGGGATTGTAATGTCCCCAAAAAAGTATCTTCTAAATGGTAGCTGCAATAAAAAAAACATTTAATGCGCTTAATCCTTTCTCTCAAACCTTTATGGTTTGAGAGATGTAAGAAAATAAAGACCTCCGCTCCCTCCCCCTTCTCATGCGTCCGCTGTACAGCGGACATCATGAGATCCTGCTTCCGGGACCAGACAGTGGATCTTCAGGAGCACTGTCATCGAGATATCCAAGTATAATTACTTAATCGGAATGGTCTACAACGTGTGTTTGCAAGCCAGGCACACGTTGTAGACCATACCGATGAAGTAATTGTAGTTAGATATCCTGATGTCAGCACTCCTGAAGAGCCGCCTACAGTTGGGTGACCGGATTCTGCCTCTGACAGCTTTACAGCTCGTCAGGCAGAAAGGGGAGGGAACGGAGGACTTTATTTTCTTACATCTCTCAAACCATTACGGTTTGAGAGAGAGGATTAAGCGCATTAAGTGTTTTTTTTATTGCGGCTACCATTTACAGGACACATTTTTTGGGACTTTACTATCCCTTTAAGTTCCTAATTCAAGACAATGGGACTTTGGAATGTATTTTATTTATTTTATGTTTTATGGAATTTATTTTTATGTTTTATGTCCCTCTTTAACTCAACAAATACAAATGAAGGGGAGGGGGATGAGATCCTGTCTCACAGGATAACCACTGCATGCTTCTGCTTCATGGTTCTTTGCTGTTTGATGACTGCAATATCTGTAACCAAATATGAACATATCAAATATTTGTACCATTGCTCTGTTTGTACATAGTATACATTATGTATTGTTTATTGCATTGTTAAAAAGTGAGCTTAAAAATGGATTGTCAATTCAGCTTACAGGGTCAACTGATGACATCCATATTATGATCTCTCATTTAAAAAGAAATGCAGGAGATTTTGAGATTTTAGAGATTGTGGGTGTGGGTTAAGTCTGCATTATTCTGCATCAATGCTGTTCTAATCCTTCATGTCCTCTTATTTACCATTGCCAGCTTCTTTCTACTTGCATAGATGAATGCCCAGATAAACTCATCACAGTTATGAGTCCTTCTTTGGTCATCTGTCTTGAACTTCTTACATATCTCTAGCTCTTCCCTCAGATGGCTTCAGATGCAGATATTTCAGCTTCTACACACTTCAGTAAAGCAAGGAGCTCTTTGGGAGAACATTTCTCCCACTCTGATGGCTCTGTGACTTTGCCATACTCTGTGTGTGGCTCCAAATGCTTCCATCATCTACTTTACTGCTCTTGGGGAGATTGTACCTGAATCCAACCTGCTGAGGAAACAAAGGTGCCTGTCCTTGCTCAAATACAAAATGCCAGTGCCAATAAGAAGTCCCACTTTCTGCACTGCTCTGTTCTAGAGCACACAATTCAGTCACAAAAGCAGCTCCAACTTCCCAAGACCTTGATGGGGCTTGAGTGTTGTGTGGGGTTAGCAGATCTCATTGGGGAGGGCATAGGGGAATTAAATGCACTCCCAATTTCAGAGGCAGTGTTTGTGCTCTCATTGTTTGGAATTGGGGACGGCTGTGAGTGGGGAGCAGTGGAAGCTTAGGTCCTCATTTGCCAGGACACTAGGCGGAAGGGAGGTGCCCAGGTAGATTGCACAGTGGGACAATCTTCACTTGAGATAAGATAAGGGAAAAACCTGAAAAACTTGTCAAGGGAGCAGGGCTTTCATTGTTCTCGTAGGAAGAAGATTGCCCCCTGCTGTTATCTGTCTGGTCTAGCAACCAGATTCCACATCTGAGAAGAGGTGGCTTACACTAGGTAAAAGGGGTGGGAGGGGGAAACTTTTATCATTCAATTACTCTTGAACTACAACTCTGACAGTATTGAGATAACACTCTCTATGGCTCAAATCCTATGAAGATTAAATGGAGCTGTGTTTTTGTTAAACATTACTATCCCTTTAAGTCTGTGGATGCTATATAATCAAGTTTTTTGTGCTGTTTTGTATTTATTTCCACCAGCTGCTTTTCACTTTGCTGCTAGTACATCTAAAAAAATTGTTTTTGCTTTAGCTTGGAGGGGAAAGTCTGTTAAGAGGCTAGTACCAATAATTGTTTAACCTTTTTAGTGCCAAAGGTCTGCAATATGTTGCTTACCCCACTGACACACAAAACGCTGAGTGAGGGCTGCAGCTGGTCTTGATGCTGAAGTCTTTCTTCATCCCCTCTGCTGTCCCCAACACATCAACACCTTATGCCAGGATAATATGCTAATGATCACTGTCTCTGTCTCTTCCCCTCCCCTTGCATTCCTAATTCTTAGTGCATATAGCAACGTCTGTCTGTATCAATGTTATGTGCTCATGACACATTGACAGGAACACATCTCCATAGCTTCGACCCTTAGTGCCTACCGCCCCAGGAGCTAGAAAATGGGATTAGTGTTAAAGCATCATACCCAAATAAAGATAGTCTGTGTTCAGGCATCCAGTCCATAGTCTGTCTGTCCACTGTGCAGTGAACAACTACACATGTTAGTTAATGTTAAAAAATTACAATTAGGTTTACTGTCAAAACTTAAGTGCATAACTGCACATAAATAGGCATTAGGTATGTACTGTGTTCCAGACACACTACTACTGGCTCCAGCAACTGCGCCTGCTATTCCAGTATGTGTTAATTTAATTTTAAAAAAGTAAAATTCGATTTACTGTTTAAACTTAATTGCACAACTGCACTGTGCATGTGTATTGTTACAGACCCGCCATTGCAGTCCAAAAACTATGCCTGATATTCCTGATTGTATTGTCATTTTCAAAACAAGGAAATTTAGAATTACTGATCAAACTTAAGCATACAACACAAACAGGCATGGTGTATGTGCAGTGTTCCAGACACTCCCTAAGGTATTTTAAAGCGTGTGCCTATCCAATGATCCAGACACTCCATTGCTGTCCAGCAATTACACCTGTTATTCCTGAGTTTGTTGTCATTTTTTAAACTAGGAAAATTAGATTTAATGTTCAACCTTAAGTACACAACTGCACAAAAATGGGCATTGTGCATGTGTTCCAGACATGCCACTGCTGTCTCCTTCAACTACACCTGTTATTCCTGAGTGTGTTAAATTAATAAAAAAAAGACGGTAAATTAGATTTACTGTTCAACTGAAGCACACCACTGCACACAAATAGGCACTATGAACAAGCAATGTTCCAGACACTCCACTGCTGTCCAGAAATTACTCCTGTTATTTCTAAATTTGTCAATTTTAGATATAGGAAAATTAGTTTTAATGTTCAAACTTAAGAGCACAACTGTACACAAATAGGCACTATGCAAACACAGTGTTCCGCTGGTGTCTACAGAAACTACTCTGGTTATTCCTGAGTGTTAAAAAACAAAATAAAAAGTAAAAATTAATTAACAAACACTTAAACAGTTAAGTATTTTTTAGTATAACTGTCTAGTAACTGAAATTTCGGGGAGTGCTTCCACTTCTTGTGGTGAGGCCAGAGGTAGCAGGCGGTCTCAAGAAAGCAGACAGATAAACACTACTAGCATATCAGCTCCCCTCTAAGCAGAAGTCTTTTTCCTCTGCAATATAACCAGCTTCAGGCAGCAGAAACAGTGAACATCCTGGCCCTTGTGGCAAAAATGTCCACCACACACACCAAAATAAGGCACAATTTCTATCAAGGCTATAATGAGGGGGTCACATACTGGTGCTTTGTTAAATCAAAGAAAAAGACTGAGGTTACTTGTACATTTAGACTTTTCCATACTCATGGTCAACCAAAGAAAACCAGGAACTCAGCCAGTGCCGCCACTACCACCACCAGTGCCAACATTACGACAAGCACTGCCAGCCTTGTGATATTTGAAAATCTTCAGAGCAGAGATGGCAGGCTGATTGTAGAAGCGGGTCTATTTTTGGTCCAGAAGAAACTGAGGAAGAGAAAGGAAGTTTGCGGTCTTCTAATCTGGAATCAAAAGTGAGCCTTATTCCTACCTCTGCCCAAGGGTCACATCCCTCCTAATGATTATGGATTATGAGCCAAAAGTGACTGAGGTTGAAGAAGATTTATCTCACTGGAGAGTTTCTCTCACCCTTATCACACCTCAGTGATTCAGTGATTTTTAATTTTAGTCCTCACACTCCCCTTTCAGAAAAACAGTACTTCATTAATTTCATGTTGGGCTGTGGCTTGCTTAGACTGCCATAGTAACATGTGCAATTATTTTGAGAGTGTAGGAGATGGGAACACTGCAAGGTACACGTTGTGTCATAAGAAAGTGAGTCAAGGAAAGTGTTGGAGCATCTCACCAGTTCTGATATGAACCAACATCTGTGCACACACCAAAGTGCAGCTTAACTTCATGTGCAAGCTATCAGCATGGGCTAACAGCAACAGCACAGCAGAAACCTCCAGCAGCTGCTGCCTGAGAAAATGGTGTGATGAAACCCTGACATCCTCTAAGACTCAGACCTGTTCCCAGAGTCTGACAGGGCAGGGACATCAGCTCCAGCTCACATTGAACACTTTGGGGCATTCCTTTCAAGTGGTATGCCCAAGCAGCAGTCAAATAAGTTGGCATGATTGCTTGGGCAGCTGATTTCTGTGGTAGAAGATTTCTTCTTCATGATTGAAATGGAACACTTCAGGCAATTGTTAGAGGCTCATGCCCCCACTAACATTTTCCATCATGCACCATTTTCAGCATGAATGTCATAACCTTTCTTCACTGCTTATGTGTATTGTTGTTGACAAACAGACTGTCCACTTCAACTCCTGATGTGTGTAGTGCCCCTAGAGCACGACATGCCTTTCTTTTGCTGTCAGTACAACGGTGGCAACCCATGTTCTTAGAGGACAGTGTAACAGCTACAGGCACATCGGGTAATAGGAGAGGTGGAACTGGATCAGGAGGGAAGCTAGGTATCACTCTGTTCTCCTCCATGCTATGGTTATGGATGAGTAGCACACATCAGCTCACATTATCGCAGTGCTTGGGAAGATGCTGGCACAGTGGGTTTGATGGCAGACAAGCACAACGGTGGAGATAGGATTACTGGTGACTGACGGAGTAGCAAACATGGTGAAAGCAGTTAAAGACAATGAACTTGTGGGTTTGTGCCATGCAGCACATATACTGCATCTGGTTGAAAGAGCAGTCCTTCCACTTCAAGGGCATTGCAGGCTATTGAACCTCATTGCTCAATGTTGTAAGATTGCTGGGAACTTCCACCATAGTGTGAAGTCAAGCCAGCAGCTGAGTGAGCAGGAGAAGGTGGGTCTACCCCAGCATCGGATATGCCAAGTGTTGTCACCAGGCTTAGAGAAAATGGAGATGAACTTGGAGCAACAGGGAGCATTTCACTCCATTTCCTTAGAGCATAAAATTGCAGTGCCCTGGTCACTGGGCAGAGAGGAATGGGCATTTATTGGGAAGTTAGTAGCACTATTCATCAACAGTAGTGCAATCCAGCAGTCTTATTCCCCAGTCTGCACACCCTCTCGGGAATAGTAGATTGACCAAAGCAGCAGCTATTTGGGTTGAGGCCCTTGGTTTTTTGGTGGGTACAATCAGAGTTAGAGTAGTAACTCTGACATTGTTAAAGCCTACCTTGATTAACTTCTACTGCTGACCCTCTAAGCTGCTGAGACCATAAAGCTATTATCTGACCAGCCCTCTCCTTGGTGGCCCAGGAGCTGCTTTCATGTCCACCTATCAGTGTCCGAATTGAGAGGTTTTTCTCTGTATTCATAACACGCAGCATCCTCAACCCTCAGCACTAAAAGCTCTCCCTGAACCCAGTGGAGCCTTCTTAAAGGCCAATTTGCCCAAGCTTGAATACCCAGCTGTAAATTATCAGGCTGAGCGAGGTGATACTCTCACCCACTTAATCTTTATTAATCAATATTAGAGTGGCAGACTTTTCTATACCATATACCATGCTGCTGTTGTATGCGTCTGTCCATATTGGTTGAATTTTGCTGCTGGTACAATAATGCCAACTCTTGCCTCCTACAATTCCCCCAATTTTCGTGCTTGTATCACAATCAGAGATTCTGCTGCTTCCATACTCTTAGAGATCATGTTTGCTGGGGGAGGGTGCTTTATGTTGTTAGACAGCCAATACTTCCTCAGTAAACTGACTTCTGTAGGTCATACTGCTGTATATGTCTATGTAGACTGGTCAAATGCTAGTGCTTCTGCAGTGACAACATTCGCTTCCTCTTTCGCCTTGTGAAGCTCATACGGTGCTTGTAACAGTCACAGATGCTTCTGGTAATACTGCAAAGCCAACTCTTGCCGCCTCCATCACCTCCTGAAACATGTACAGTGCTAGCAACACAATCAGAGATGACGATGCTTCCATTCTTGCAGAGATCATGTTTGTTGGGGGTGGGGTTTCTGTTATTAGAAAGCCTACTACTAGTACTTCCTCAGTAAACAGAAGTCTGTAGGCCATGCTGATGCACCAGTTCAATATTTTGTGTCCACTAGAGTCAAAGACTTTGCTGCTTCCTTCCTCTCAGATCACAGTGTATGTTATTATTTTTTTTGGGGGGTGGCATGTTCTGTTGTTAGACAGCCATCAGTACTTCATCAGTCAATAGACTTTTCTAGACTAAATTTCATGCTGCTGATGTACGTGTCTGTCCAGACTGGTCTAATGCTGGTGTAGGTCATACTGCAATGCAAAATCACCTTCTAAAGCCCAATATTGTGCTAGTAACACACTCAAACATGCTGCTACTGCTTCCTTCCTTGGGGCTTTTCTCATGGGCATACTCCATATGCACCCTCATTGAACATGAACAATTAAATCATAAATAAGAATGCCTGCCTTAATTATTTATTTTTATTATTTGTGCATGTACCTTGATGGAAACCCCGATAAAATGAATGGAATGAATTTATTTGAATGAATCTTGTTCAAATGTCAGTCCAGAGAAGGATACAGGGTCCTTCCCCATTGAAATTAGTGTTGAAAGAATGTCGTCCAGCAGTGACTAACTGAACACATTGATAAACAAAGTTGGTTTCTTCAGAACTGCAACATTTTTTGCACAAATGATTTGGATGAAACAAATGTTCTCGCTGTCCACAAATCTATTACTCTGTTTCTTGTACATAGGCAGATTAAAACATGAACAACTTTAAACAAATCCTGTTATGAAAAGAAGAAACTCCAAACTTATTTTTCATTCCTCATGAGGAGAGTATATGCTATGTGCGTCACTTTTTGGAAAAAGATGGGGCCTTCTTACGCTCCAAATGGAATTGATTCTGGCAGCAATAAGGTTCAAATTGACCCATATCTACTTCATTTTTAATGTAAATGGTATTTACAGGTATCAGGGTCCACTAAGGGTTGTTGTTTTGCTCCCATCCTAAAAAAATCTCCATATGGGTACTAGGAACCAGTATGCAGAGAACCTGATCCTGTGCATATTGTACATAGATGATCTTATAATGGTGTGGCAACATGACAAAGAGAGCTTTTCTGATTTCACCAGTTACATTAATAATAAAAGTTCAAGGCTACACTTCACTAGTAATATACAGGACTTTTAAACTGAATTACACAGATACAAATACAAATATATGAAAAAAATTATCAAAAAAGTAGTTGATATCGGTTACTGATATGCCAAGAGAGGGCACCTAAAGAAGACAAATGATAATATCTCTTATGGGTAATTTAGCTTCCTCTTCAAAGTACAGCTTTACCGTGTAATTTCTTTTAAATCTCCAAAAGAATTAAAAGGGAAATTTAAAGGAATTGTATTGTTTCACAAAAAAAGCAGCTCGGATTAATCTTCACAGTATTTGGTCCATTGAGAGTGTTATTTCAATACTGTCCGAGCTGTAGTTCAAGAGTAATTGAGTGATAAAGTATCCCCCTCCCTCCCCTATTACTGATGTAACACTGCTCACCTCAGAGCAGCAACACTGTCTAGATGGATCGCAGAGAGGGACAATCTTCAGTGAACATAAGGAAAAACCTGACTATTGAAATAATGCTCTCCGCGGCCCAAATACTATGAAGATTAATCGGAGCTGCTCTTTTGTGAAACACTACTATCACTTTAAGGACAAAGATTATGATGATAAATGAGTTCAGGAAGCCTATGAGAGAACTATTTAAATATCTAGAGAAGATTTGGTCAATTACACAGAACGGGACAGGTCCAAAGAGAAAAAGTATTCTGTGACAACAAACAATGAGAAGCCTAGAGCAATTAAGAAGGTGTTCAACAAACACTGGCACCGTCTAATAGAAAATGCATCCTGGAACTATAGCTGAATGATAGAACTTAAGTGGCTTTCAGGAATAATAAGAGCTTGAAAAACATGCTAGCCCCTAGGGATGTTAGCTTAAAACCTTTAGCAAATCATTACTTATTAGGAAACAAAGGCATGTGGGAGTTAGGATTGTTCTATCTCTGATCAATTGGGGGTTAGGAATAAACAAACATTCACTTCAAGTGTTATAGGGAGAATATACCAAATCAAGGAATTCAAGAATTGTAATACTACTTTTTTAGTGTATTTGGCAGTGTGCTTGTAAAAAAATAATGTGTTGAGGACCTTCGAGAAAGTTAAAGCAAGGTTCTCTGGGTATATTAGAAATTAGTAACACCCTCTCTGTCAAACTAGTGTGTGTGTGGGGGGGCGGGGTACAGGACAAAGATCACAGTAGAGTGCAAATGACAGCCAATGAATATGTAATAATGTTACCCCTCTGTTACCTGAACGCTTCAAATTAAGACAAAGAATGTCTATAAGGGAGTTATGCACATTGGGTAAAGAGGATTGGCATATGGACAACCCTCCCCTTTTAATGGAAGATTCTACATTATTTAATTTTTTTTAGTTCTCTTTTAGGTATCCGTCTAAGCCTTTAATAACTCATGATGGGACTTAAAAATGAAATTATGAGTACATTCATTTTTATAATTTTATTTCATTATAAGCCCAAGGGCCACAAGGGCAGGCCCAGACTGGCCATCGGGCATACCGGGCATTTGCCCGGTGTGCCGGTCGGGGCGTTTAAAAAAAAAATTAGTCATTAAACGAGTTTGGGCCGTCTTTTACTTTCTGAAAGACTGCCTCCTCGTTACAAGTTTCCTGGTGGGCGGCAATCAACATGCGGACATGCGGCGCACCGCACGTGATTATAAGCTCCACCCACGATCACCGTCGGACAACAGGCCAACCCTGCGAGTGCCCCCCATGGGCTGCTCAGAAAATAAAAATGGGCTGCTCAGCCTTAAATGCCTGGGCCTATTTTTTGTCCCAGTCTGGGACTGCACAAAAGGTATCTATATGGTTTTTAAATTGGTTGTTACAAATATATATTTTAATTATGAAATTGATTTTAAGCTGAGGATCAACATTTAGAAAACATAATAGCAAGGTTTTGGAAGAGAAGTTTAAAATTAATTTATGTGTTTTATTTTTATTTTAAACTATAACATGGTGTGGAAAATGCAAAAAAGGAGTATATTAGCATATGTTTGCTGTATATATTGTTCATTATTATTTTATTAGAACCAAAATATGTTTAGAGTTCCTTCTTTTAATAATAAAATTTGTGGAAAAACTGGAGATTAACCCCTGGTGTCCCTGTGATGTGTGAGGACTGTGGCGTTACATGGACATAATTTAAGGCAGTACATTTGCCATGGACTTTTCCAGCGAAACACTGAATTTTGCTACACCCTGGTAAGAAGCAGTGTATTTAAGGAAGGTAGAACCAATTATCTGTAATCCCCTGAGGAAATGCCAAGTCAAGGCATAATATACTCTGGGTCCTAGCATTTCCCCGTGACATCAATAGAGAGTCCACACACCTCCCATTATCTATATGAAAGTGCACAGAATGAAGTCTAATGTTAATCATTAATTCAGGGTGATCAAATCAATGGGAATACTTGTATACTGATGTATTCTCAAGAACTGTAGGATGTCCGTTACACAGTGTTGGTGATGAGCAGATGGTTAGGCCCTATTGACCTACTAGTTCATGTGTTCTAACTAATTACTTAAACAATTATTATGTTAAAAATCTCAGGCAAGAGGCAGCCTGGGGTCAGGGGGTCCTCATTTGCCCTGTGGGCTGAATGTTGGACACCCATAATATATGCACTGCCTTGGCTGGGCACTCAGAATTCTGGAGTCATCAGCAGTTTTTTTTTTTTGTTACAGGGAAATGTTTCCAAGGTAAAGAGGTAAACAATATTTTCACTGGCCTCTTCATCAGGCATAAGCTATCACTCTTCTGAGTGATACTAAGTAGTTGCTATATCTTTAGTGTCAGACCTAGAATGGTTTAGGGGAACCCAGTTGTAAGACGTTCAGCTGTTGGGGACTATAGGAATTGTAGTCCCCAACAGCGGGAGTTCTGATTATTGACTACCCCGGTTTAGACTGCCATTTGCGTCCTCATACCCACTGACTGTCTTACATTAGTCCTACTCATGAAAATTAAGAAACTTCTGAATAGAGATTGATTTTAATTAGGATAGATCAATTGGTTAATGCACCAGCTGTAGAATCTGTTCAGACCTCAGGATCACGGGTTTTACTCCCAGCAGGGTTAACTCAGCCTTTCATCCTTCCAAGGTAGATACAATTAGTACCATTAAGATGGGTAATAATAACATCTATACCCCAGGGCATACATGAGAGTGAGAGACAATCTCAACATAGCTTTCCTGGTAAATTACTTTATTATTATTTTTCATGTTATTTGAGCTCATTGATTTAATACCAAACACATAGATCAAGGATGTTGAAGTTTTACCATCCTGAAAGACAACTGAGACCTTTGTTTTAGGGATGGTCTCTAGTTCAGACAGCAGCTGCATCATCCCATAATTGTGGCTTCTTGTCTCCATGCATAATCTTAGTTTGCCATTTCTCAATTCCACTGTTGGTGATACCTTTTTAGCCAATATAACAAATACCAGTTCCCAAGGGGCTGTTCTGCAAGCCATCTCTAGGAAAGATTGAGAAATCCACTGAAGGGTAGAACTTAACCTCTAAAATAATGCATTGCATTCTGTAGCACTTCAGTACACATAAACTGGATAAGATTAATGTACTAATTAGTATTATTATTACCATCATCAATAATTATTATTATTACCATTATCAATAATGTATAAAGCACTAGCACAGTGCTTCTCAGTTAAGGAACTCATAAAGCAATACAAATGAATGATACACTTAGCAACAGACACAACTGGTGGGGAGGACATTGCTAGCAAGATCTTATATTTTCAATGTGTTCTTCTATTATATGCTGGATGACTTCAGCCAAAAGGAGGCTGTGGGAGATGCTGCACTGGATTATATGATTGTGTTTGATAAACATTGTCCTTTAGTCCTGAGTGTGTGTATCTAACTCTACTTGACTGTGAGATTCAGTAACAGACATTGTGATGACATTCTGGGCACTTTTTCTAGCAGAGATTGTGCTTACTTGGGCATGTTGATACACAGTGGACATTAAACATATGTTTATACACAAATTAAAATAAAATAAAATAGCTAGTGACAATAAAATACAATAAAATAAAAGCCTGAACTTTATAGTTACCATACAGAAATTACCTTCCAGTCCTTTTGTAATGTTATTATATTGTTCCAGTAAGATTTATGCTCCCTCAAATAAATAATAGGATATGACTCTTACTTTAGATAACTCCTACACATTGCTTTGCAAAGGTTTTCTCACCTCTATCTGGTCATCAAGGGGTTGAGTTATACAAAGTCAGTCATTAATTTTTGTAAAATGTTTTTGGTATTCAGTTAATTTTTTCTTACATTGACCTAACCTAAACGATTAAACATGTCAAAGTGACAGTGTCAGTGGCCAGTCTTATGTATGAACAAAGTAACCTAATGTAATTCTATTACTTTCTGTTTACAATCTATAATCTCCTGTGTGTCCCTACAGAGTCTGAGCACAATGGATGTCCTCTGCTCCCCATCCTCCCACCCCAAATCTCTGGGACAAGTATTAATCCTTCTGCAGTTTCAGGCATTAGCAAGTCGTATCAAGGTGATGGTACAAAAGGCAGAGAACTTGTGTAAACTCACCCGCATTCCTGGAGCTCCAGGTAATATACCAAGCCACAGGCAACAAAACATTGTTCTCTAACATCTGCTACTGACCATGTAAAGGCTTCTCCTTGTGTCATGCAGTAGAATGCTAATCAAGAGGGTCAGTGACATGTGCCTCAGAAATTGTTTCAAGAGGCCTCACCTGGAGTTCTAAACAGTGCCAGTTTAACAGAACGGAACCAGTTAAACCCTTTGGTCAGATGGCCAGTGGGTTTGTACTTGCTATATGTAAGTTCCCTGCATCATATTCTAAATAGTGTATTTCACTGAAGTCTAAGGGGTGCCTAGTCTATGTATATACTACCAGCATATCTATAGTTAAATGCTTCAAGAGAACTTTACTCATGGAATGCCATTTTAAGCTTATTTTGTAGTGTATTTCCCTGTTTACTCTATATTCTATAGAAATACACACGGTCATTCTATACTAATGTGTCTAGCCTAGTGGTTCTCAACTAGGGTGCAGTGCCACAGGCACTGGTGACTAGCTTCATAATAGCTCTATTAGCTCTAATTTTGAAGTAATCCTTAGTCTTCAGAGACCAGAAGCCAGGCATCAACGCAGACATCTTGTCTTGGAGACATCTGTGCGCCTGTGCCATCAGTCCCAGTCTCCTCTAGGAGGCATTGCGCTGTGCCAAAAGGCACCAGAAGGGACTGAAGTGCAGGCATGCAGATGGTACTAAAGCAAGAAGCCTGGCCGTCAGTCTCCGAAGACTAAGGATTACTTCAAAATCTGGCACTTCTGAGAGCTAATAGAACTATTGTGAAGCTAGTCGCCATATACCTAACTATTGGAGGGCAACTTTATAGAAGATAAAAGTTCTGCTTTAATGAAATTGTTGTCCACGGTATGCTTGTATTTTTCCATCTAATTGTAAGATAAAAGAATGACTGTATATGTAAGGGTCCTGAAAAGTACCAGACTGAATGTTACAGGTGCCTTGAGTGGAAAAAGATTGAGATCCACTGGTCTAGCTACAAAGAGCAGCATATCAGATAAGCTGTTTTCCCCTCAGAACAACAAATTTTGGTAATGACTAGTGTTGGGACATATGGATCTTCTGTATGTCTTAGTGTGAGAGGTTAAAAAAAAAAAAAAAAAAAAAAAAAAAAGTTGTGGTAACTGAAACTGTTGGTACTGAGAATTAAAACATTCTTATACCATGATCCATCAATTCATATTAGGTCATTTTTTGCATCCAATTCTCCATCTCCATCAAAGGGAAAAAAACACTTTAAAAGTGGGTGTGGTTTAATCTGCCCTCATATTGTAAGGCAGGGCTGTCCAAGTTCAGGCCCTAAAGGAAACACCAATAGACCAGGATGTAAGGATGCCCCCGATTAAGCACAAATGACTTAATCAGCAGCTCATTCATGCTGACGGACTCACCTGTGCTTAATCAGGGGAAATCCTTATATCCTGGCCTTTTGGTGACCCTTGGGGACTGAACTTGGACAGTCCTGTTGTAAGGTACTTCCAGAAACCTTCTTCTAGCTGTTACTTTTGTCTGATTAACTTAATATTTTTCCTACAAAAAATTGGTCTAAACTTGGAAGACAAATTAAAGTGATAGGAGTGAGTAGCAGTAGTTTTAACTGGTAAAAAAAAACAAACCTTTGAACATTTGTTGTTTAACAGACAAAAATGTATTTTTTTTGTCTCTCATTATGACAACTTTTTGAACATTGCACCCTTATTGTCTCTCTTTTTGTTGTCAGAAAGATGCATCCTAAGGTCATTATTGGTTTTAGGAAACCTGACCTCTGTGCACTCCAGGATATGAGAAGCAACACATTAGATTCTATTTCAGATGATAAAGTTTATCTCTAAATTTCCCCTATAGAATTTAATAGGAATCTGTGTGATAAAACCAATGATAAAATGTATCACCTGAAATAAAATCTAGACAAAACTAAATCAGCCACTCAATATAACAATAGGTTAACAGATTTTCTTAAAGGGATAGTAATACTTTGTTTTATCTTTATTTTATTTTGTAGGCATTAAAAAAACATGAAGAACGACATAAGTCTTATCGCTCAAACCTTTGAGAGATATTCACAAGCAAAGTTTCCCCCTCCCGCCCCTTTTACCTAGTGTAAGCAATCTCTTCTCAGATGTGGAATGCAGTCCATAGACCAGACAGATAACAGAAGGGGACACTCTTATTCCTATGAAAACAATGAAATCCCTGCCCCCCCTTTACAAGTTTTTCAGGTTTTTCTCTTATCTTAATTGAAGATTGTCCCTCTCTGCAGTCTACCTGGGCACCTCCCTTTTGCTCTGGCTGAGCAGTGTTACATCAATAAAAGGGGCGGGAGGGGGACACTTTGTCATTGAATTACTCTTGAACTATAACTCTGACAGTATTGAAATAACACTCTCAAAAGTCCAAATACTATGATGATTAATTAGAGCTGCTTTTATTATGAAACATTACTGTCCATTTAAAGGGAATTTAGAATCAAAATAGAAATATAGCTTGTGTAACAAAAACAAGGCATTGGTCTGAACAGCATATTTTAAAATATTTAAAAGTGTTCCATTAAAGTAAAACTGCTTTATAGACAATCTAGTCTGCCCTTCAATGGAGGCAGCCATATTTTCAGCTAGGCACTTTTGCATGAACAGAACTTTGTAGTACACACCAATAAGGCACACACAAGGAATGCACAAAAGTATATAATGATGGACTGGGTAGACCCCTCTATTTGAGTTCATGTGGTTTAATGATTTTCTAAGATCTGAAATCCATAACAAAGTTACCAACTAGGACAAGTATTACATATCCTTGTTCATAAAATCCATTGTGTGAATCTTGATATCCATTGCTCATATTGCAATGTTAAGATAGTGAATATATTAGCATGCTACTGCTTTTCTATTCTCACTATTAAATTATTCTGTCTCCCTCTCTATCTGTCTGTCTATCTTTCTGCTAACTGCCCACTCTCTGTATGTTTCTTTGACATTTTCCCACCATCTCTCCTTTTCTATCCCTCAAAGTTCAGTTTTATCCTCTTCTTAACTATCTATGTCCCCCCCCCCCAGATCATTTTGTTAGCATACGCCTGGTTCAAGAAAGCCAAGTAAAGGACATAAAGGAAACCCGATCAGTTTCAGGGTCCAACCCTGTGTGGAATGCCCCATTCCTCTTTGACGCTCCTCCAGAGGCTATGCAGGAACAAATTTTGTGCCTTGAGTTCTTGATAATGCAGGTAAGTGAAGAATGTAACTGGCTCACCTAACACTGCAGGAAGGGCCATGATACCTCTCTGATCCTCTCTTTCTCTATTCTCAGAATTGTAGCCATCTGTCACAATTATGCCACCTCACTGGGTACTATTACTTTCCTGTGATCAAACTAATCTGCCTTTTGGCATCCTAGGCCAGCCATGCCTGTTGCTCCATCTTGGGCCTACCTAGAGACCAGATCCATAGAGGTAGCAGTGGGGTTGAGTGCACATTACCAATCTGCACTTCACCTGGAAACACCTATAAACAACACCTAAATGAACTCTAATTTGGCAAACATGTTTTCCTCGAGCTATATTTTGTACTGAATTATTTGTAGAGCATGATGCAGCCACACAGCTGGAGGAAAATTATGGGCTTGATGTAAAGGCTACAGTGATCAGGCTTATTAAATCTATATATTCTTTTTAACTATTCTTCATACCTTTTGCAGAGCCATGCAGTACCAAATGCTTGGAGCAGTGTGTGGACCTAGTGCTGGTGCTTCCCACCCTCCTGTGATTCATTAATTTCTGTCATACATCCTACATTCTATTCTGAGCATATTGTGGCCCTATTCTGCTGATATTTTATAATTATGGATAACCTGCTGTAAATTTAGAAATTAAGGCCTTACTACTAATGATTCTGTATTGTACTTGGGATAATACAATCATTCACCTAATATATGCTATTGCATACTTCCCCTCCACTGCCTCTTATCTTCACTCACTTATCTCTATATGTAGTTTGAGACTTACCTTATAGTTTC
This sequence comes from Rhinophrynus dorsalis, assembly GCA_037306005.1. Taxonomy (NCBI): domain Eukaryota; kingdom Metazoa; phylum Chordata; class Amphibia; order Anura; family Rhinophrynidae; genus Rhinophrynus; species Rhinophrynus dorsalis. The sequence goes on along the minus strand of CM074721.1, from coordinate 363,105,566 downwards.
TTGGAGCACATTGGTATTCCGAGGTTCTGGTGTGTGCGAGCTGGAATAATCTAAAGACTCCTTTTCTTTTTTTAATTTTGTTTTCTACTACATAATCTTTCCTTTTATTTCTTCTTCTTCAGTGTCTCCTGAGCCTGCCTCACATGTGAACTCTACCATAGACTGTGGTGCATGACATCCTTCTTTTTTTCTCCTGAAATATAACAAATTTGTTTGTGGTTGAACAGTTCTAGCCTCACTCTTTAATCATGACAGGGAAGTGTAAAAATAAAAAAAGCTGCCAAAGTAGTAAAAACCTTGAAAAATATACTCAATCTTTTGAAAAGTAGGGATCTCTTCACCTGTCTGATGATGTAACTAATGCAACCTTACCTGCGAGGTCCCTCTCTGAGATTCTGAATGCTGAGGCAGAATCGGAGTCTTTATTACTGCAGGGGTTGCAGACTTTTGCCAAATTTGAAGCTTTAGTGGAGCATTGGCTCAAAACCACTTTTCGATCTGACGTGTTCTCCCCACATCTCATGGTGGAGAGAGCATACCATATTCCAACCACAGCACTTCCTTTTGGCACCCCTCTTCATCCTCTAATGGTGAAGCTTCTTAACTATAAAAACAGAGATTCTGCTCTAACATTTGCAAGGAAAAAGGAGATATGGTTTACAAGAATGCCAGAATATCACTTTCTTCAGATTTCTCTGATGAGGTCCAAAGGCAGAGAGCTCAATTTGCATCAATCAAGAGGAAGCTCAGTGATATGGACCTGTTTTACACATTGATGTTCCCTGATCATTTCAGAGTCTGGAGTGACATGGTGGTGTTCTTTCCATGAGTACACTTATTCCTGGATTGATATGGCCCTCCAAATTCCTGTTTGACCTTGTGTTGACTGAATTGTCCTGTCAGCCAGTTCAATAGGACTATCTTCAGGTTTTCTCCTGCATTGAGAGCTCCATTTCTCTCTTTTGTTAAACTTGGACTACTCTTTCTGTTTGTAATTCCATAAAAGCCTACACTCTTCTGATCTGCAGACATATGCACATTCTCTTTATCAGGTTTACCTGATAAGACCAAACTTTCTTAAAAATAAAACAAGGAAACATTTCATGTTCAAACTGCACTTCAGCAGTCTGAAAGGTAATACAATGAATGCCTCTCATATTTAACTCACGATGTTTGGGCTCATTACTCTCTGCTTTTGCTTGACTTGACCCAAAAAAAATTCTTATACAGCAACCAGTGGTTCTTGGAGTTTTATGGCAAGAATATCAAGCTTCTTTCCTTGCTCTCTACAACAGATTCCTTGTCTACTACCACTAGGCTTAGATCTTCCTCCAGAGAGATGTCAACATCTAGAGTAGCCTTTATCCCTTCAGGAGGTTGATGAAATTACATCCTTTCCTAATGGAAAGATCCATTGGAGTGGTATAAAACTTTAATGATGATGAAGAAGAGCTTACTCTCCACTTATCTAGAGTCCTTTCTGAGAGGTTCCCTTCCGGATATCATGAGTTTCTGGTTGTGATAATCATTAAAACCAGGACAAACCTGGAATTTTGTGACTTGTTGCCCCATTTCCCTCCTAAATGTGGATGCCAAAATCTTGGTGTAGGTTAAATAAGGTAACCAAACCTTTCGTCCATCCTAATGATTCATGATTCATGACCCAAATTTCATTAAGTGGGTTCAGTGGCTTTATAAAAACGTATGTGACAGGAGCAAAATAAAATCTTTTTTTTTTTTGTTCTCATTTGTTCTCTTTTCTCTGGTGCACAACACAAGTTACCCTATTTTCACTGCTCTTTGCACACTTGAGTGAAGCCCTTGCCAATGATGGTCTGTGCCTTCGGAGACTGAGGGTTTTAAACTAGAGGGATTGGAGGAGTTCATTTCTCTATATGTGAATGGTACTTTGCTTTAGCTGATCCTAGCCCTTCACTGTGGTCTTTGTTGGATCTTATAAACACATTCAGCAATTATTCTTTGTATTCATTGGGACAATTCACTAATATTACACATTGTTCCTATATCAATACCTAATCCCTCCAGCTGTGATATGGTTCATGACATTCCTAGGGTATCATTACATACAAACATAAGCAGGCCAGAACCATAGAACTGCAATAGTTCAGATTATTCATATTAGCTTTTGAAGCATGGGTTGGAAATGTGCAAGAATGCTGATCCCGTTGGTGTTGATAACACCAAGGAACTTGGTAGTCAGGGAATGACTCATTATGCCGGGATAACAGCCTGTGAGGCTTGTCAGCTCTGAAGAATGGCATTCATGATTAAGTGGTGTCTACGCGAAACGCACTTGTCTCCAGTTATCTGAGTTTGAGAGTCTATTGGAGCTGAAGTATATATATTTAATGATTATCAATACAAGTTTTATTGTTTTTATAACCGGATTTTGCCTAATTTCATGGTGCCGCATATATTGCTTTGTCTGTGGTTCAAGTGACCCCTTTGCAATGGTTAAGGTGACTTTCAGGGAGTCACTTAGTCATCCCAAACCATTCAATGTCTCTTACAAGACAATTGGGGCTGGATTCTATTGCAGGTGCTAATTTTATCTCTGCTTTTATCTCCAGTTTACCCCATAGACTTCAATAGGAAAATGTTTGATAAAATGGGTGTTAACATTTAGCACCTGCAATAGAATCTAGCCTTTGGTCTCAGGTGATATGATAACACCAAGGCTAATATAAAAATGAACCAACAATGTCAGGCTTTGGGCAAACATTGAGAATCACAGAATTGTCTCCTTCATTTACATGGCTTACTGAGGACAAAATGTAGAAAGGTTATGATGAATATAGCACCAGGATCTGATGGCATACACTCAAGGATACTTAAGGAGCTTTGTTCATTAATAGCAAGACCATTATACTAAGTATTTATTGATTCACTCTGTGATGAGAGGAAGGCAGATGTATTTTATTCAAAAGGGGGCAGGGCAGTACTGGGAAATTAAAGACATGTGAATTTGACTTATGTATTGAGTAACCTATTAAAGTTTTACTAACTGATAGTATTCAGATCTATGCGACAACCAACAGCATTGTTATGAAGAGTCAGCATTATTAAGAGTAGTGTACCCCTCAACAGGTTACTGCATAGAAAACTGATTACATGATAGAATGCAGAGTTGTTGTAAATGCAACCTTTTCAAGTTGGTCTAAAGGTGTAAGTGGTATACTACAGGGTTCAGTCCAGGGCCCAGTGCCAATTAACTTGTTTACTAAGGATCTTAAAGGAAGTATTTAAAGTAGCGTCTTACGCTTAGCTGATGACACTAAGCTGTATAAGGAAATAAATACAGAGTAAGGTGTTTTTTCTCTGCAGAAAGATTTTCATAAACTGAATGAATGGGCAGTAAAGTGGCAGATGAAGTTAAAGGGATAGTAATACCTTATTATTACCATCCCCAATATTGTACATATTTGTAAACTAATTTAATGGCTCCCAGGTTCATCTCTCAAACCAAAGGCAAAGTTCCCCCTCCCTCCCCCTTCCCTGAAGTCAGCGTTATGCAAGAGCCATTAGGGTGCTATCATATAAAAAAGAGGGTAGATGCACAGGATGGGAATATAATTCTACCTCTTTATAAATCCTTGATAAGGCTTCATCTAGAATACGCAGTACGTTTTGGGGTACCAGTCCACAAAAAAACATTATTGAACTGGAGAAGTCAAGAGATGTACAACAAAACTGATAGAGAAGAGATTGGGAGATTTTAGTTAGAAAGAGAGACTAGACAAACTGGGTTTGCTTACATTAGAGAAGATGCACATAAGGGGTGATATGATTACAATTTATAAATATATTCACAGCCAATAAAAAGAACTCTCTGGGGATCTATTTATTCAAGGAGCTAAACAAAAAACAAGGGGCCATCCATTAAGACTAGAGAAAAGACAATTTCAACTAAAACAAAAGCATTGCTTTATCTGCAGTAAGGTTGCCTTATTAAAGGGATAGTAATACTTTATTATTACTATCCCCCATATTGTACATATTTGCCAAATAAATTAATAGCCCCCAGGTTCATCTCTCAAACCTTTATGATCTGAGAGATAATCAAAGGCAAAGTTCCCCCCTCCCTCCCCCTTCCCTGAAGTCAGAGTTGTGCTGACTGCAGGGATATCCGGTCTGACTTTCATCATGCGGCTCTGCAGCAGAGCCACGATTGTGTTACTGAAAAATAATTATTTCACTTAAATGGTCTTCTACATGTGCTTGCGACAGACTTCCCCTGCAGTCAGTACAATGCTGACTTCAGGGAAGGGGGAGGGAGGGGGGAATTTTGCCTTCTGTTATCTCTCAAACCATAAAGGTTTTAAAGATGAACCTGGGGGCTATTAAATTATTTTACAAATATCTACAATATGGGGGATAGTAATAATAAAGTATTACTATTCCTTTAAGATACATTTGCAGATACTGGTAGATGCTTTGAAATAAGTGGATACTGGAAGGAATTTTTTACACACTTATGGAATAATTGGAAATGGCTTCAAAATTTTTTCTCCTCCTGGATCAGCAAGGGTGATATGGCAAAGGCTAAACATGATGGGCATTGTTCATCAACTATATCCATATTACTACATGTAAATGTAACTGCTGTATCTATACAAATATTTTAACATCAGCATTTTTTGTAGTTAGAGATGGTCTTAATTCCATCCGTTTTTAAAAAAATCACGTTTTGATATTAACTTCGACTATACCCACTTTAAGACATTTCCTTAAAATAGATTTTCATGGCCTTAGCTAGTAAAAAAAAGTGAAATTGTTTTTTAAGCAAATAGTGACCTTTAAAAAAACACCTTTTCTTTTGAACATAGGGCCCGTAGACATTTTTGGAAAAGTAGATACACGTTCTCCACAGAAAGACTATGGTCTCAATGTTAAATTAACTTGGGGTCTGCAGTTTGTTGCAATACTTGATAACGATATTCAGATATAATTTATGGTTTCTTAGGGTACTAGAAAATATATCTGAAGAAATTTTGAGATGTCCGTTTCCTTTTAACATAATTGCATATTTATTGGCTCAACTTCCATTCTGTGTTTTTTGTTTTGTTTTGTTTTTCTAGGGTCGAATTTACAACCGTGCTCGAGTTCTTGGCCATGTAATGATTGGTGCTGGATCCTCTGAAGTTGGGTTAGCTCATTGGAAGGAGATGTATAGCCGAGCTCCATTGGAATGTGCCCGCTGGCACACACTGCAGCCAGAAGTATTCTAGAATGTTTCTAAACCCCACTGTGGGTATCTGACTTTGATTAACAGACTTAGGGAATTGTTTGTGTTTTCTAATGATAATGTATGTTTTGTGATATAAAAGAGAAATACCTTTGAACACAATGAAATAGGCATTCACAATACAGACTTCCTGGTAACAATGCTGGCCAGTCATATTCTACCAAAATGTACCCACTGTATTATATGTAACCATATTGATGATTTTATTTAGCATCCTAACCCTTTACATACCAGTGGGTATCAGAGTTGGAAAATCCACTGGCTTTCAAAGGATTGAAAGGGAAAGAGTGTGTTATATATTAAGAGAAAACATTCTAACAGCTTGTAGCTGAGGAGTGTAGCATATGGGAGGAGGTAACAGCCATTAACCCTTTGAGTGACAGAGGGGTACACAACATATTGCAAAGCAATGCGTTGCCTTCCCCGCTGGCACTCAATGGCTTAACAGTACGAAAATTTAGGAGAACCAGTTGATCTGAGAATGATTTAATGACTGTTTGTTTTTTGCATACAAAGTTACATACACACCTTATAGTTGCAGATAACACATATATGTACAGTTACAGACATTATATGCATATTTATAGAAAACATAATCCTCCAAATAGCAGGCAGAATGCATGAATTTATCCAGACAGACACATACACACATTTACAAACTGTATACCCATATGCATATAATGCACAGATACATAAATATGGAATAAAATAATGAAAACGTGCACAAGAGACACACACACAAATATTAATACATGTTAAAATTTCACCAGAATAATCACAACATATTTATGTGTAGATACATTCAGATAATCAACACAAGCAAACAAACACAACCAACACCCAAACACACACACATGTAACTGCATTAAAAATGACCAATACACATAGCCTGCTTGTAAGGAAAACACAGATTTTCAGACACAATAATTTAAAATCAATTATGTATAAAATAAAAATGTTTATAAAATCATTATGTATGTAAGAGAGAGGAGAGGGGGAAATGTATGTATTGAAACAAACAAAAACTTTCTTATTTATTGTTTTGGCTTGTTGTAAAGTCTGTACATTTCCACATTACTGTATCATATATAAAATCAATGGGATGGGATATAAGATAAAATAAAAGTTCAGGGTATTGTTTAATATTTTAATCCAGGCTTCTGCTGTTTGAGGCACGTGCTTTCAAACTGCCACAGGCTGAAATTCAGCTCCTAATCTGGTAAATTAAGCCCCTTATCCATCCGAGTGCCAAATAGGCATCCATTTTGTTGAAATGCATTGGATACCTCTCTGGCACTCAATGGGTTAAACAACCTCAATTGGTTGAAGCAGAATTTTTCCAATTGGGAGCCAAAATGACATCAGAAATTCTGATCCATTGCAACGCTGTCACTGAAAGGGATAGTAATACTTCGTTTTAACTTTATTTTATTTTGTAGGCATTAAAAAAACATGAAGAACGATATAAGTCTTATCTCTGAAACCTTTATGGTTTAAGAGATATTCACAAACAAAGTATCCCCCCCCTGTTCAACCAGATCAGAAGGGAGATGCCCAGGTAGACTGCAGAGAGGGACAATCTTCAATTAAGATAATGGAAAAAGCTGAAAAACTTGTCAAGGGGGGAAGGGCTTTCATTGTTTTCATACAAAGAAAATTGTCCCCTTCTGTTATCTGTCTGGTCATACAACCTGATCCACATCTGAGAAGAGATGGCTTACACTAGGTAAAAGGGGCGGGGAGGGGAACTTTGCTTGTGAATATCTCATAAACCATAAATGTTTGAGAGATAAGACATATCATTCTTCATGTTTTTTTAATGCCTACAAAATAAAATAAAGTTAAAATGAAGTATTACTATCCCTTGAACTGTCATTTCTGATGACATGCTAGGCATAATTTTATTGAGCCCCAGTCTACCCCAAATAAGTTCCTAAAAAACGTATGACCAGAATTTGATGACTTGAATTAAAAACAGACCCTCAGGAGCATGTTTTGGGAGCTTTCTTTCTGATGTGCATTTAAAAAAGCCCATCAATTGGGATCTTTATTTGATCCATATAATGCACTTGGTTTGCCCCAGAATTGCTTGTTTGACTTTGTCCATATTATCATCCTATATAATAATTCGCTAGGATGTTTGTCACGATGCAGTCATGCACAGTAGAGACTGCCTGCACCCCGTGAGTGAAGTGACGCAAGACTGCATCACGTGGAGCAGTGAAGTAGCGGCAGCTTAACCCTTTGTGTACCCCTCTGGCACTCAAAGGGTTAACATTACCCAGACTTTGGCCCGTGTACACAGGCTTTTACACTAGTATGTTTATAATTATAAGGAAACTACATTTTCATCTGAATAACTAAATACACTTTACAGGAATAGTTACCCTTCATTTTCACTTAACATATAGTCTGCAAGTGCATAATATACATGCAGCTCAATTGTTTACACTTTTTATATCTTATTTATTTGTTTCAGCTTCACTTTTTTTTTTTCTGACAGTGACCTACTTGGATATTGGTTTACAGAGAGTTTTGTGGTTGACCATCAAAGCAGGATGTAATACAATGTCACCATCTCTTTGCAACACTGAATGCTCTGTGTGCTTTCATTTTTACATTGTATCCTTGGACCTGTCTTCATGTTCCCCAACAGAAAGCTCTCTGAAAATAAATCCAGGTAGCTCATTGACATACATGTGTAAATATGCTAAAAAATAAATACAAAATATAGGCAATGTGACTAATGCTATTTACACATACACTGCCACACAATGCTTATTTGGACTACAACCACTTCTACTCCACTTTTCAAAAAAGTGAACTGATTGGATTAGTACTTAGTGAAAATTTTGCTAACACCCCCCATCTCTCTTTTTGTATTCGTATGTGTATAAAATATATATATATATATATATATATATATATATATATATATATATATATATATATCCTTACATTGCTTTACAACAGTTTTTCCAGACACTTTCTTTATTATGCCTGTTTTATACATATCCTCTTATAGCCCCTTTTAATAAACTTTGAAATCAGAATAAACAGAATTGGTCATATATACAAAAATGGAGCAAGCAATTTTGGGGGCAAACTAACCACACTGTTGCAAAAAAATAGGAATTTTCTTTTACATTTTTTACCCCTTCAAATGTATTGAAATATTTGAAAACTATGGAATGTCCTGCTGCAATAATAGCTACTGGCCTTACTAGGAAAATGGCACCCCATCGCTCTTAGTTGAAATACTGTAGCAGATACCAGAAACACAAAACTACACCAACTACAATCGGTCATTTTTTAGATATTTTTTAAACATGACTTGTCAGTTCTACAATGATTGTAACAACTACAGAAATGAAGAAAAGGAACACAAAGCATACAGTTTTGAATGATGATAATCCGTCACTTGTCTTGCTATATCTAACTTGTTTTACACAAATGTTTCACATTTCCACCTCTTCAAGTGTACTGAAATCTTAGAAAACTATGGTGTTTCCTACTATTTTATTAGCTAGTGCTCTTATGAGAAAAATTGTACACTATTAGTATGGGTTGACAGAGTGTGCCACAAGCACATAACTATATATACCTGTTTTCTTTTTTAAATTGACTGACTGTACTAAAATGGGTACAGTCTGGTACCGTCTTAGCCATAGAAAAAGCAGGAGATTAGCAGAGTAAAAATTATACTTTTATTGGATAACTGAGTGGCTCTAGGATGCAAGCTTTCAAGACAACTAGGTCTCTTCTTCAGGCATAATATCTTGAAATATTAAATCTTAGAGCCACACTGCTAATACAATAAAGATATAATTTTTACTCTACTAGACTCCTGCATTAAAATGGTCATAACTATTAGAAATATGAATGAAAGCTATGCAAGGCATGCCATTTTGGAAAGCATTCATTAACCTGCATCAAATAAGGGATTGTTATACTTTCTAACCCTAGACTGGTGTGCACAAATAGAAATATTTACATTTCTATTTCATCAAAGATAGTAATATCTTTGAAAACCATGGTACTTTCTGCTGTAGTCAGTACCTGCTAGCATCCCATTTGTCTGGGTTACACACCAAATGGCCCTACACCGGCCACTTTTCTTTTTTTTAAATTACCTGCCTGCACTAAAAGTGTAATAACCATTACAGATATGAAGAAAGGTAAGCAAGGTATACCATTTTGGAATGTGGATATTCTGCCACATCAAATTAGATGCACTTGCCTTTTTAACCCTTAGCTGGTGTGCACAAATGTTTTCAGAAAATGGCACTATAGAAACAAAATTAGAGCTATGTTACCTTTCCATGCCTTCATAGATACATATAGCTTTGAAAACGTGTAGGCTGTTATTGTAATCATAAGCTTTCCAAGAAAAATGACACCCTCTTGGGTAGTTCAGGGCCATCCAAGTTTTTTCATTAATGAGCCACATAATCAGAAAATCATAAGGAGTTTATAAATGTAGTACGGTAAGGAACAGGGCAGGAATTATGGCCGCCTCTCCAGAATTTGTGTCAGATCAAGAGTGGGGTACCAAAGAAGTGTGATACCATCACCGAGCACAAATCCATTTGTGCTTCCCTGATTCTCTCTTTCTTTGCAACCTCTTAATAAATTAGCTAAAATAATAATTGTCTAAAGCAAGGTTCATAATCATATTGCAAAATTAGAATGAAAAATAAAACCGTGCTATACTGTATGTAAAGGAGCAAGTCCCCTGCTAGTAAGTAGGGGGCATTTTTGTATTGTGTAGCCAATTAATTTTATTTAGATTTAGAATTTATCGCCAGCAAATCAGCAGTCATCAAACACAATGCAGGGAACATACATATCTGTCAGCACAGTTCCACCGGAGTTAGCCTCCAATGCCAGTGGCTGCACTCCAGGAAATATACTACAGAGCATGATCACTTTAGTGCACACCCAAACATACCTGTCAGAAAGCTTCTTATGCCTGCCCCATAGCACTGCATGGAAATAAAGTGACATAGTTTTCTCTGCTCTTTAACCCATTGTGGTCAAGAAGGGTAGGTGCCCCCTTTCTGTTCTTTAAGAGGTTAAAGAATGTGCAGACTAATGCCCTGAAATGACTGTGGACAGAGGAAGTGGTATATCTTTGCACCATTATTCTGCACATACTATGGGACAAGAGTAACGGGCATGCTGGCATAAAAATTGACCTGTTTCTTATGCAGCTTTTAGTGTAACTAAATGTAACTATTCAAATTGCCTATATGATTTTTTGTTTTACAAACAGATTAATAGTTTTAGAGATTTCTGGTGTAGTAGTTGTAGCTTCTAATCTCAGCAGAGCTTTGTTCTCTAACATGGTTAGATAAAGCTGCATGATTAATTACTCATATGTCACAAAATCCTCTTTCTGCCTTCTTAGGCTGCTAAAATAATGGGGTGGAAAAGCTGATAATGAGAAATAATCATGCTAAGCCTTTTAAGATGGAAGCTCCCATTGAGGGAAGGACTTGGAGAGGTTTTTAAGTCCTCTTTAAAAAAAACTGTTAAAAGTGACGACTTTGCTATGTGATGTGGCCGCATTCTCAGTATACCCCCCAAAACTACTAAGGACATTACCCATCACATCCACTGCAGGGGGCAGTGAATGGATTAATATAGGGGACTGGGACTTCTCTGTGTAAGTCTTCAGTCCCCTTTTGTTGTCCAGACTTGGTGCATAAGTATGTTGTTATCACACTTGCAAATTATGTCACATGTTTGACTGTACACCACTAGGGAATATCTTTTCTGCGCTGAAGAATGGGGGCAGGCTGTTTAACAGTCTAGATCTCAGCCCCCAATCATGGATTTGGAAGAGGGGCATCAATTCTCTCCATATCTTTCAAAGATGTTTGAAGGGGTATATATATATATATATATATATATATATATATATATATATATAAAAAAAAACAAACAAAAAAAACCAAACCTTTTTTCCTTTAGCACCATCTTCTGGAAATATTTGTACACATCAGGATAGAAAAAGAAGTGACCCCTCATTTGATGCAGTGGCTTGTCTCCTTTCCAAAATGACATGCCTTGTCTATTTTTTCTGTCATTGTTTCTAATTTTAAAATACAGCTATGTTATCTTATTTAGAAAAGAAAGAAAACATCAAGAAAACTGATACATTGTGGTCAGTTGTCATGATTCATAGGTTCTTGCTGGCCACAACCTCCTAGGATTTGCGATCATTTGTGTGCTCACGTGCATGCGGATTTGTGTGCACTCCGTAGTAGCATTTTGTAACATGCGCAGGTACATGCTACTATTTTATCACACTCGCCCTTTTCCTCAGTGCTCAGTTATTAGGCAGGTTTGTGAAGATTCAGTTCCTGATGTTTACTGTTATACCTGACTTTTTTTATTCTGTCCATCTCAAACTCGGCTTGTTCCTTGACTTCGCCTGTTTTCCTCCTGCCCCAAATGTTTGTCTTGTCTCGACTATTCTTTTGGCCTCACTTCCTAACACAGTTCTCTAGCATTGCTCTCAGAGTCGACCACAAAGTATTTATCAGAGATTTCCTATTGTCTGTTTAGTGTCCTGCCACTGGGGTGCAATCTTCCAGATCGTGTCAGAATTGTTGTTTATTACGAAGACCTGTATCTGCATATGGTATTCCATGGTTTTCAGCAATTTCAGAATATTTGAAATGTGTAAGTGCAAATAAATAAATACATTTGCTATAGCACCTTCTTCTAGTGATTTCATAGCAAACCAGTCTTGGGATAAAAATGCACATGACCAGTTCCTGAAATTGAAAATGTGTGTACTTTTAAAACATATACAGCATGTAGGGTTACATGGCTTATTTCTCATTATTTTGTGTGAAAGAAAAATAGACAATAAAGAAAAATGTTACATTGTTCTTCAATTGCTATATAGGAATACCTACACAAAAAACCACAAATGTTAGTGATTTAGAAAGGTGAATTAATACTAAACCTAGAACCAGACAGTTGTTTTCATTCACTTTAATGGGATTTTAATAAAAAAAATAAATATTTTTATATTCTGGAAAAATGCTTTTGGTCATGTTAGGGGATATTTCCACAAACCAATGGTATCTTTTGAAAGTGCATGTTCAGCTGAAAAAGGATATATAACATACTGCTTATTGACAGAAAGCATCAAAAAATTGTCATTTGACTGTGAACTGCAACAAAGGTATGACCATTTGCTTTGCATTGGTGGTAGAAAGACATATAAATGAAATGGTTGAAGTCTTAATGATGGAGGAGTGTCTTTAGCAGCATGCAAAACATCATGCATATCAAAATGTGGCCCTCTATCCTCTTCACTGCAGCCCCCACAAGTTGTTTAGCTTAAAGGGATAGTAATATTTCATAATAAAAGTGGCTCTAATTAATCATCATAGTATTTGTGCCTTGGAGAGTGTTATTTCAATTCTGTCTGGTCAAGCAACCAGATTCCACATCTGAGGTGAGCAGTGTTACACTAGTTAAAAGGGGTGGGAGTGGAAAACTTTATCATTCAATTACTCTTGAACTACAACTCTTACAGTATTGAAATAACACTCTCCATGGCTCAAATACTATGAAGATTAATTGGAGCTGCTGTTTTGTGAAACACTATTATCCCTTTAAAACCTTCCCATACTCCTGCTCATCCTAACCACCGCAATATCGCTGCTCTGTCTCCTTCTCATTAACCACTTGAGGACCAGAGAGGGCGTGCAACAGCAGTCAAAGGTCAGTCCCTTTGGAACAAAGTGTATTCTAGGTCTTTTTGACAGCCATTGGTGATCCTGACTCAAATTGTTGGTCTTTCTGTATGTGAGGCAATTTTCTTTGGAGAAAAACTGACAAAAAAAAAAGGGACAGCCTGCATTGTGCTCTAAAGGTAATGCCTACATTCTTGTCCCTTCACCTGTCACCAGTGGAGTAATTACATGGGGTGTACACTCCTGTTACCCCTGCATATTGTTAAGATCAATGAATAAATACTAGTTTGAGGATGGTACAGCATTTATACTATATCATATACCAAATGTTTCGGCTGCCAGAAGGTGCACTCTGCTGCTGCCTGAAAAGTTCTGCCTCCCCACTACTCTTACTGTCTGCACATTGTGACAACTGGATTTATTAAGTACACCGAGGACAGCCCAGCTGTCACCATGTCACACTTATTAAGCAGCATGCATGCTTGAGACTAATAGGGGTGACAGCTGAGTGGGTTCCAGTGTACACAGACCAATTCAGTTCACACAAGGTTCACGTGTTATTTTTCAATTTGTTTCTTTTTTTGTGGCAGTCCACTGCATCATTCCATGGTGATTGTGATGAATAATCTTTTAATGCAAAGCAGAGTAGAATGATCCCAGAACTTGGTAAAGATTAAAATCGCCTGCCATCCAGAAGATATTGTACCTGTTTAGCTGGTCCCTGCCTCTGCCCTGGAACTGTGATGGAGCAGGACCGCTTGAATGTCTTTAAAATATTGCAACATTATGGGGATTACGCATTAAGCTATGATAGAGGTGATAATGTGTAGATGATATCTCTAGTAATATCAGTTATCCAATTCATATATTACTCTATGGAGCCAATGCGCTTAGATCTCTTAAGATGGAGAACTCTTAGTGCATTGGCTCCATAGAATAACATAGGACTCGGAGAATTCAGAACGCTGGAGAAGTCATCTCCACTTTATCACCTGTTTAGCAACTCTTTAGCAACATCGTAGTACATCCCCCCCAATATACTGGAGATTTTTTTTGCAGTCACGGAGGCTTGGGTCTAACTAGGTGTTGCTAGGGGTTAATCAATGCCTGTCAATTGTTTTTTTTTTTCTTCACTGAAATCCAGAACAATGCCACAGTTTATGTAATTGGCCTGAGCTGATCATTTACATACCATCCTCTGCTACAGAAAAAATCTTCAGCTTAATTGAAGCCATGGCAGGTCTCTATAATGCCCACCCCACCCACCATTTATACATCTTCTATTGAGTTTGCATTACATAAACTACTTGAAGGAAAAGGAAATGCCCAGTGGAGGTGTATGCTGAAGAATTTAGTAGATGGGCATCCAACGCTCAATGGAATGAGCCAGCACTCCAGAAACAGGACATCTTCAAGATGAGCTTGCCTGAAATGGTATTCTGGATTTCCTTGAAGAATTGGTTCACATTTCCACATAAATTGACTGCTGGTTCAAAGAATGCAGACTAGAAAGAATACACTGTAACCCAGTGCCATGACTCTCATTCAAGCATTCTTCTGTCTGAGATTATGCAAATTGGCTTCTCTCTACCCAAAAGATAATTTACAGAAGACTCAAGATCCTCTCTCTGAAGTTTTGAACCTCTGAATGCTTTCTGTACTCATTTCCTATCCAGCCTTACCCATCGTTGTCTCACCTACCATTGATTTCAGACTGCCTTTGAATTTTGCCACTTACTGCAGTTTCTTTACAGTGGGACCAACACTGCATAAAAATATGGCCATTATTGACTCTGAAGCTAGTGTCTGTTTTATTGATTCTCAGCTTGTCAGAAATCACTGAACACTCTGCAGATGTAAGGATGTGCCTATGGCATTAAAGCTGACTGATGATTCCATCATCAATTCCAAACCAGTAACCAAAAACTGTGCCTCTGCAGGTGACAATTCAATTGCTCTTTCAAGAATGCAGGAGACTAGCAGAGTAAAAATTATACCTTTATTACCTAACTGAGTCGCTTTGGATGCAAGCTTTCAAAACAACTAGGTCTCTTCTTCAGGCATAATAAGAATGAAAGCTGAATGCATAATACATGACTTTAAAACTCATTAAGATAATTTTTTTATCATCTAACCCCTTGATTGCCAGAGAGGCATCAAACATATTACAACACAATGCATCCAAAGGGTCAGATTCTACTAGCAGAATATTCTTATCAGACTGGGCCATAAATTATACTCTAGGATCTGTTAAAGTCTTTTCAAAGTGGACTAGAAAATGCAAACAATTACCTTTGCTATTCTTCAGTGAATTTAACCAGAGATTGCTAGGTCTAAAGAATGTATGGGTTAACTCTCCAAACGCCAGAGGGGTGCACAACCCATCTCTTGCAATGAGTTGTGCAGCCCTCTGGCATCCAAAGGATACAAAATATTTGTATTTTCTGGGTTGATGCGACATAAATACCTTGTCATGGTTCAAACCACAGTTCAGAGTGTTAAACTTGGTTATCAGTTCATATGCCCAGATATTTCTGTCTCTGCGTCTTAAAATTTCTCATCAGTATAGTCACTTTAAGATCCGTAATGCTGTGATCAGTTCTGCAAGAACTATGACCCAATGAGAAGTTTTCTTTGCTGTTCACACTGTACCTAGGAGAATTTATGCTTTTCTCGTGGCTTGTACTGTATCACACACACATATAGTCCTGTTTGGGGACATTTCACTCAGATGATGAGGTAAACATCATATAAGTCACAGGAGTATTTGCCCTTGATATTGTGGTACTGTGGGGATGTGGTATTGGCACCTTATCTGTGGTACATATTTGTGCACAGGTTCCACATGTGCTTTGTAGACAGGGAAAAGTACCATTTTCTGCTGCATTCTTAAGTGAGTTCTTCACCACCAGTTGATTCAGGTTAGGGGTCTGCTTACAGGAGAGGAAGTCTTGGGAATATTCTTTTTAATCTTTCATCAGTATTGGAGCTCTTTAGAGATTTTATGCAGTGCTTCAAACTGAGGGTTGTAGGCGACTACTAATGGCACTCTGTTTTCTTCCTGTGGTTGCTTGTATGCCAGGAGATTTCTTCTGGGTACACTGGTGGCTCTCTGAATTTGGATGTCTGTGATCTTGGCATTATATCCATGACTAATAAAATCACTCTAGATGTTGATCTCGGTCAGAAGTCTCAGAGCAAAAGCGGTTATATCTTAGGGCCTGGCTGTAAACAATACTGGTTTTGTGTGTCTGGGATGGAGACTCATTTCTGAGATAATTAGGCCTGTCTGTTAGTTTGTGGTTTTGAGTGTAGTATCCAGAAAGTAAATTTGTGTGGGTGAATGGCTTAGTTTGGGGTTAATGGTGGGATGAAAGGCATTGTAATTTTTGTGAAATGCCAAAAGTTAATCTTCGCTGGTAGTCCAAATGGCTAGGATATCATCTATTTAACCCTTTGAGTGCCAAGTGGGTACATTGTACGAGTTTGGACAGCTGTACCCGCTGTGCCAAGCTCGTACAATGTACCCACTAAAATGCGGTCACTGCATGAGCCGGTATAACCGGCATGCAGTGACCGCATTTAAAAAAAAAAAAAGGTGGGCAATCGTGGGGGGACATGAGGATCACTCCTCATGTCTCCCCTGTTATTGATCTCCCAGCCGATCGCGCTGGGAGATCAATAAAGGAAGAGGAGAAGCGCAGCTTCTCCTCTTCCGTCTCTCCTACCCGAACTTCCGGGTAGGAGTGGGCGGGACCGGGGGAAGCCTCCCAACGTCATCGGTGACATAGTCACCGATGACGTTACAAGGCTTTCCCCGATGGAGATCACTCCTACCGGAGGTAGGAGTGAACAGAAGGAGAGCCTTTGCTCTCCTTCTGTCGCCATATTGAGCTCCCAGCCCAATCGGCTGGGAGATCAATAACTGGGTGCACATCAGGAGGGGTCCTGATGTGCCCCAGCGAGGTCTGAAAATAAAAATAAAAAAAAACAAATAAAAAAATTAACCCTGTGAGTGCTGCAGGGTTCCCAAGTGCATTGCTTTGCAATGCACTGGGGATCCCTGTGGCACTCACAGGGTCAATTGTTGCAGCCCGTATTTTTTTTGCAGAGACCTCATTGGGGGGCTTCAGGAAGGGTCCTGAAGCCCCCCAATGAGGTCTATAAAAAATAGAAAAAAAAAAAAATTAACCCTGTGTGTGCCACAGGGGAGGGGGTTCATTGCAGAGCCCCCCTCCTGTGGCAGACATAGGAATATTTTTTAGTATTTTATAATCAGAGATTGTTGGGGGGACATCAGGAGAATTCCTGATGTCCCCCCACAATGTCTGATAATAATTAAAAAAATTTTTTAAAAAATTAACTCTGTGAGTGCCACAGTGGTCCCCAGCACATTGCTTTGCAATGTGCTGGAGAACCCTGTGACACTCACAGGGTCAATTCTCTTAGCCCATATTTTTTTTTACTAAGACCTCATTGGGGGACATAAGGAAGGGTCCTGAAGCCCCCCAATGAGGTCTATAAAAATAGAAAAAAAAAAAAAATTAACCCTGTGTGTGCCACAGGGGAGGGGGTTCATTGCAGAGCCCCCCTCCTGTGGCAGACATAGGAATATTTTTTAGTATTTTATAATCAGAGATTGTTGGGGGGACATCAGGAGAATTTCTGATGTCCCCCCACAATGTCTGATAATAATTAAAAAAAAAATTAAAAAAAATTAACTCTGTGAGTGCCACAGTGGTCCCCAGCACATTGCTTTGCAATGTGCTGGAGAACCCTGTGACACTCACAGGGTCAATTCTCTTAGCCCATATTTTTTTTTACTAAGACCTCATTGGGGGACATAAGGAAGGGTCCTGAAGCCCCCCAATGAGGTCTATAAAAAATAGAAAAAAAAAAAATTAACCCTGTGTGTGCCACAGGGGAGGGGGTTCATTGCAGAGCCCCCCTCCTGTGGCAGACATAGGAATATTTTTTAGTATTTTATAATCAGAGATTGTTGGGGGGACATCAGGAGAATTCCTGATGTCCCCCCACAAGGTCTGATAATAATTTAAAAAAAAATTAAAAAAAATTAACTCTGAGTGCCGCAGTGGTCCCCAGAACATTGCTTTGCAATGTGCTGGAGAACCCTGTGACACTCACAGGGTCGATTCTTTTAGCCCATATTTCTTTTTACTAAGACCTCATTGGGGGATATAAGGAAGGGTCCTGAAGCCCCCCAATGAGGTCTATAAAAAACAGACAAAAAAAATTAACCCTCTGTGTGCCACAGGGGAGGGGGTTCATTTTAGACCCCCTCCTGTGGCACACACAGGACTTCTTTTTTTTTTTACTATTGCTTTACATTCAAAGCTTGTTGGGGGGCCCTAAGGCCACCCAACAAGCTATGAATAAAGAAGAATTTTTTTTTTTTTTTAAAAGAACCCTCTGTGTGCGACAGGGGGTCAATTGCATTGCATTGCAATGCATCGGACATCCCTGTGGCATGCACACAAAATGACTCAATCCCCCCCCGTACCCTACCCACCAGCCCAGTTACACAGCCTACTGGCAGTCCCATTCCCACAGTTTGACCCCCCCAGCCTGGTTCCACTGCCTACTGGTAGACCCAAGTGCCAATACGCACTGGATTCAGGCTGGAAATCAAACAGTGTATGTGGGGGACTTACAGTGCACAGTGGTAGTCACAGATCCCCCATATGTACTACCTTACCTCCCCCACCACCACTGCCATACTTGCGCTCTGCCCACTGGTAGATATACCCACATACACTGCCTGACCCCTCGTCCCTCCCCCCACCTGGTTTCACTGGCAGTCACAGGTCCTCACGTACACTGACTGACCACTGATAGCCATAGAATCATACATACGCTGTTTGCTTCCCCATCCTTGTTCAACTGGTAGCTACACTCCTGGCACCCAATATGGTATGTCATCCCACAGCAGTGGGGTACCATTTATCGTAGGCTGGCAGGAGGTCCTCCTAGGAAATCCCATGGTGTTGAACCATTTTCGTATCTTTGAAGTGACTGATTTGTAAAAAAAAAAAAAAAAAAAAGTTTTTTTTTTTTTCTGTAGCACCACATTCTGGAAATAGTTGTGCACACTAACTTAGGGGTAGAAAGGCAAGTGACCCCTCATTAGATGCGGCAGGTTATCTTCTTTCCAAAATGGTATGGTTTCGCTACATTTTCTTCACTTCTATAGCTGTTATAACCATTTTCATACACGCAAGAATGTTTGAGAAAATGTTAGAGAAATCAGGAGGTTGTAGCAGTAGTAGTTTTGTACTTGTAGCGCCCCCTAAGGTAGGTCAGTTCATACCAATGGGGTGTCATTTTTCTCCTAAGAGCAATAGCTAATGGATACAGTTGTAAATTCCATGGTTTTTACAGATTTCAATACATTTGAAGGGGCAGAAATGTAAGAAAATGCCTTTTTTTTCATTAGCACCACCTTCTGGAGGCATTTGTGCACTCCAGGCTTGGGGTAAGAAGGCAAGTCACCCCTCACTAGATGCGGCAGGTTGTCTTCTTTCCAAAATGGTATCGTTTGTGTACCCTTTCTTCACTTCTCTAGTTCTTATAACCATTTTTGTATAGAGAAGTAATGTTTGAGAAAATGTTAGAAAAATTAGAGGTTGGTGTAGTTTTGTACTTGTAGCGCCCCCTAAGGTATGTGTACTCATACGAATGAGGTGTCACTTTTCTCCTAAGAGCCATAGCTAAAGAATACATTTGAAAAATCAATGGTTTTCACAGATTTCAGTACATTTGAAGGGGCAAAAATGTAAGAAAATGCCTTTTTTTTTCATTAGTGCCCCCTTCTGGAGGCATTTGTGCACACCAGACTTGGGGTAAGAAGGCAAGTCACCCCTCATTAGATGCGGTAGGTTGTCTTCTTTCCAAAATGGTATGGTTTGTGTACCCTTTCTTCACTTCTGTAGTTGTTATAACCATTTTTGTATAGACAAGTAATGTTTGAGAAAATGTTAGAAAAATTAGAAGTTGTAGTAGGTGTCGTTTTGCACTTATAGCACCCCCTGAGGTAGGTCAACTCATGCCAATGGGGTGTCATTTTTCTCCTAAGAGCACTAGCTAATGGATACTGCTGGAAATTCCATGGTTTTTACAGATTTCAGTACATTTGAAGGGGCAGAAATGTAAGAAAATGCCTTTTTTTTTCATTAGCGCCACCTTCTGGAGGCATTTGTGCACACCAGACTTGGGGTAAGAAGGCAAGTCACCCCTCATTAGATGCGGTAGGTTGTCTTCTTTCCAAAATGGTATGATTTGTGTACCCTTTCTTCACTTCTGTAGTTGTTATAACCATTTTTGTATAGACAAGTAATGTTTGAGAAAATGTTAGAAAACTTAGAAGTTGTAGTAGATGTCATTTTGCACTTCTAGCGCCCCCTGAGGTAGGTCAACTCATGCCAATGGGGTGTCATTTTTTTCCTAAGAGCACTAGCTAATGGATACTGCTGGAAATTCCATGGTTTTTACAGATTTCAGTACATTTGAAGGGGCAGAAATGTAAGAAAATGCCATTTTTTTCCTAAAGTGCCACCTTCTGGAAGCATTTGGGCACAACAGGCTTGGGGTAAGAAGGCAATTCACCCCTCATTAGATGCGGCAGGTTGTCTTCTTTCCAAAATGGTATGGTTTGTGTAACCTTTCTTCACTTCTCTAGTTGTTATAACCATTTTTGTACAGACAAGTAATGTTTGAGAAAATGTTAGAAAAATTAGTGGTTGCAATAGGTGTAGTTTGGTACTTGTAGCGCCCACTAAGGTAGGGGAACTCATACCAATGAGGTGTCATTTTTCTCCTAAGAGCACTAGCTAATGAATACAGTTGGAAATTCCATGGTTTTCACAGATTTCCATACAGATGAAGGGGCAGAAACGTAAGAAAATGCCATTTTTTTCCTATAGTGCCACCTTCTGGAAGCATTTGTGCACAACAGGCTTGGGGCAAGAAGGTAAGTT
Organism: Rhinophrynus dorsalis; assembly: GCA_037306005.1. NCBI lineage: Eukaryota > Metazoa > Chordata > Amphibia > Anura > Rhinophrynidae > Rhinophrynus > Rhinophrynus dorsalis. Next base: position 363,084,588 of record CM074721.1, on the reverse strand, counting down.
ACCCCTCATTAGATGCGGCAGGTTGTCTACTTTTCAGAAATATATAGTTTTATATAGTTATTCCACTGTTTTAGGGCAGTTTTACCACAAAAACCCTAGAATGCGCATTTTAGTTTATAAAGTTGAAAATGTAATTTTGCGCTGCTGGTGATTAGGGCTCTACGCTAGCCATGGACGTAGGTAAAACTATACAAATTTGGTATTTTTTTACTCGGGGGACTCAGGGCTTTTTCAAATAATTGAAACTTTTTCAATCAAGGTAAATGTTTTTGATATAGTATGTGATTTTAGCAAAATTAGTAAATTTTCACTTTTTTTTGTCATTATGACATCATAGATTTTTGCACGATGCAAAATTCTGTTCATGTAAGGTACCATGAGAAAGCTCAATTCGTTCTGAAAAAAACAATATATAGTTTTCCATATTTAACTAAAAATCCCAAGAGGAAATCAAGCGTAAACAGAAGGATAGCAAAAATGCTGAAAATGTGTCTGGCCTGCAGGGTACAGGAAATGGCCCGAGCCTCCGGCACTGAAAGGGTTAATGTAGGTAGACCAGATGCATTATTTGGCAAGTGGACAAGAACTTATGAGCCAATTTTGCCATGAATAGGTTGGCATATTGAGATGCTATTCTCATTCCCATGGCATTTCTAGTCTTTTGCATGTCTAGTTCTTGTCCAAGTGTGAAATAATTGTGAGCAAATATTAAGTGTATTGGTTGGGTTTACTGATTTTGTGGATAAGCACTCTTGTTCTAGGAATGCTTTTACAGACTGCAATGCCACATTCTTATGGAATGTTGGTGTAGAGTGATTCTACATCCATAGTGGCTAGAATGGTTTCCCTAGGGATGGAGGGAATCTGGAATGGGTTTAATGGTAGCACATCAGTCATCCATAGGATTAATCTTGAGTTTGATTAATTCCTGATATGTCGATCCTGTAGATTTCTCTAGATTCCTAAGGGGTGGTTCTACTTAGCGATGATCTTCAGTCTAACATATAGGTACTGTAATTAACCCTCTGGTACCATTGATAATAGGGTTAGTATTTTTGGAGTAGGGGTCACTTTGTAGGGTTGATTAATAAAGCTAATTCAATCCCTGTTGCATCCCTACTATCCTACTGACCATATTGAATGAATATTTATCAGCTTCGATTATAGGAATCGTATATGGGCTTATACATGGGATGCCTGATAACACTGGTGTTGCCTTTTGCCCTAGATTCCTGAAGGGTTAATTTATGAAGCGGTGATTAGCTATTGATATTTAACCATCACCGAATTTCTAATAATATCGGGTTTTCTGGTGATAATTAGCAGCATATATTTCGATTATATTTCTATTTTGGGTGTTAACTTTTCATATATTCTATATACTTTTTTAACTATGATTCACTAATAAAGTAGTTATGCTATGATTCTTTTTTATTTTCTCCTTTCATATTATCTATCACCTCAGGTGAAAGATTGGGAAGGCAGACTCCCTTTCTCACATCCGCTCTTCAGATCCAACATCCAGTTCTAAGTCAAACTCATTTCTTCATCTAGATCATTTCCTACTAACAACTTCTTCCTTCTTGGGCCAGATCAAAAGATCGCCCTCTGAACAATTGATTTGGAAGGACGGTATTTATGTTTTGAAGGAGCAAATCTTTGTTTCAGAGGACCTGCATGTTGACATCTTATGGCTACTGTATGGTACTCCCTTAGCCAGCCTCTTCAGAGTTCACAAAGCCTTGTACATTTTCCAAGGAACTTCTGGTGTTCCAATTTGGCATGCTTAGTTTCTAAGTATGTTAAGTGTTTTGACATGTGTGCAAGAACCAAAGGTTCCCCACTCCAATCCATTGGGCCTCCTGCTACCACTTCAAGTTCCTAAAAGGCCCTGATGTTTTGTAGCCCTGTATTTTATTATGGAACTCTCATCCTCCAGTGGCTGTAATACCATAATAGTGGTAGTTGGCCACATTACAAAAATGGCACATTTTATCCCAGTTGGGAAATTACCCCTTGCCTGCGAAGCCACCCAGTTACATGGGATACCTGAAGACGGTCTCAGATCGTGACATTCAGTTTACATCCCACTTCTACAGGTCATTCTCCATGTTTCTCCAATTCTGAATATCATCCTATCTGCATCCCTGGTCTAGTTACACGTTTCCCAGGTCCAGAATTTAAGAAATGCTTACAACTGCTCACTTGGAGCCTCCAGTTCCTTAAGCAAGCCATCCTCTATGCTGTGTCAAACTACAAAAGTACAGCTGACAAAAGAAGAAAAACAACCCTTAACCATACCCAGGGGATATCTCACAGGAACCCGCAAACAACGTTCATGCTCCTATACTGGTCAGAGTCCTTCAGAGTGCACATCCTAATGTCACGCTTTCCCAGGAACAAACCAGGAGTCAGTACAGTATAGTAAAACAATCTTTATTGATCAACAATAAGGTAGCACACAGAAGTAAGGAAGCAGAAAAAGCAGTGGGTCACTAACCCGCAATGTTACTGTCACAGGAACCACTGGGCTCCTGGAGGGGTCTGAGGGCCAGCCTCCTGCCCACAGACTATGGACGTAGCCTTGGAACAGGGTATGGCCTCTCCCTGATACTGTTAAACAAGGAACACAAGGAACTGTGGACATTTCTGTCATGCCTAAAACAACCCTTGTCTAGGCATATGGATTGTCAGCCCAGTGTTGCAAGCTATGTAGAACTTTGTGACATTATATTGGCGGACAGCTGTGCCAAAAGGACTAAAAATCATAGCCTGCTTTCAGGGGACAGGGCCGTTAGGGGTTAAGTATTTGAGTTTGCCAAGGATGCTGCAAATGTATATTGCAGTCCCTCAAGCCTTTGGTTTCATTGTTCACCCTCACCCAAGCTCTGTGTGTATTGTAGCCACTCCAGTCATTGTAGGTCTGTGAACTGTACTGAGACCCCCTGTGGTGTGCTAACCTAATCACGTCTGGCCCTTTGTATTGTGTTGTACCATTTGTTGCTAGCCATTTGTATAGTAATGCAATCATGTCCGTGTTATTATAATTGCTGGGACCTTCTGTTGTTGGCCCTTTGTCTTGTATATTGTGATTGTTTTATCCCTGTGACTCAACTATTGTATCCTGCCTGCCCATATATTTCAATGTAGGTTTTGTGTATAAATATGTGTGGTTTGTTCCAATAAAGGCAGTTGTTATTTTAACCCCAAGACACTGGTGTTGTCTGATGCTTGGGGGGGAAAGCTTGCTGTATCAAGAGTGTGCTCTTGGTACCCTGACACTAGTTTTGCCTAGTTGTGGGGTATATTGCGGTATGCTGTTGGATGTCCATCTGGCTCATAATGGAAGAAGTGACCATTGACGGGGACACCAAGACTAGGTGTCAGCTGGTACCGTCACAGCTACTATCAGAAATAGTAAGTTGCCAAGAAAGACCACTCTGCTAGAGACTAGGCTGAAGCCGCTGGTAGTCTCCTCAGGAACAGAAACATGAAGGAAAGAGATCTGACTCGCGCCTGCAGTTAGCAGGTAGATCTAGGGATCTCCCTAAAGATGATACAGTAAGGGAGAAGTACTAACTCAAGCCTGCAGTCAGTAAGGAGATGGCCGTCTCCTTTCTCAGAGGCACCAGAGCGATTCTGACTCATGCCTGCAGTCAGGGAGTAAGGTATTAACCAGAGCCGCAGGTCTGCACCAGATTGGGTGTCTACTACATAATGGGCGCAAGCAGGAGAATAGTCAGACAGAGCCACAGGTCAGCACCAGATCGGATAGTCAGACAAGCCGGGTAATACACAAATCGGGTAGTCAGCCAGAACCACAGGTCCGCACCAGATTGGGTGTCCACTACACAATGGGAGCAGGCAAAAGAGTAGTCAGACAGAGCCAAAGGTCAGCACCAGACTGGATGGTCAGACAAGCCAGGTCATACACAGAGCCCAAACTAAACAGAACAGTTTGTACAACAATCCAAGGGCAACTGAGTCAGGATTCAGACTGCCCTTTAAACCCCTCCTTAGGAAGTAGGTATGAGGAACAGGCTGAGAGGAAGGAAGTAGGTAGGAGGAGACTACAGGAAGAATGGCATAAAACAGAGGCCTGCTTCACTCTGAAGCCTCGCACCTGCAGATGAAGCGTGGAATGACGCGGAGTGTCACTGAAGCGGCGGCGCTGGAACCAAGGTTATCTGTGACACCTAATCATCCAGCTCCTAAAAACCTCTGAAGACTGTTCTTCAGTGGGGGGTGGGTGGGGCCATGTCATAACCTACCCTCAACACACTTTGAAGGACATCCTAGCCAAGTGGTGTGTCCTGGGTGCAACATCATGCAGTCAGTCACAGGTGAATTTATTGGCACTAGTCCACTCAAGCATGACATCTACATGAGAGTGTGCATTTCTGTTGTTTTCATGCTCTAAACCTCCATTCACAAGCACAGTGACTGGTGTCATAGCGGAATGAGCACCTTCTCATATCACTCTTAATTTGCTTAAATACCTGCTAATTCCTATACTCGGTGCTCAGTTGTTTGGCTTGCCAGATATTAGAGCTTCAATTCTGTTCCATTGCCTGTGTTGTGAATTGATGACTTTGTTCCTGGACTTATCCTGGCCTCTCCTATGTTTGACCTTGGCTTGGTGCCTGACTCCATTGTACTCGCTGCCCGCCCTGGCACTAGCTCTTTATTCTGGAGTATGATGCTGATCCTCGAGACCTGACCATTTGTCCTGCCTATAACTATGATCCATTGCTTCCTGCCCTGACTGTCTGCTTGTTCTTGACCTAGCAGCTGGCTGATTATTTGGTACTAAGCTTTGGATCCAGAAGATCTTGTCTCCATTGGCTACCTAATCAAACTGCAGGTGTACCTGTCATATATGGTCTCCAGCTCAAATGGGACTGGATATTCATCCTTACTTTCCCAGCTTGATACGTGTGCAGATGATTCCACTCTCTACCACTGTTCCCTAGCATCGCTAGACAAATTGCAGTCCCCAGTCTTTTGATGGACTACAACTCCCATCATCCTTGGGTGGTCATTGATGGAAATTGTAGTCCAAAAACATATGGAAGATTGAAGGTGGTCTAAGCACAGGAAAATTGCAATGGATTTTGGTGGCATAATTAACTAAAACAATTTTAGGTAACATTCTTGTGTGCGATTTATTTTTCTGAACTCCTCTGAGGAAATCCTGGGTTTGGCCCTGTGGCTGATTGTATGGTAACCATTTGTGTAAAGCTCTCTCAGTATCAGGAAGTAAGAATCATGTTCGATGAGTTGAGTTGCTTCTTCATTATATTTCAGCCCCCAAAACATAAAATGCAGACAAACAGAATTATATAGATACTGATTTTCTTGAATAAGGGAAGAGTGTTTTATAAATTATTAAATATAATTATCAATTTCATATATTATGTAAAATGTACATTAGCATTACATAAGAACAGAATCACAATCTCTGTACAGGTTAATAGACCAGCCAATAATATGACAGCGGCGGCTGGGATTCAAAAGGAAAACCAATAAAACAGGAATATGTCTAATTTGTATTATATTTGCAGTCCATCAGCCCTGTTCTTACTAAATTGTTCTTCTCTTCTACCTTGTCACCATTGATAGGCAACGTGAGGCCATCCAGCTGTTCAGTACTACAACTCCTACCATCTCCAGCCAGTTGTTGTTCTCAACAGCTTGAGGGCCTCAAGCTAACAAACCCTGCTCTACACCCTCTCCTTCCATCTCTCATAGCTAAAGCAATGTATGCAGATTATATCGTTAGTAGTATTTTGTCTCAGCACACACAATGCCACTCTAGGAAACTGACTAGTTTGTCTTGAGGTTGCACCAGCCTTGATTATTCAGTCTTTCCATGGCCATATCTGAGGATCTTTTTATGATGTTAGCTGGGCATATGCTCTGGACTCCTTCCATATCTTAAGATTTGTGTTGTCTTTTGAGGCTGGTAGGGTCTGGGGGAGAGCAGGGCAGATGTTCTTGGTGTGAGAGATCCCTGCGTATCAACTGTCCCCTCACTGTCAGCCTGGCTCCGGGGACTCAGTGGAGACCCCTCATTAGATCTTCTCCAGCTCTTCTCTATAGTGCCAGGAAGGTTTAGTTTCAGTGGAGAAGTGGGGGAAGTAAACCTGATGTTTACTGGAGTTAGTGGCCTGGAGTTTTGTGGGGAAGCTGGGCAGGACTCTTCTGATGAGCTCTGGGATGATGTTTGTTTCACGGCCATGGATACAGATAAATCTTGAGTACTTGGTATCACAAACTCAGTTTCTTTACCTGAATGTGAGCTTTTGTAGTCACTGGATAGTGGTGGCACAGCAGGATGTGTTAGGTCTCTTTCACGGCCTGTATGTGAGATGCTCCTTATGTGCTGAACCTGCTGCTGAAAACGTAGCTTAGCTAAAAGGGACAGAGACACATCATTCAGAATAGCACAGTACGCAGTGGGAATCCTGCAGGTATCCATTGGAGAGATATTATGGCATTAACACATTGGGGATTATACACTAAGGCATGGCAAAGAGGTTATAAAGTGGAGACGACCTCTACATTGATATTGCTTCTCCAATTGCTATGTTATTCTATAGATCCTATGCACTAAGATCTGCAAAGTTGGAGAAATCTTAGTGCATGGGCTCCATAGACTAGCATATGAATTGGATAAGTGATATCATTGTATAAGTCATCTCCAATTTATCACCGCTTTACGGCTCCTTAGTGTATAAGCCCCATTGTATTACAATAGGAACAGGAGCAAAAGGTAACTTGGTGGAAGCAGCAGGCTGCCCAATAGGCAAAATAAATACTTGCCTAAGGATGCCTAACAGTTAAGACAATTTCACCAACTTCATTAGCTAAAATCTAAGGTTTAATTATTTGAATGACAAGGGTATGCCTCTTGCACTGAATGGGTTAACCCCTGGGATATTAGAGAGGTGTCCAAAGAATTAAGAAGCAATACACTGGACTTCTACCTAGTATCCAAGAGGTTAAACAAGTGTAACATGTCTAGGTTACTGCCTAATTTAGAAGTAGTCCATATATGGATGACTGAGTATAGTTTATCTACCTGCACTACTTGGTTTAGTTTAGTTATTATGATACTAGTTGTACACGGGCCACAGTGCCACCCAGCAACAGCCGAGGTGCAGTCATGCACAGTAGAGACTGCCCGCTCAATGGCCGATACGGTGCACAGAGAGGACTACGGTCTGAATTTGGAGCCACACTCCATTATGAGCCGCAGCGTGGGCAGTCTGTACTGAGCATGACTGCAGCGAGCACAGCTGTCTCTACTGAGCATGACAGCTTCTGAGAAAAACACACACTTAGCGAATTATTATATACTAGTTGAACAGCCCGTTATAGGGACCACAGTGCCACTGCCACCAGGTCACGGGGCAGTCACGCGCAGTAGAGACTGCCCACGCCATGGCTGATACAGAGCTGGACACTCCTTCTGAGCGCCCAGCTCTGTATCAGCCGCGGCGTGGGCAGTCTCTTCTTCGCATGACTGCAGCATGCGCAGCAGTGTCTACTGCGCATGTCGTGGCGTTACACACATTTTAGCAAATTATTATATAGGACTAGTGTAAAACCCGTGTACACAGGCCAAGGTCTGGGTGATGTTAACCCTTTGAGTGCCTGTGGGGTACGCAATGCATTGCTTTGCAATGTGTTGCTTACCCCTCCAGCACTCAAATTGTTAAAAGGCCAGTCCTGCTCTGCGCGTCATGAACGTGATGCGCTGTAGAGATTTCCCGAACGCACAGAATGATCCCAGTACAAAACTCCCAGTATTTGAGCAGTCTCTACTGCGCATGACTGCTTCTAACAAACATCCTAGTGAATTATTATATAGGATAGGATTATGCATCAGTATGGGGATGTTTCAAGGGTCACTAAATCACACTGTTGATTGCTTTCTCTTGAGGGAAGGGCATTTTGTGGAAAGGCTTTGTCTTAATCCTTTGCGTTGAGTACCCCTCTGGCACTCAAAGGGTTAATACAGTGTGATGGTACTCACCTGCCAGTTACAACCTTATGGTAATTGCTATTTTCCCTTAATAAAGCAGGGTGGGCACACCTTAATTTATAACATACAAAGATTAATTTATTTGACAGCCCTTCTAGTGATGATCCGATGTGCAGCTTGCCAGGTGGACCTAAAATTTGCACAGCATTACAAAGTAAGCCAACAGTGCTTCGGGTTGCCAGTTTATTGTAATGGTAACCGGCACATACATGTTCTGAGAGGATTTATTATAGGATAGCAAACATCTGAATCAGGACAGGGCAAGACATCGCTTGATTTGAATCTTAATTGGCAAGTTTGTGGGAAAGTGCTTGTCATGAGACATTAATACATGTTTTCTGCTGTTATCCATAATGGAATTAGTGATTCACTCAATCCGGAATTCAAATCAGTGTTTGGGCCTAATAATGGCTTTGTTTTTAGAATTCAGTTTTGGATTAATCCTGCTTTATTGTAGTAACCTCTTGGATTCTAGAGATGTCTCCAGCTAACTCACTGCTAAAGTACTTTTCAGATACATGCCTTCAAAATGGCACCCTCAGACAAAGTTTGGACAATTGAGGCCTAATTAGCAACTTTCTCAAGTTTTATAAGACCGAATAGTCAGCAGATTCTTACAAATATGGATGTGGTACTATTAATATACTGTGTATCTGTTTCTTAAATAAAAGCCATTAGAACCCCTGTTTTATGTATTACTGCTCACTACTGCTACCTCCACACTACCTGTTAAGCATTCTGAGATACCCAACACAGGGTACTGTAAGCATGCTATGGTCCTGCAAACCCACTGCTTCTGAGGTATCCTATGGAGTAGTACTCGGTGACTAAAACTATTAAGTGTGGTCTATTTACACAAGTTTCCAGGTGACATAATTGAAATACTTTCCATGTGAATGGTTCTGTTCTCCATTCAGTGGAACCAGAAATCAATTTTTTTTACAATGAGCCTTATAACTAAACAAAGGGAAATGGGGTATATCATCAAGTGAAGAATGGCTGGTCTTCTTGCACATTCAGTTATGCTCCAGTTGATGAATGGCCAGATTGCATTTCACACTCACTCATTCATCAGGACCAGAGAGATTGCATCAACCAGTTTCAGGATATACACATACACATGTGCTTTATTCCTATGTGTGTATGTAGCGGGAATGGCTGCATTTCCTCCATATTTTTATTGTATTTCCCTGCTTTGCTCACAATTGATCATTAATAAGTACATGGAGGTATCTGTCAATGATTGTGGTGAAGGGGAGAGTATCGGATATGCTGCTTCACTGCCTATTGATAAATAGACCCCTAAGTGAAGCAATTATTGGGCAAACTAATTGCACCGAAGGGCATCAGACACTGATTCTCTATGGTGCAGTAGGGTTTTCCAAGAATTACTCCACTTTATACATATACTCAAATTAATTCTGTTTATTTTTGCTTTATGTCAAAGGGGCATCTGCTTCAGTTTAGAAAACATTTTGATTTCCCAGATGGGAGTAGGGACAATGTCAACTAGCCCAGAATAAAAAAAACAAACAAACATCTCTGCTTATTATCAGCTGGCAGAGGATTAATGGAGTTTTGTAGACTAAGAACAGTTGGAAAATCACATGTTGCCCACTTTGGTGCTATGAATAACCCCTCAATGCCTAATTATAATGCGGTTTCAGAAACTTGAGGAAACTAATTAACATACATTTTAGTGTCTGGTGGGCTTTAGGCATTACCTTTCATTAGGGACTCATTTTTTTCCTGTAACACTTTGATTTCTGAAGCCATTGTGGATATCTGGAAAACAAAAGAGAATTAGAAAAATCAGATGTGAAGACTCAGTGTAGGTTTGTATGTCCAAGATCCAGAAGGCTCTTCCGAAAAAGCCTTTCTCCCTTCTCGAATCACCATTATCAAGCAGCCCTCTCCTTTCCCTCTCTGCTTCTAGCACCCAGCTTTCTACTCACTGCTTGCCACCTCTTACTACCTAGTGAAAGAATCTATGCACTGCCTCTTTCCACAGGCCAATAAAACTGAATTTCATCACTCAGTGGTGGGGAATTCCCTTCACCTTTGTATACACAAATTGAAGTCTGCCACAATTCTATCAATTATAACCCCCTGCTACATTGATTTTACTTTGATATGACACTGAAATGAGACTGAGTTCTCCTTATAGACACGTTCTTAAAAAGCCTGGCCCATCTATAGTACTAATTATGTACAATGTAGTTCAGGCTCACTGTTTCCAGAGAAAAGGTTAGCAGGGCATTACACCATTATTTGCCCCAGACTGGCAACAAAAAACAGGAATTTAAACTTTAGACCCTGCTAATACCTTACAAGGTCCCTGTGGCATCATCACATCTGCACAAAATAGAGGGGAGGTGAAAAGTATTATATTTGCACATAAAGGGACAGGTGGAGCAATTCAGATGCAAACAATCGTACCTATAGATTTAAAGGTGAAGCAATGCATTGGATACCTCTACATCATTCAGTGCATTACAAATCTTGCCTAAAGAAATGGACATTTTGAAAATTCTTATTTGTTCAGAATGGTGCAGTTGGTTTGATTCAGAACTGTTCCTTTTTTATCAATATGCATATGATCCATTATCTCCTTATCTCAGCTACCCTAATGTGTTGTAAATCCAACCACACCAAGATCAAGCCAGAGGACTGTAATAATATGAATAATGGCGGCATAAGCAAACATTCAGTTCATCCAGATATCTTCGTTGGGCTGACAGCGGCACACACCAGTAGTGAAAATACAAATAGTGTCAGTGTCCATGATGAACATTGCAGTACTCACCTGAAACACTGGATTACCATGCCCTTAATACATTATTTGTATTTTCACTATTGATGTGTACCAGTGCAATCCAATAAAAGAATGCTCCTGGACTGTGTGTTTGCTTAGGTTTAGCCTTTTGGGATCACCCCATTTTAATTGGTGTACCTCTTTCTTTTATTTTTTGCATAGTATGGGCTCTGGGAATACTCTGCCTCCAGAAGCGTTGACAGGAGAAAGACCATGTTTACGGGTAATAAGGCATGGCCAGATGCTGCAGTAAGTTATTCATTTCATGCTGCCCTATGAATGGAAATCTCTGCTTTACCAAGAACTGTTAACCTGTCCTTTCTTCAGGCTACAAGACCATGGCCAAAGTAATATTAATAAGACTGTATGTATGGTTAGCTTTGAGTCACACCATCCAGACCTGTGTAATCCAGTATCTGGCTGTCTTTGTCAGTTAGAATCTGCTGCCTTGTGTGCTCAGCACTGGTCCTCAGGTTACAGAATGCTTTACAGATGCATCTTTTATCTCTTTGTCCATACATGCACTGGTTGGACCTAAAACCTGTCAAGCTCAACTGGCTGTTCCCAGCCTTCAAATTGCTTCTGTACCATGTCAATGTAGTGGCTGTACTAAGGTTCACACAGTGTACTTCCTTGCCCTTGTATGCTGACTTATCTTGAGAATGGGGCAACTCCTTGGTGTAATGAACCCCATATAACCATTGTTTCCTGTATCCTCAATGGATGTTACTAGAAAACTGCTAATACATGGGAAATAAGTAAGCCCATTTTGCTCAATTGCCCATTCTATGGTGTGTCCATGTATTTTTGCTATTTTATGTTTTTTTCTCCATGCAACAGACTGCAGATGATAGATCCACCTAAACATGATGCTAGTCCTTTGTCCCTTTAGTTTAATCAGTCGTTTCCCTTGAGAACATTTTTCATATGGAGGACAGAAAACAGAAACAAAGGAACTTAGTGAACTGCAGCAGAGTTTTTACAATCCAGATAACAGGTTTGATTCCATTTGTTGCAAAGAAAATTGGCATAAAAAATAAACAAAAGGTTCAAGATTAAAATTAAAAAGACAAGTAAAAAGAATAATGGAGTAATTACATAAAATTAATATAACATCCTATTTAAATTACTTGTCTAAAAGTCGGGCAATGATCAAAGAAACCCTTAACCCCTTGAGTGCCAGAGGGGTTTGTAATGCATTTCTAAGGGTTAATCCTTGTTCCAGCCCAAAACATAGCTAATGCTATTTATTAACTATATATGAGTGCCAGAGGGATACGAACGCATTGCAATATGTTGCGTACCCCTCTTTCACTCAAAGGGTTAAACATAGACCTTTTATATTTGGGGTGTGAATCAATTGCTTAGATCAGTAGTTACTTTTTGTTTTCACTCTGATAGTGAGCCCTAAGATTAACTATGTTTTTATGTATTTATATCCATATTTTCCCCTTTAACAAATGACCTAAGAAATGTTAGGGATTCCCTGAAAATTCTAGACTACTTTTTTTTATTTATTTATTTATTTTACCATATTTTATTTATTTATACTTTTTCATCATTTTACTTTCTTGTTTTTGTTTAATACGTCCTTCTTTGAAAGTAGAGAGGGATCCATGAAAATACCATGTTAAAATTTCTGGTCCTGTGCCTGCTACACCCCAGGGCTGGTAATAGGCATAGTATCGCCTGTGGAGGAAAATGCATTCTGGGATGTGTAGTCCTTATTTTTGTAGCATTTTCTGTATTTCATGGCAGATCACGAGCTTAGAAAACAGCAATCCAGCAAACAAAGTGCATTCTTTCATAACATTTTTTCCTGTTTTATGTACCTAATCGTTCAAGTTGGCAGAGTACCCAGTATCACAACTGCCGTGGTAATGAACACATAGAAAAAGCAGACCTGGGTACCTGTTGCTCTCCAGCTGTTAGACCTGGTCAGAGAAAAAGAGAGAGGGACAGATTGAAGAGAGACTGAAGGAGAGAATGAGACAGAGACAGATAGACTAAAAGAGAGATATACCAGCTGGAAGAGAGAGAGACTAAAATAAATTCACATACTGAAATATTCTGAAATACATAGGATTCAGTGTAGCAAAAAACTCACAAGAGTGGTATAAAGATGATACCTTTACAGAGACAGACTGAAAGAGCGAGAAATACAGGCAAAGACAGAGGAACTGACTCAACTAAAGTGAGAGACAAACTAAAGACGAGAGACTAAAAGACATACTAAAGAGATACAGACTGAAAAAGAAACAAACTACAAGAGACAGAAGGAGAGAGGCAGATGGAAAGAGATGCAGTCTGAAATAGAGACTGAAAGAGGCAGAATTAAAAGACATAAAGAGAGAAAGAGACAGACAAATTGAAAGAGGGACAGACTGAAGGAGAGACTGAAAGAGAGAGTGAGAGACTGTTTGCCAGTGCGGGGTGTCAGGCTGTGAAAAATAGCAAAGGAGTGAGGAAGAGGGAGCAAGAGAGAGAGAGAGAAACAAATGGAAAGAAAGAAAGGTTCATGCAAAGATTGATGGAATAAAATGCCAGAAAAAGCAGAATAGTAAAATATAACACGTTTTTATGAACCAGGGATTTTGTATATGCGGTGGCATTACTTTTTTATATTTAATCATCTTAAATGAAATCCAGTCCACTTGCATGTAATGGTCTAATATGTATTCCAGTATTTATATTATTATATGCTCTTTTGGTAAGTTAGTTGTTTTTAAGAGACCCTTTGCTTTCTTTTGTACAGTTGTACCTTGTCTGATTTCTCTTTCAGCTGCTTCTGCAGACTCCTGATATCTTTGTCTCGGGTCTCTTCCTGCAGGTTATGGAGTTCCTCCTGTAGATGGACCTTCTCTTGTCCAAGCTTCTCCTGCTGCTTCTCATGGCCTTTGATAGAACTCAGCACATTCTGAGAAAAAGAAGAAAGTGCAAAGTTAAAAGGTCAAAGCAATTCTTGCTGAGCCCAACTCTCTACCAACTCTGGAGGAAAGGGACATAGATAGAAGTAGGAGTAATAGTAAGGATGACTAGTTGACATTTAGAAATACAAGGCACAGTTTACGCTGGTCTTCAGTGCTACCCACATGCTGTACAGCTGCTTTTCATGGAGCATATTGTATGTGAAAGCAAACCGTGGCTCTTTTTTCTGACTTAAATATTCTGTCCCTGTCTTCAGTAGATGACTGCATTTAAGTAAAGCATGCAAAGTTATAATCACATCCTCATTGATCCCAGAATTCACTCCACTGTATGAGCAAGCTGAATTTGTAAACAAGGAGTCTTTACTAAGTTTATTGTTAATAAATGAAAATAAAACATTGAAGGGGAGGATACATGAGATTATTGTTTGCGTATTGCTCATCTTGTGTGAATGGTTGGAGTGTTTGTTGTGTGCATGTCATTTTTTTATAATTCTGCATTTATGTACCTGTGTCCTTATTAGTTGCATATGTGTGTCTGTTTAGATAGGTGCGTGCATTCTCCATGATATTTGAGTGATTGTGTTTTCTGTATATCTGCATGTAATCTTTGTATCTGTATGTGTATATATTGTCTGTGTATGTGGGTTCCTTTGCCCAGTTTGTTGGAGAAGTTGATCCCCTTTTCTACATAATTGGTGACCAGAAGAGAGATAAGAGAGGGCTGGTTGGAACAGAACAGATTGGTAGAAGTAGGCATTATCCAGGCCAACATTTATTTCCACATAATAGGATTTTAGGTAACTTACCTTTAAATCCTTTTCCCTTGAATTCATATGAAACATAGGAACCATGGGGTTGAGCTCTCTCCTCCAGGAGTACAGGGCACTTCAAAAAGACAGAGTCTTTTGGGTTGAATCTCTCTCCTCCTCTTCAGCTCAACCTTCACCTTTAAATTCCCAGATTCATATGTAACAAGTACCACAGAACAGTACCAAGCGGAAAGAAGAAAAGGAAACCCCCTAAATGAAGACCCTAAGAGGACTCCTCTGCACAAGAAAGGAAAAACAGGTACGTTTTTTTTCTCACAATGAGACTCCTGTGTTCCATATGGACTAAAGAGAAAATGATTTAACTGTAAGTTCACTAAAATCCTATTTTCTCTTGTCTTCAATAAGGAACACAGGAACCAAGAGGATATACCATGGTATCCCAAAAGATTATGGGTAGGGAAAGGATACAAATATACTCTCCCCATAGGATACCACTATTCCACAGTACTAAAAGATATATGTAATATCATGCGTGGTAGAAAATATTAGTTTGTCTCCTTTCACCCCCCCATCCACACCTTCTGTAAGATTTGGTCTGATATTAAGACCGCCTCCGGCTCTCTGGCATTAGATCCAAACACCCCACTGTAGGGGAAGGCTGGGCTTGCCCATCTGAATGACCTGAACTTTGGAGTTTAGTAGATGGCGTACATAGAGACCGCTCTATCAGGACAATACTCTTAAACAGTTTGAACCACACTACATGCAATATAACATCCTTAACACTTATATTTTGTGTCTCCTACACAACCTGTAAACATTCTGGTCCAATCACACACCAAGTATGAGACACTTGAGTTATCTCTGGTGCTAGCCAAAAAACCCTAGAGGACTTCTCGCTTCGATCACCATGGGAGGGGGATATGGGCATGGTCACTGGCCAGGTCGAGTCCTAGGGCTATCTTCGTCTCATCCAGACATTGTTTGATACAACTCAAAATTCTTCACAGCACATACTATACCCCTAGTATACTGTATAAAATGGGTAACATAGTAATATAGTTGATGAGGCTGAAAAAAGACATGTGTCCATCAAGTCCAGCCCATGCCAAAAACACCCCTGTTGATCCAGAGGAAAAAAAAAAAAAAAAGCCAGGGAGTTCCCTGGATCAACATCGTATCCGCATTGAAGTCATCTGTCATAATTTTCAATGTTGTTCTGTGCCAGATAGGCATCCACTGCTATTTTTGAAAGCAGTTGCATTATCTGCAAGTACAACATACCGAGGCAAAGAATTCCATAGCTTTACTCCCTTTACAGTAAAGAATCCCTGCCTTTGTTTTATTTGAAAACGCCTTTCCTCTAGTACTAATGGATGACCTCTTGTTCTTATCACAGCTCTTCGTGCGGATAGTTCTTTGTATTGACCTTGAATGTATTTGTAAATGGTAATCATATCACCCCTTAGATGTCTCTTCTCTAATGAGAAACTAGTAAAACTGGAGTTGTTTACTTTATAACTCAGATCCTCCAATACCTTTATCAATTTTGTTGCATGTCTCTGCACCTTTACCAGTTCAACAGTATCTTTTTTAAGAACTGGTGCCCAAAATTGTACTCCATATTCTAGATGAGGCCTAACCAAGGATTATACAGAGGTAGGATAATATTAGCATCCCTTGAGTCTACACCTCTTTTTATGCAGGATAGTACCCTTATTGCTCTTGCAGCAGCTAAGTGACACTGCACACTGCTGTGAAGTCTACGTCTATCAGTACCTCTAAATCTTTCTCTAATGTGGATTACCAAGCTGTTTCCCATTTAGAGTATATGTAGCAAGTTTGTTTCTACAGACCAAATGCATAACCTTACATTTATCTACATTAAATGTCATCTGCCACTTTTTTGCCCACTCAGTTTATCTAAATCCTTCTGCAGAGAAAAAACATCCAGCTCTGTATGTATTTCTTTTCATAGATTAGTGTCATCAGCAAAGATTGAGATGCTACTTTTAATTCCCACTTCAAGATAATTAATAAACAAATTAAAAAACATTGGGCCCAGGACTGAATCCTGTGGCACCCCACTTATAATTTTAGACCAATTTGAAAAGGTTTAATTTACAACAGCTCTCTGCCATCTATTAGTTAACCAGTTATCAATCCATGTACAGAAACAAAGCCCAAACCGAAGCCTTTTAACTTATGCAGTATCCTTTGTGAGGCACTGTATCAAAGGCGTTTGCAAAATCCAAGTATGCTACAACAGCAATTCCTCTGTCCAAATTACTACTTACTCTTTATAAAATGTAAATTAGTCTGACATGATCTATTCTTCATGAAACCATGCTGATTCCTACTAATAATGTTGTTTGCCTTCACATAGTTCTGAATACTGTCAGTTAGTAATCCTTCTAGTACCTTACCCACTATGGAAGTCAAGCTCACAGGTCCATTATTTCCTGGTTTGGATCTTGCTCCCTTTTAAACGATGAAACAACATCAGCTTTCCTCCAATCATGGGGCACTATGTCTGATGAAAGTGAATCAATAATTATTAACCCATTGAGTGCCAGAGAGGTACGAAACACATTGCAGAGCAAAGCATTGTGCACCCCTTTGGTACTCAAAGGGTAAAATATAATGGTCTTGCTATTACTGAACTAAGGGCTCGATTCAAATGTTGGCGTTAAAACGTGAAGAAAAAAACTGCCTTCACTCGTTAAGCAAGACCAGGTAACGTGAGATTCAAATCTTCCTTACTTAGAAAGCCTAACGAGCGATAACCAACAAAATACACGTTAACCTTAAACCTGCGTCGCATAGAAAATCTTACCTAAAAACACACGATAAAAATGTTACCTAGCACCACAGCCAATCACAGCACTGCAAAGTATCAAGTTCAGTCAGAAAATCCAAAACCCACGTCTCCAGTTCTGAACAGCTTTCTCTGTGCTTCCCTACCCAGCCACTAGGGGAACACAGAGAAGGCTTTCAGCACCATGGACAGCTTTGAATGCCATAGGGATGTGCACTGCTCACCCCTGTGGCATTCAAAGGGTTAAAATCAATAAAACTAGTACACCAAGCACTACACAATGCCCCCTTCCACATTCCCCCCCCATTACTATGTCACATATATTGCATATATGTGACATACTAACCCCATCCACATCCACCTCATGGACTTCCATGTAGTGGACAAATCTGTCTTTTATTCCACAATTAACCCTTTGAGTACCAGAGAGGTAGGAAAGCATTGCTTAGCATGTTTCCTACCCCTCTGGTACCCAAAGGGTTAATAGGCAACGTATGGACTACATACATTGCCTATATATATGTGTGTGTGTGTTTTAAACTTTTTTTTAATTAAAATACTGTGATTAGACAGTTTAACTTAGATCTCATTCATTGTTAACCCCCTACCTCCTGTGTCCCATTGCTATTAGTACTTTTGCTCCACTCTTCTTCAAACTGAGAGTGGAGCAAAAGTACTAAAAGCAAAGGGACACAGTAAGTAGGGCATTATAAATAGATGAGATCTAAGTTAACCCTTTGAGTGCCAGAGTGGTACGCAACGCATTGCAAAGCAATGCGTTGAGTACCACTCTGGCACTCAAAGGGTTAAATACAACTGAGGGAGCAGGCTGCCCTGTGCTTGCAGCGCTTCCCTCAGCTTTATGTATACATTCTTTATTTTTTTATTATTTATTTATTATTTTTCTTTATTTTTTGTTATTATTTATTTATTTCTTATTTTTTCCCTTGCTGCGGGCGGCTGTGAAGCCCGCAGCATAATAAAACCCTGGTGCATAGAGAGGCATTGGCGAAAGCGGGAGGAGGGGACAGAGACATTGGAGGAAGCGGGTGGTAGGCTTGTATTTGCTGCCCGCTTCCTCCAATACCTCTCCTCTTGCGTTGGCATTGTGCCCAGCTGCCTGGCGTCGCCTTGTGCAACGCCTTGTGCAAAGGGACGAAAGGGGGGGGGAATGTGGAAGGGGGCATTGTGTAGTGCTTGGTGTACTAGTTTTATTGATTTTAACCCTTTGAATGCCACAGGGGTGAGCAGTGCACATCCCTATGGCATTCAAAGCTGTCCATGGTGCTGAAAGCCTTCTCTGTGTTCCCCTAGTGGCTGGGTAGGGAAAAGCACAGAGAATGCTGTTCAGAACTGGAGACGTGGGTTTTCTACTCTTACTTGTGTGCTGTACTCCAAAAAAAATAGGCGTTAGATTTCTGGAGTGAAATGTTGCAATTTAACGAGCGTTAGCGCTAACTCCAACATTTGAATCGCTTTTGGCGTCGCTTGTACATTATCCTCTATGGGTGAGATCTTGCTGTTCTGGCGACGGGCGACGTCTGTTTCAGAACTGGCGTCGCTTGTTTCTAGTAGAACATTTGCATTGCTCAGTTGACGTTAAAAGCAGCATCGCCAGTTTTTTCTGGCGACGCCAACATTTGAATCGAGCCCTAAGTTTCTTAAGTACCCTTGGGTGTATGTTGTCAGGTCCAGGTGCTTTATTCACCATAACCCTCTCCAGTCTCTTTTGGACCTTGTCCTCAGTAAGCCATGTGCATGATAGAGGAAATTCCGTGGTTTTGTCTGTCCATAGCCTGTCATTGCTGCTTCCTTTGTATATACTGAAGCAAAGAATGTATTTAGGGTGTCAGCCATAGCCTTATCCTCCCTAATCAATTCACCTGTCTCAGGCCTAAGAGGACCAACATCAACCTTAACTTTTTTGTTCTTAATATACTTGTAGAATTGTTTAGGGTTTTTCTTGCTCTCATTTGCAATATTTTTCTCATTTTCAATTTTAGCTAGATTAATTGCTTGTTTGCAGATTTTATTACATTCTTTGTATTTTTTAAATGATGCATTATTAAACCACATTGGTTTCACTTCTCCTCTTGCGCTTATTCCCCAGTGGTATATACTGGCGCGTATATTTGTCTAAGAGCATTTTAAACACATTCCATGATTCTTGTGCATTTTTATCTTTGAAGATTACCCACTGAATATCCTTTAATACTTCTATTAGCTTTGTATAATTAGCCTTTTTAAAATTGAATGTTTTGGTTAAACCCTTGCTATTGGGTTTCTCATAACAAATTTCAAAACATACCATATTGTGATCACTGTTGCCCAAATGTTCCCTTACTTGTACATTGTTTATCAAGTAAGAATTATTTGAGAGCACTAGGTCAAGCAAGGCCTCTTTTCTAATTGGTTCCTCTACTAGCTGGGACATAAAATTATCATTTATCAAACATAAAAAATTATTTCCCTTTGTTGTGTTGGAAGTCATATTGTTCTAGTCAATTTCAGGATAGTTGAAATCTCCCATTATAATTACCTTTGCTGACCTAGAAGCCTTTTCCATTTGCAGTAAAAGTTGGGCTTCCTCCAACTCCCCAATAATAGATGGCTTGTAGCAAATCCCCGCTAACAGATTTTTATTATGTGTGCCCCCAGTGTGTATTTCAACCCACAAGGCCTCTATCTTTTCATTCGACCCTTCCTTTATATCTTCCCTTAAACTAGGTTTTAAGGTATGCTTCACATATAGGCATACCCCTCATCCCCTTTTATTAACCCTATCCCTCCTAAAAAGTGAATAACCCTCTAGACTGACTGCAATGTCATATTATCATCTAACCAGGTTTCAGTCACACCAATCAGATCATACTGCTCATATGTTGCAATAATGTCTAGTTCCCACATCTTACCAGCCAGACTACGAGCATTTGCATGCATACATTTTATCTTTTTGCCATTCTGAAAGAGTTCATTCTTTATCAGATGTATTTGCCTTTTATTAGGCTGTGACAAAGGCAACTCCCTTTTAGATGAACTAGCCCATCTTTAAAGATGCTCGGCCTGCTCGGGGGAGGGGGGTTGTTCAGGTTCACATAGGTAGTAGGGGTGTTAGCCCCTAGTTTCTGGGGGATTCATTCTCATTAAAAACAGGAATGATGGGGGGCATGCCCTATTTAAGCTTATAATAGTGTTTACCCGTTTTATTTTTTACTGTTGTTGGGGCAGTTATTGAGCCTTACCCCAGCATAATGTCCGGACGGAACCAGAAGTCCTCTCCGCCATCTGACTTCTTCCAGAAACGTGACTCTGGAGTTTCGGGGCCTAGTACGTTGTGGACCAGTCCTGACTTGCCACAATTGTGCACCAAACAAGATATGGACTCTCTGAAGGATTTACTCCTCACGGTCAAGCAAGACCTGTCGGAGGAGCTCCAACTAAGCATGGTGCTTCTCAAAACCGAGATCCAGCAAACTGTAGGCTGCACTGATGCCCTGGAGGGACGTTTGACTACTGCAGAACAGTCACACTCTGCACTTGCTGTGGAGATGGACCATTTGAAGGTTAATAACTGCCGTTTACATGATGCAATTGAAGACCTAGACAGATTGTAGATCCAACCTACGAATCTGGAACATTCCGGAGATGGTTCTGGACGTACCATTTTTTCTTCATGCCTATTTTACCATGCTGCTACCGGATCTTTTGCGTGCCAGTGCTGTCCCTGGATTGTGCACACCATGCTTTGAGCCCTATACCAGCCCTCACAGATCCTCCTAGGGATGTTATAGTGCGCTTTACCCATTACTCCACCAAGGAGGCAGTAATACAGGCAGTCCGACGGGAAACACCAACAGTGGAGGGTGTTACGCCCCATTTCTTTGTGGATTTGGCTCCGAAGACACTTCAGAAATGCCACACCCTGAAACCTCTGACCTCCTTCCTGAGGAACCTGGAGGTGGCTTACCATTGGGGCTTCCCGTTTCAGCTGGTGGTTTCTCATAATGGTGTTCTTACTACACTGCTGGACCCTTCAGAATGCAAGAAATTCCAGCATCGCCTGGGCATGGAAATGTTGCCGGAGATCCGGCCTTATATGAGGATTTCTCTGCTCTGGATGGAGATGGCCCAGACTGATCTTACACCTCTCCGTTTGCTCCGGGCCCCCTGTTTTGGCCTCCTCCCTCACTGGGACTGTTCCGTGCCTTGACACTCTGGACGCTTTCCTGTGCATTTGGGATGGGTGACCCCGGCGCCATCCTGCTCTTGACAGATGGCCAGCTTCTTGGTCCCATGCTTCCTGCTCCAGTTGGCTTTGAGTGGGAGAGGGCCCTGGACTCTTCTTACAGCTCTGCTGGTGATAGTATTGAGGTTTGTATTATGTTCTTTTTATTGTTTGTATGTTTCCTTTGCACGTTACACTTCATTTGTATACATTGCTATAACACTTTTTGGCCCCTGGGTCTTGGGGACTCCAGCTCACTTTCCTCTTGGGCTGTGTTATGAGCAGGGCTCTAATAACCTTTGTTTAGGCCCTCTCCCCCATTAGTTTCCCAGGGCTTCCTTCCCGATTCCCCTTTCTGCCTCCCCTTGCCCCCCCCCCATAGGTCCCAGCGGTCCTGCTCGTTTTGGGTCTTTCCCTCTCCCTTCCCTTTCTATTCGCTTCCTCACCCTCTCTTTCCTGGGCTCTGTTTAAAATTCTAAGTACTAGGGGGATATGGGAATAGAATGCTGACCCTTAATCTGCCCTCAGACCTACATGTATGGTACTGTCTTCAAAACTACTGCAGACTCCAAATTTCTCATATTAGGACAACTACAATTACATAGTGTATGGCCACCTCATTCACCGGTTCCTACTATGACACCAAGTCCTGAGTACAATGTAATGTTGCATTCACTCCCACTACTTTATGACCAACTTCTGTACTTAATTTATACTTCTGCTCCTTTGATTTATATATGTGGGTCTCTGAGCTATGTCTTCTGATTTTAGGGGGTCCCGTCTGTGTCTGTGTTTCGGCGCAGGGACAGCGGGACCTGCTTCATCCTACTGTGTACAGTTGCCATTTTATATGTTATTAGAGTGCCATGCATGGGGCCCCGGGGTCTCGGGGACGGTTTCTTGGGGTGTGTTTCGGGGGCCTCTTACCTTTTGTGTCCCCTTGCATTTGCTTCCGCTTCCCTGGGGGCCTCTCCCGGGGGCCCGGGGTAAGAGATGGAGTCGAGGGCCTTTATGCCTCTCACTTGACGCCATACTTTTATCTGATAGGGTTAGGTACGCTCCATTACTCTTGTATATGCATTGTGCTTATGCTTAGCTTCCTGTGGTCTATAATACGGGTGATCTTTGTATTATTTTTACTCTTGGGGCAATCAAGAGCGGCTTTTGTTCTCTCAGTTGTAGTCCTCCTCCTTGTACTTTTATTTTTGTGGATGATCGTTTTGGCATCTTTGGGTGCCCCTTTTCCTTGGGATCTCCGTCCAACCCCTTGTAATTTTTAAGGGGGTAGTTCCTCTCTCAGTTTTTATTTTTCTTTTGTTTTTCTCTTCCTTTACTGCAGAGGTTCTCTCTACCCCTTCCCCCCCACACTTCTCCCTTGTGTTTCTGTCCTCCTTGCTTGCCATAGGATTTTCCTGTCCTTCTCCTATAGCTTACCATTATGGCTGACCCTATGCCCCAAGGTGGGTCTCGCCTGGAGGGGCTGGCCCCACATCCTTCCTCTACTACCTCTTTGACGGTGGTCTTCCACAAGGTTAAGGGTCTTAATGCTCCACATAAGCATAAAATGGCCATGAGAAACTATGTTTCTATCTAGGCATTTTCGTTCATTAGCGATTCCCAAATATTGGGACAGATGTTACCATATGCACTTCCACTCCTCGTGCCTGCATAAATAGAATGGGGTCTCCATTTTGATCCATAATTCACTTGGTTTTCAGATGACACAGGTGATCCGAGATCCTGTGGGACATTATTTACTTTTGCAGGGTGAAATACAGGGCTCCCCTTTGACTTTGCTAAACGTTTATGCTCTTACTATGCCGGATGCCTTGTTCTTCTCTCAGATCTCTACTCTTCTGGACCAATGTCCAACCTCCCCTCTTCTTCTGGGCAGGGATTTCAACGCACTAATGGACCCTACCTTGGATCGTTCTGCCCCTCCCCCTGGTAGTGCCCTACCCCCTAAGTCTAAGTTTCTTACTGACTTAGTTCGCAATCATAACCTCTATGACTGTTGGCGACTCTTACATCCAGGGACTAGGGATTATTCCTTTTTTTCCCAACCCCAGTGGGCACTATTCTAGGCTGGACTATTTGATTGCCACTCAATCTTTAGTTGACAATTTGATCTCTGCCAAGATTTACGATTTAACTTGGTCTGATCATGCCATTGTGGGATGCTCTTTTTCTGGACTTTTCCGTTCCCTCTGCCCCTTCCTCCTGGAGATTTAATGATTTTCTTTTGCTTGATCTGGCTATTCGGGCCAATCTGTCTTCCTCATTGGATGAATACTTTGCTCTAAACTCTTCCCCTGATGTCTTTTTAGGGACCTTGTGGACGGCACACAAGGCGGTTATGCAGGGTAAACTTATAGCTACGGCCTCTCCCTTGAAAAGGTCCAGACTGTAAGAACGAACTCGGCTCACGTCCCAATTACACTCAGCGGAACTGGCTCATACGGGTGATCCCACAGCTTCTAACCTTTTGCACCTCACTAACTTAAGGGGGGAACTGAATCTGCTGCTCTCGAAAGAGGTTCTTCATGAGCTGCAACGGACTCGCCAGTTGTACTTTAAGAAATGTGACAAATCTGATGCGATGTTGGCGGCCAGTCTTCGTCAGCAGATTTAAATCTCGTACCAATAGGGCTATTTCGCTCCGCTCGGGGGCTCTGACTTATCAGACTTCTCAGATTGTGTCTGCCTTCGCCGGGTTCTATGCTTCTCTCTGTGATGGGCGTAAAGTGTTCTATTCTCAATCCTTGCGATCCTGTTTGCAATCCTTTTTGGATTCTTGCCAGTTACCTCGTTTGTCACAGGCGGACCTTTTTTCTTTGCATGCTGACCTCTCTGTGGAGGAGGTTGCTCTTGCACTGAAAACATTTAAATCTGCAAAAGCTCCTGGTCCTGACGGTTACACCGCAGCATACTATAAAGCCTTTCAATCTTCCCTTCTTCCGCATTTGGTTTCACTCTTTAACTCTCTTATGAGGGGGCATTCCCCTCCCTAGGAGATGTTTTCGGCGCAGATTGTGGTTATTCCTAAGGAGGGCAGGGATCCTACTTTCTGTGCTAACTACCGACCAATCTCTGTCATCAATGTGGAGGTTAAGTTTTTCGTAAAGGTTCTTGCCTCTAGATTGTCTCGACTCCTCATCAGTCTGGTCCATCCTGATCAGGTGGGCTTCATTATGGGGCGGGAAGCCCCTGATGACATTCAGAGGGTCTTGAACTTGGTTCAAGTGGTGCGGGCTTGTTCCATTCCTACTGTGCTTTCATTCTTAGATGCCGAAAAGGCTTTTGACCGCGTTGACTGGGAGTACACGTGGGTGGTTTTGGGTTCTTTTGGTTTTGCTGGGCCTTTCCTCCAGGGCATCTACTCCCTCTAAGTTGACCCCTTGGCCATGGTCTCTGTGGCAGGCCATACGTCACAGGCGTTTGCCATCTGCAATGGCACTCGACAGGGTTGCCCCTTGTCCCCGCTTCTATTCATGCTTTGTTTTGAGCCATTAGTATGTGCAATTCGATGCTCACCGGACATCTGTGGGCTCCAGGTGGGTTTGGGTACCTATAAGTTGAGCTTATTTGCTGACGATGTCCTACTCATGCTAACGTCCTCTATGACCACCCTTCCTAACCTTTATGCCTTGTTGCATACCTTTTCCTTTTTCTCGCATTTTAAGATCAATCACTCCAAATGTGCGGCATTGTATGTCTCTCTGCCAGCGCCCTTACAAAAGCTATTGGCTTTGAATTTTGACTTTCAATGGTGTTCCTCTCCCTTGCCCTCTTTAGGAATTAACCTCACGGCTTCTTATTCTGCTCTTTATTCTGCTAACTCTCCATGCGTCCTTAACGACGTGGTCCTCTTATTGCATTTCGTGGTTTGGTAGTATTTTTGCGGTTAAAATGACTCTGCTGCCTAAACTCCCCTGCCTTTTCGTTCCTTGGCCATTCCTCCCAATTGTTGGGACATTCAATCTCTTCAGCGCCATATCCTCCTCTTCATTTGGGCTTCCGGAGGGCCTCGGCTGAGCTCAGGGTAGTTGTATAAACATAAATTGGCAAGCTGTTTATCAGTGCCTCATCTTTGGTCTTATTATAAAGTGGCTCAATTTGCCAAGGCGGCACAACTTCATCTCCTGTATAATACACCGCGCTGGGTGGCGCTGGAGGTTGACCTGTGTCATACCTCTCCTGCCGCTGACCTGTTATGGTTTCCTCCTCAGTGCCCCAGTACGCTGGTTGTAAGCCCGACTTTGTCTCATACTTTGAATCTTTGGCGTCGACATCATATAACCGATCTCCTTAATGATGCGGCATCCCGAATGTACCCTCTCTTCTGCAACAGTGCTTATCCTCAGTGCTTATCCTCCTGGTCTCTCCCGGAGCAATTTCAATGTTGGAGTGTGACAGGTATAACAAAAAGTGTCCAATCTGTTCTTTGTTAACACCCTCCTTACATGGGAGCAATTCCAGGAAAATACCATGCTCCTCCTTGGGAGTTTTTTTGATTTTTACAGGTCATGCACTTCGTTCGCTCTTATTTTAAGGGAGGGCCCTCCCCAGCCAGGACACACTTTGAACATATTTGTTTCTCTTCCATTCTCTTAAAGAGGGGGCTAACTCTAAACTCTATTCTCATTTTGTGACTATCTCTTACCCCCCCCCCCTCCATCGGGCCGTCTGGGAATTGGATCTTGGAGAAACTCTGGACGCTGAGGAGTGGAATACCATTATGGCAAATGTTAATAGTCTGACCCCTTGCACCCTGGTGAAAGAGAATGAGTATAAAGTCTTAGCCCATTGGTACTACTGCCTGGCCAGATTACATCGTATCTGTCTTTCCACTTCCCAATTGTGCTACCGATGATGTGGCCGGGTGGGCACTTATTTACATATGTGGTGGTCGTGCCACTCGGTTGTAGCCATATAGTCCCGGGTGTTTGCTCTTCTAAGCTCGGCCCTAGGGGTCCCTCTGAAGCTGGATCCCTGGACTGCTTTGTTAAATAGACCCTCTAGATACTCGGCCTTATCTCATATTGCTAATAAACTAGTGTTCAGGGTCTGTGCCATGGTTTCCTTCCATTGGAAATCCATCCCTCCATGTCAAGCCCAAATAGATAACCGCATTTAGAGGCTGCTTCGTATGGAGAAATTAACGGCGTACTTGCGCAAATCTTCTTCCTCATACCTCCGGGTCTGGTCCCTGTGGATAGAATCGGTGGCTCCTCCGGACTTCCATCATGACCTGCTTCTCCACTGAATTTGGGAGGTCCATCTGTGGGACCCCCCTTCCGTTGTCTCCCTTCCTGCGTCCTCTTCCCCCCGCTCTTTTTTTTTTTTCTCTCCTCTTCTTCTTTTTCTTTCTTCTCTCTTCTTTTCCTTGGGGGGTATGGAGAACACATGACGCTAGACATTTAGCTTTGTTAGTCGTGTTTTACGACCTTTGTTAGGTCGGTTTTATCAGGTCCTCTGTACCCCCTTCTTATATGTTTCCTTTTTTCCTTCTGTATCCCTGTTGCTTGAAACCCCAATAAAAATTCAATTAAAAAAAACAAAAAAAAAACAGGAGCGATACTGGTTTAGCTGATATAAATTTGTTCTTGCAAACTTTGCACTTTTCTACTATGTACTAATTGTGCTATTCACTATTGTACTGCAGTGCTATTATTTGGATGATCCGGCTTTCTCCTCAATAAAAACAATTAAAAAAAACAATCATCATGCATCAACTATCACAGCAAACCAACCAAACAAGAGCCAACAGGACTCAAACTACTGTATAAAATGTGGCAGCAGAGGAAAAGTCAGTAGTCCTAAGACATGCAAAACTGCCTGAAGGACCTCCTGGCCAAAGCTGACTTCAGCCGAGGCCAATCATTAACACATACTGTTTGGTAAACATTTGCAAGGAGGACCATGTAGCAGCATTGCACAGCTGTTCAGCAATTCTGCATTATAGCTGTTTTTATGGAATTGACTGTACCTTAACTAGTCTGGATGTAACACTCCAGTCATCTGTTGGCTTTCCCTCCTTTGGTAGTTTCCTATAGGCT
This sequence comes from Rhinophrynus dorsalis, assembly GCA_037306005.1. NCBI lineage: Eukaryota > Metazoa > Chordata > Amphibia > Anura > Rhinophrynidae > Rhinophrynus > Rhinophrynus dorsalis. The sequence continues at coordinate 363,056,921 of CM074721.1, read as the reverse complement.
TTTGAGAGATTTTCCTTCTCTTTGAACAAAGTCTTGAGCTGCAGATATACAGAAGAACACATTATGGGAAAGGACTGCAAAAACACACATTCTCATTCACAGTACCTGAACCACCATAGTAGGATGCAAAATGTACTTACTGCGATAACTTTATTAAGGTTAATTTCCTCCCAGGACTAAAGAGTACTTACAGTGGCATGTTTAATGGGTCAGTCAATCATATGACCAAAGCATATTAGTGTTAGTAACATGTTTAAGTAGTTAGTCCAAGACCAAAGTGTGCTAATGATAGTATCATGTTTAATGGTTCAGTCCATTAAAGGAGAACTTTCACCTCTAATACACTAGTATAATGACAAACAAAGCTTGCTGTTATAATAGACATGATGCACATCAATATGAAGGGAAGAGTGAATGTGCTCCCTTGGAGGGAGGTGGGAGGAGAATTTGAGGACTGGAATGTCCTGTGCTGCTGTGCCAACGTTACCCGTGCCGCAGAATGTGGAAGTGCCCACATCAAGTCTACATTTTACAGTGAATATCTACTAAAATATGTAAATAGAAAAAAAGAAGCCAATCCACATACAATTTTACTAACTTAATCATGTGAGACAAAAGTGTATTAGTGGTGAACGTTCCCCTTTAAAGGTTAAAGTGTACAGACAGTAACATTTTAAATGGTCCACTCAGTGACATAATTAGACAATGTAAGGCCGTAGTGAAAAAATATTTGGCCTCCGAACACAAAAATCTAGGGGCATAACGAAAATCTACTGGGCCCTTTGGATGCTGGGCCCTGTCACAACTGAACCATCTGCACTTCCTGTATATACTCCCCTGGGTACAATGCATCTTTGGACCAAAGATGTACTAATTCAAGTGACATGCTCAATAGTTCAGTCCTTCCATGACCAAAGTATTAAAGCCAGAGACATATTTATTGGGTCATTCCAGGAACAACTCTCTCATTTAGGGTACAGTGAGTGTCCATCCCCACTTACCATCCACCCCCCTCCATTTCAAATTCCCATTTACACAGCCCATTCCCCACTGTACTGACACTGTGACATGAAACTCTAAGGATATGCAAGAGCTTTGTCTATGAATCTATTTGAATAATTTTTTCTTGCATAGTTGAAGTAACCGATCAGAGCACTGCACATAACAGAAACATGCATGAGCAGGCAGCCCTTAGTGGTGATTCTATTCATTATCCTCTGACCTATCTATGCTCCCCTAGTCCCTCCTAATGACTAATGGAGCATAGATAGGTCTGGGGGATAAAGAACAGAATCACCACTGAGTGCTGTTGGAGCCTTTGACTTACAGAACTCACATGTCACCTACTCCAATGATACTACACATGTGCACAAGGACATTGTAACAGGTCACATGACCACGCTGAAGGGAGAATAGTGCTTCTATACTTCAGAATGGAAGCACTCAGTGGGGCTGCTACCTTTATGCACTTCTGCATAGTTCTTTTTTGAAGTACGGCAAGCTTTATATCCACAAAGGCATGGGTGTCCAGAGGAGGGGGGGGGGGCAAGGTGGGCATCCAACGGCTAAAAATGGTGTGAATAGGTGATTTTGTGTGTGCATGGGCTTTAAAAAGTACAAATACAAAAAGTACAAATACAAAAAGTACAAATAATTGTATTTGTGCTCTGCCCCTGATCAATACCTTTTTGGCGGTTTCACACAGTTTGTGAGAAGGAGAGGGTACCTTTAATGGCTGTTTTGCACAGTATGGGAGGGATATTGTGGGAGTGCATGGGTAATTCAAGGTGTGCCATTCCTCTGAGTTCTTGAGATATATACAAAGTTTTCTTGTCTTGCTTGTTATATTATCCTTTTTGTTACTGCATTGTAGTACTGCTATTTATTGCCATAAATCTTTGAGTGCCAGAGGGGGACGCAAGGCATCGAGAAGCAATGTGTAGTGTACCCCTCTGGCACTCAAAGGGCACATATAGGGCAAAATAGTCAGTGAGATCCCCACCAGCCTATCCCATGACCAAAATGTACTAATGATTTTGATGTTTTATGGGTCATCAAATTCTAGGATTAATTTGCATTAATGAAACTATGTATAATTGCTTTATGATGAAGAAAATATATACTAATGACTGGACCTGTTTACTGGGCCAAGCTATACTAGGACCAGTGTTTTCAAATGATAGCAATATGCTTATGGGTCAATCTGTCCTAGGCCTAAAGTGTACTAACAATAATGACATAATTACAAATTAGTCCATCTTAGGGCCAAAGTGTGCTAATAGCTGTGACATGTTTTATGAGTCTCCTAAGACTAAAGTATACTAATAACAGTGAGATGTTTAAGGAGTCGGTTGTAGATAAGACTAAACTGAATTGATAGTTAATACGTTTAAGAACTCATATTTGACTTATTAACAATCCCCTGAAATTTCAGTATATTTAAGTCATTACATTAAACCAGATATATTGAAGGGAATGTAGGAATCCACTGGTGCAACTCAACTGTTGTACCAATACATAGGCTAGCAAATCCAGCATCGGCATCTATGGGCTAAAGTCTATTCATGGATACCGTAACTTATACAGTATCAGACCTTGTCTGTTTTTTTAACTGTTTTGTGTCTCTCTTGATTAATATGTACATGCACATTTTGTGAACTTTTGTCAAATACAAATATTTTCCTTATTCTCATGGGTATACAAAGTATGTACACTCTTTTTACCCTAGCAAGATAGTGACTTGTTCAATATATATATATATATATATATATATATATATATATATATATATATATATATATATTTTGCATATTTTGTGCATAATTTGAAGTGCAAACCTGAACACTATACTGCTATTACCTGTTCTGTCACCTTCCTATGCTGTTTTTTTAGAGTTTCATTATCCACTTGTAGAGTATTGGCCACTTGTTCATTCACTTTTGTCTGAATGGAGAGGTCCTGCGGAAACAAGAATGTAGATGAGAGATGACACAGGAAAAGTGGCAGAGGAATGTGATTTGAAGATGGGTGAGCACAGGCAGACAGGAGAAGACAGACCGCAGTGGAGATAATGGAAGAGACTAAAGGCAACGCATTAAAGAGACGGTAAACCAGGAGAGAAGAGAGGGGCAGGAGAGAAGGAAGAATACAGATGAAATAGAAGAGATGGAAAAGAAGGGGAAATATAGTATATAGACTGGCTTGGAGATCTTTAAGATGTAGAGGAGAAACCACTCACCTTTAGGATTTCTTGCAAATGGTACAGAGATGTGAGAATCTGACTCTTCTCTTCCTGTAATTCTATGTTTCTCCCTTGACAGTCTGGTTGAAAAGCACACAGTACCCTAGTGTCAAGAGATATTCATTCCATGCTACTGTTTGATGAAATACATCATGCACAGTCTAGTCATCTGCCAGGGTATCCTTGTATGGCACCGTATTTTCAACAAGTCACTGCCAGCTCTGCACTGCTCTAAAAACGGCAATTTATCTCAACACAGGCTTTAACGTTTCCCTTATTTGAACCATGGAATTCAAAAGAGCTTTATTATATCAGCTCAGGCTTCATGGAGAACTAGAAAATCTTACGATATTTCAAGCAGAATCTTCCTTGCAACTTTCTTGCAATATGATTCCATTATAAAGTAGTTACATCATTGCCAGATGATTCAGATGCTTGCAACAGAAATGATTGCTATTGATGGTGGGTAAGTACAATGGTTGGCCATGCAAGGAGATTGTCTGGAGATGATGGTAAAGTGTGATGATTTTTCGGCTCTGGGGGTAATGATGGTTAAGTATACTGGTTTGTCATGTTATGAGGTGATGGAATGGAAGTGTAGTGTTTGGCCATTCCTGAAGATGATGGTAATTGCAGTGGTTAAGCTTTCCTGATGATAATGGTGGGTTAGCACAATGGTTACACAAGTCTAGAGATAATGGTGGATAAGTCCAGTTGTTAGTCATGCTTAGAGATAATGATGGTTAAATGCAGTGGCTGGTTACGTCAGGAGGCAATGGCAGCATTGTAGTGGAGGAAACTGGTAAATATTGAATAAATAGCTCTAGTGGCCAGTGTATAAAATTGATGTGTTTTTGCACTTTTCATTATACTCTGCTAATATAAATAGCTTTATTAAAATCATCTCACCCCCAAATCATCCTCTCACCACCTTACCCCAGTCTTCCTCAATTTAGAACTTACAATCAGTCTGTAAGAAAAAAAAAATTGCCTATACTATTTTTTTTCATAGAACATAAAAATAAAGCTCACAGAGCATTCAATGTCACATAGACTGTTACATTATGCTGATTTGATGGTCTATGGACTATTGAAGCTGAAATCCAAATATTTCACTGTCAGGGACAAAAAAGTATAAAATAGTTGAAGATGAAACTAATAAAATTATAGGTAATTTGTCTGTGCATATTATAAAATTGCCATCACTTAGAGATTGGTCACCTTTTGTGACACTGCCTACCCTGCTACTCAGGGTCAGTTTGAGGACTGTCGTTTAGCTATACGCCAAGATCTAGTGATAAACATAGAGGGACAGTTTTGCTATGCTACAGATATATGTTTTCTCACTAGTACCCTCATTCATCTTCTATCCCTTTGAGTTTTTCATAGTCAGATGCTTTACTCCATTTACCCTCTATAATGTTGTTATCTGTCAGTCCTCTGTCACAGTCTCTGAAATGTTTGTAATGTTGTCTATACTTTCAATGCAGTCTTCTACCCATAACAAAATATGTTTCTTTCAAGCAAATGCACAACGCTTTAATCACAGACATGCACATATTCAAACTTGTTAACTTCCACCTAAGATCTGCTTCTACCTTCAAGTTCACCATTCCAGTTGGCCCAACACTTCCTGTCTTTCAAACTATATTTTCCCCATGTGACCTTGTCATATACATGTCCATCCTCACACAGAGATATATTCAAGATTTTGAACCCCTACAAGTTTCCTGCTCTCTAGTGTCACTTCTTCCAGACATTTTTACATTCTCCTGACCCAGCTTAACAACCTCTTCTAACGACAACCTTCTCAAGCATCAGTCTTAGACTCTTTTCCCCAGTATCCATTTGTCACCTTTGGAAACTTCAGCTACAATAGTGGCACATGATAAGTACCAGCTACCTGGAAAAAGAGGTTACAATAAAATGTATATTTATTGTAACATTTAGTCCATTTTATCCAATTGCAAGAACAGTACATTATCTGAAGATCTTGACCAGAACAGCAACAGTAAAATATTAAAGGAATTGACTGATCAACAGTAACACTATGTAAGAGAGATAAAAAACTAAATAGAGTGGATAAGAGAAGGAAATCGGTGAAGAAAGCAGAGTCCACTAGAATGAGGATAGGTAGCTGAACGTGCCATGGCGATACACAAGAACTAGATGAACAATGTAACGTGAAAGGTAAACAAGCACTGTGCAAATATGGAATAAATCAGAATCAACATAGTCAAGCACATTTCCCACGTTTGTAAGTAAGAGGCCATCAAATCTGAGATAGCTGCATGGTATCTTTCCATATCCCCAAAGGACTGAACCTTCTGTCTCCATATAGATACAGAGGGGGGAGTAGAGGATTGCCATAGCAAGGGGATAACTGAGCGCACAGCCAAGAGCACACAATGAATAAGAGGAACTAAAGTGGAGACTGATCTTGAATAAAGCCAAACAGACAAAACACAGGTTCATAAGGAATATTGACACAGGTGATAAGGCAGATTTGCTTAACAATAGATTCAGAAGGGAGCAATGATGTTACAAGACCATCACGCCAGATATGCAGTATGCTGCCTATCTCTTCCTGACAGTGCCAGCACAGAGGAGAGCAAGTTGGATAGAAAGAGAGGGTGTACTATACCAGCGTGTAAAAATGTTGCAATTAATTTTCCTTGATGTGGAATCATGAATGAGTTTAAAGTTTAATGCAAAGAGCCTATTTCATTTTAGTATATCCAAATAAATGCCCAGTTCAGCTTCCCATGCATGGGTAAATGGGATAGAGTCTAGGATAGCTGGAAGAGTTTGTTCTTGGATAATTTCACTTTAAAATTCTCACACTATAATCTTTTCTGTCCCATTTACCCCTACTCCAAACAAACTGTTTACTTAGCTCCACTTTGTGTGCAAACACCTAATCTTTCTTCTATGCTTTCAATTTTCCTCTCTACTCCACAAAACCACCACCCTCCTACTCAGAATTTTATTTTATAGCCATTCTAAAATTATTCATAAATGAATGTGTCTAGAGCAAATAAAAACCTTATATAACCTTAATGAGTGATTTTTGAGATTAGAACACTTCTTTTTTCAGTTCACAGAAAATCTTATCCCATGTTTGTATACTTCAGTCATGCCATACGTTGCTTTCATCATTAGAATGAATAAGGGCCAAATTATTTACATTGCTGTCTAAATATAACTAGGAAAAACAAGTTTATCACTTTTTGTTGGGCTTAAACCCCTGTAAAATAAAGGTATGAGCTACATTTTTATAAGATCTTGTCCTCTTAGCTCCTCTCTTACCACTGGCATCGTCATACAATAATTTTCTTGTAATTCGACTCTGCATGGCACTGTAATTACTTCCCCAGCTCTGTCCTACCTTTGCTTCCCTTTCTTGACAAGCATGATCACAAACACCTGATTTATGGGTTCTACTCCATTAGCTGCAAAAAAGCAGCTTTTTTAAGGGAGGAGGCTTCCCTCTCCTCCTTCATTCATCTAAAGGGAAGGTGACTCATATATCCACCCAAAAAACACCATTTAGGATGGATCAGAGTTTGTTGTGCACTGACAAATGCTACCTTGCACCTAAATGCTGATGCAATCCAAGTACTTTTATTTTCTATGGGAAGCACTATGGAGATGTAAAGATTGCTTCAACACCACATCCTGCACTTCTATCCAAATATAATTTCCTTTCCTGACTTCCCTCAAGCATTCTTCTCCCTCCAACTATCAAGTTCTCACTTGTATAGGCCACAAAGAAAGGTTAAAGGGGAACTCTCACCACTGTTAAAGTAGTTCTTATCTTAAAATGCTATCTCAGTTACCTTTAAACCTTTTTTTTGTTATGTATGCAGTATAGCCAGAGATTTTACCTTTTAAAAATAAGCCAGTGATGTCAGCTAAGGAAAGGCTGTGGTACAGCTCTGTACCGCAGCCTGTCAATCTACCCCTACCCAGTAGTACCCACCAGACAGGAGGTGGGAATGAAGCATTACTGGGGAGGGGAAGAGGTGAAGATTGACAGGCTGCGGTACAGAGCTGTACAGCAGCCTGTCCTGAACAGACATCACCATCTTATTTTTAAAAGGTAAAATCTCTGGCTATACTGCATTACATTAAAAAATAGCACTTTAAGATAAGTACTTTAACAGAGGTGAGAGTTCCCCTTAAGAAGCACACTTGGGATTTAAAGCAAAAAAAAAAAAAAAAAAAAAAAAAAAAAAAAAAGCATATTTCTTAGCATACTCAAACCCCAAATGTGCCTAACAAAGTGGGAAAGGAAATCTATCCAGACTGTGCTCATGGGGTTATACTGTCTGTATAAAGAGAAAAACAGCTATCCCTGCAATACAATCACTCACCAAGTATCTCACCCAGGTATCTCCAATTATAATTATTGGCAAAATCCTTGTGATCATACAAGGGTGAAATGTGCATCAAGGAATGCTGGGGCTATTTTTCCCCTTGTATTTAAATTCGTTTCATAAATTTTTTTAGTGCTTTACAGCAAGTACCAATAGTAATTGGGCATGCTAGAATCCCTTCCCTTTTTTGTTTCATAGGCCTTCGCTTGTTTTGGTGGAATATTAATTATTACTAAAGATATCTGGATGAGATAATTGAATGGGATATATTCTGAGAATTATTCTCATGCATTTTTTTTTTAATATATTTTTTTCTAGTATTTTTTTTTTTTTGGCAAGGTTATTTGCCCCAACAACACTTAGTTAGGATACAGATTACACAGTACATAGGAACGTTTAAAAATTCATCCTGATTCTCTTTTATTATATTCTTTTATGTTGGTAATAAAAGTTGTTTTACATTTTTTTCCCATATTTTGCCAATAATTATAATTGGAGATGCATAGGAGGTATATCGGATGAGTTCTTGGATTGCAGAACTCTCTCTTTATATAGCACATTTGCCATTCCCATACTCACCATTCCCATACTCACCATTCCCATACTCACCATTTCTTGAGCAGTTGCAAAGAAAATGGAGAGTATGATGATGAGTTTTCTGAATGATAAAGTGGATTAATGTGCTTCGGGGCCATGAGGGAAAATTGCCTATAAGTTATTCTACACAGTTGGAAATAGTTATTTTCAGCTGTAATGATAATGCATACTGGCAATTATCTATTAACCCTTTGAGTGCATATGTGAAAACGGGTTATCAGTGTATTTTATTGTATTTCTTGACAGTCTGGCTTCCATTCACTCCACTGACACTTAGGCCCTTATTCATCAAGCTAAAATGGTGCAATTCTGGAGCAAGCCATCTGACCTATATGGTGGAAAATCAACATTCCCATTGAATTAAGTAGGTATTTTAACCCCTTGAGCATACCTCCCACCATTTCAAATTGCCAAAGAGGGACACTTTTGTTTTACGTGGTGTTATTGGAGGCGTGGCTGGTGGGCAGGGCATTACTGATCATTTTTATTTCATGGACTATTGATACCTCTATGCGTAACTGAATCAATGATTTAAAGCAAGACAAAGTATTTTATTTACACAGACTACTTTATAAACACATATACTAACATTTCCCCATTTAAATCATTGGGAGTTCTACTACGGTGCATTCTCCCTATGGCTTCCCAATAATTTCTTCTCTTTATACTTTCCATATAAGGCCCAGCTGTAACACACTGAGGACTTGCCATAGGAATAATATAGTTAAATGGAAACAAATGTCTCATAAGAGTTCTGGGATCTGGTAACTAGCGGGATAATGCACTGAGCACCTCTTCAAAGGGTTCCATTTGTAAGACTGCTGGTACCTGTGTATAAACTAAGTGAGACTGGTGAAAGCAAGTGCAAAATAATAATGTAATGCATAAAAACATAGCTGGATGGTGCACAGTTCAGATTGTACTGAAGGGGTTAAGCAACCACCAGACTAGGGAGACTCTGACACCGAGAGCTGAGCACATTTGATTTTTACTGTTAGGCTTAGTCACGCAGTAATGTCAAGTAAGTTGACTGGATCCGCTCCGGGTGCTCACACTCTGCTGCTGTTTGTACTGAGGAAGACTAACTTAGGAGGGAGTGGTCATTGGTAGATTACAGCATATGCAGCATGTGTGTGAATACTATGATGCAGGAGGCGCATGCGCGGTTCAAATTTTGGCATTTCACCGCTGCTTGAGCAACGCTGCTGAGGGGATATTGCATGATGTGATTGGAGGGTGCTGCAGAGGCTGGGCATAAACCTGGGAAGTGGGACATTCTATTAATGCAGTGGGACAGCAGGATTGGGCTCCAAATTCGGGACTGCCCTGCATAAATTGGGACTGTTGGCAGCTATGCCATGATTGCTAGGGAGGACTCCAGCACATTGCAAAGCAATGGAATGTTTGATGAACTTTAATTTCCCTCCTGTGGAGGAGCCATTTTTTCCCAGAATTCAACATCTTTACCTTGATAAATAAGTCCATATGTATAAAGGCTTTGCAATGCATTGGTTACCTCTCTTGCATTCCATTGGTAAAAGACACTATTAAAATCAGTAAGCTTTTGCATTTGTTATGGTACAGTTAGTTTGCTCCAGAATTGCGTCTATTTCTTTGTGTATATGGTCCTTATGATTGATAGCTACCACGTAAAAAACTAGAACAAATTATCAGTATACATAAAAAATAGGGTGCACTGTATTTTACACAGCAAAAATAGCCCGAGCCTTGATCCTAACTAAGATTTGTACTTAATAACTAACTCCTTCAGTGGCACTGCTTTTGTGCCTTTGTTTCTGGCACTGTTGTACAGTATTCTCTTCTCTACGTCTTTAACATGGATGAATGTATATGCATCGGGAGGTTTGTGCTGGTTTCTCACACACCTTTGATGGTCTTGTCAAGCTGCTGAAGAAAGGCCTCACAGCGAGCACATTTATGGGAGGCATCTTCAGCCTTCACTCCATTTGAATCCCATCTCTTCATTCCAACCTGGTTGATCTGCTCCAAAGGCTGGGAGGAAACATTTTCCTTTTGTGCCTGCATTTCTGCCACCTAGAGCAAAGAGAATGGTATGAAGGCAGATACAAGTGAGAATATGTACATTAAAGTAAAAATGTCACCTGTCTGCATTCTCGCCTTGGTGGGAAAATCAACATTGACAGGGTCTGCACAATTGTCAGTGTATGCAAATTAGCTAGTACTGGCCAGCAGGAAGTGACAGATGGGAGAGAGAGCAATGTGGAATGTTAGTATTTGGGTGGCATGCAAGCTATTACTGTATAATTTAGATAAACTGACAAATAAATAAAGCTAAATAGATACTAAACTGTAGTTTTATCTAGAAATGTAACATAATATGTCTATATTGTTATATAAGGTGTTACATTCACTTGAACTATGCAATACATGGGACACCCCTCTGACGATCAGTTTCCTAATGTACAAATGAAACACATATTGCCAATAAGTTACTCTGAATTCCAACTTGACATTTGCTTCTTACCTGAAAGATAATTAATCATATTTGTTACCCATTATTCATGCAAATTTAAGGTGCCTCCTCCATTTAACTGTTTCTGTACATATTTTTTAAAACACAGATGAAAGATGTATTATATATTACATTAATTATGCTTTTAAGTACAGTATTACTGATTTTCTGATTGTATGTTGCTTTAATTCTGTTACTGTTTGCAAAGCAATTTTGAACCTGCTCAGAGGGAGTGCCACATAACATCACTTTCTGTATATGGGTAATCTCAGCACTTAACACCCTCTTACCCCATTGTATGTCTCCTTTTACCCATTTAGACTGTAAGCTCCTTGGGACAGGGACCTCTCTCCCATTGTTTCTATGAATGTCGCACTTATTTCATCCCCTCTTATTTATTGTAACATATGTCTATTGTAAGGAGCTGCGTACACTGTGTGGTGCCATATAAATAAAGATATACATACATGCATCCATCTCCAGTGGTGGTATAAATGTGAGACGGTATTTGGCTACACCTATGTGTCTCCTGATTAAGGATCTTTGCCAGTACATGGATTAGAGATAACTGAGCCCAGGGACCAGTTCTGAAGTTTCCTGGGCACCAGGTAGTCTGCACATACTCAGAGACAGCATTGTGTCTGAGCATGTGCACCAAATCTCAAGACGGCTTCCATTCCAGGGGATCATCAAGACTAACAGCATTACCTGGAAGTCACAAAGGGGAGAGGGAGATAGGATTAGCTAGTCTTTAGCAGGACATTTTTGTCAGTGTTCTTATTGGGTGGTTTTGAACCCTGATCCTTTGTGGTAATACCTTGTATGGCATATTTGGATTTTTGAGGTGTAGCTGTGTCTAGCAGACCTCTGGGGGGATGAGTGAGGAGAGCTCAGACCTGAGGCTTGGTAAGAGCTCCAGAGGTGTGAGGGATACATATTAGTGTGTTATGACATCTGTGACACTTCATGATGGGTTTTGTGGGATGGGAAAAGACTCCAGTTTGCTCTGATGCCCCATTGTGCTTTACTCATTTGGAATAAGTATGTTTTCCATGATCCAGCTTGCTTTAGAGTCTTTTCTTGGGGTACTGGTAGAACACCTGGCAAGGTTCCAGAGAGGCAGGGGATTTTTGCCACATTAATGAATACACATTGTAGTGGCACAGCCATCTTCATTATAGAATGCCAAGGAGAGATCTAACCTCTGTGCGACATTGTTCATTTTTCCCCAGCAAACAGGGTAATTGGCTCCTTTTGTACCAGTTTGTAGATACAGGCACTTTTACAAGTCTTTTCTATGTTTGCTCTCTGTTGCTCAGTGCTGTTGATTATACTGCATGTTGGTAATACTGTGTGTTTGAAATCATTCATAACACCTGTCTTGTCCACCCTGCGTGCCCTTTACCTATTGTATTGTATATTTTTATTTATATAGTGCCAACCAGTGTACCTGGCACTTTACATTTTACATTTAATATAGAAGGGGTACAATAAGTGCAGTGATTACGTGGTTATAAAGACAATCATAAGGGGAGCATACATTAGGATAAAAGGTCCCTGCCCCTTAGAGCTTACAGTATAAGTAGGATGAGTGACAGATATGTATTGCAGTTTGTAACAGACCTGCAGCCGATATGGACATTTGTGATAAAAGAACAGACTGGACTGGCCTTCCCTTTGTGTGGGCTGCCCGGCCAACCTACACAACTGCAGCCGGAATTCCACATCTCCCGTTCTGAAAAGGATGCAGCTCTGTTATTGATCACCACTTGGTTCTATGGTGTAGGTGAGAGGGAAGTTTGTTTGGCAAGTAGGCGGCCTGATTGGTCGCCTCTTGTCAAAACACTGTTATGTATGTAGTGAGAGAAAAAGGAAGGAAGAAAGACACCACAAACACCCCTGAGCGAGATCAATAAGGTATCAATGGCCACCACCAACACCCAAAGGTGCGTACTCACAAGAATATTGGCTGGGTGATGGTATATACCAGTTCCAGCACACAAGCAGCTGAGAATTAGTAACTGTCCTAAGACGCACTATATGCTGCTCCTATATTGGGCAAACTGTACTGCTTCCAAGGTAGAGACCAGGAATAGGACCTTCACATATTCCTGCACCATCATGGACAGGCAAATAACTTCCTGAGACACCGGTTGAGACAACGAGAAAATCTTGTCCTCCAGCAGAAACAATTGCCCTGGAGAGTGTCAAATCTCATCACCGAGAAAGTGAATGACCTGGGACAGAACCAGAGAGAGTTTCTTGAAGTTAAGAATACAGCCATTTAGTATTAGGATAGACACACAGATCTGAATATTATGGATCAGAGCCTCCTCGTAAAGAGCCTTTAATTAAATGTCATCCAGGTTGGGTGTAAGAAATATCTAGAGAGTGAATGTGAGCAGACAAGGCTGGCAAGACCTTTATGAAAACCCACAGAGCAGACACCAGCCCAAAGAAAATGTTAGGTGAACTGAAAAGTTCTGAAAGGCAAACTGCAGGAAATTAATGGATAGCAGTATGTGGATAAGCATCCATTATGTCTAGGGAGGCAAAAAAAACCTCCCCTGCACACATTGCAGTGATAAAGGAGCATAAAGACTGCACATTAAATTGGACAGTCACCATGAAACAGTTGAGACACTTCTAATGAAGAGGATGGCAGCTGCCATACTTTTTGGGGACTATGAAAAGGTTTGAGTAGAACCCCATGAATCTTTCATGTGGAGGAACAGGTACCAAGACGTGGATATTCACCAGGGAAGAAACCGTGTCTAAAAAAAGATGACCCTGGACCAGACTGTGAGGAACCCGGACATGAAGAAGTGGAAGGAACCAATCAGATTACCAACCAGAACCCTGCGAGTCATGCAGAAGTAGGCATGTCAGCTGTGGGCTTCTGGGCAGGATTCTTGCCTGCCCAGGCCTGTGTGGGTTTTGGGGTAGGGGAACCTGGGCTGTTGTAGGAGTAGGTGCCCTGGGTGTTTACCCATACTGGTGGGAGAAATGAAAACCATGGATCTTTCAAGGAAACACATTTCAACTCTATGCTTGCCCATATCATAAACTGGAAGTGCTACCAATGACATACTGGAAGACTGGTCAGCTGACCAGATCTTCAGCCACAAAGTACAATGCACGGCAACCAAAAAAGCAATGGCCTTCCAGTAAACCTAGTGGCATCAATCTTAGCGACGTCTGGAACAACATCTTATTTAAGCAAGTCAGCATAGATAGCCTCTAAAAGATGATCTACACAAACAAATACGTCCCTAGTCACCCAAGCAACTGAAAAGGTACGGAGTAAAGTGGCTCCAGAAGCCACAAAATATGGAGGGAACCCCTGGAGTCCGTATTAAAACAACCTTTTATTATAGATGAAATTCTGATTATCATTACAGAAACATAAAGTCCCTGTAGTGCCAATCAGAACATTTCATTGAAAAGGCTGTGTAAAAAGATGACATTGTTAGGTAAAAAAATGTTGACGTGTGTTTCACCAACCGGCTTTTTCAAGGCCTCGACTCCAGGGACTTCATGTCTCTGTAATAATATTCAGAATTTCATCAATACTAATAAAGTGTTTTGATAGGGACGCCAGGGACTTTATGCATCTGTAATGATATTTGTAATATCCTCTGCACTCATAGGGTGTCCAGACAGGGACTCTAGGGACTTTACTTCTCTCTGATATTTGGAATTCCAGTTATAGCTGTAGGCTGTTCTACCAGGGACTCTGGGAACTGGATAGGAGTGACATTGTTATTTCTCTTAATTTATTTCCTCACAACCCATTGTGACTTCAACCACTAGAATATTAGACAGTTCTCTATTCCTTAACAATACTTCTCTTTTAGTATGTTCATGCTATTTATAATCACTGTATACTTGTATTCACACAGTGATAAATCACCTATTTGTCACTTCATATTGAGTGATATCACCTACATGATTCATTGTTTTGATCACCACATTTACTATAGTACACTCATCACTTATTTTTCTGTCTTTTATTGAGGAGTATATGGTAGAATATCTTACATATTTGTGAATGTTGTCCTCTTATATGTTGGTTGTGAGGAAATTCCATTTTAAAATGTTCTTTTGTTTTAACGTACAATTAATAAAGGCTGTTTTTTAAGATACTGTCAACAACACAATTACAGATCAGCATATGAGATACTCTTTAGTCACCTAGTGCCCCACAAATATCCATTGTTGAATAAAGGGAGAGTGTAGTATTCTCTATTTTCCTTTTGTAAATGAACCAGCAGGGGAGGGCTGGCCTGGAGGGAAAGGGGGCAATTGCCCCCCAGGCTGGTCATGAATATGGGCCAGTGGGCCACTGCCTCCCTCAATTTCCCATTTGCTGCTGTAAATAGAGTAAACAGAATTTAAGGAGCTACACGAGTATTGTAGCTCCATTTTGATTGTCATCCCTGTGATATCAATAGTGATGCTCCATTTCAATTGTAAGCTCTGTGGTATCATTAGTGTAGATCCATTTCAGTTATAAGCTGTGTGGTATCAATAGTGTAGATCCATTTCAATTGTCATCTCTGTGATATCAGTTGTGTACTACCATTTCAGTTATAAGCTCTGAGGTATCACTTGACTTAATGCATAACATTAATGCCACCTATATCATTAACAAAAGGGGGTGGGCTGGGACATTGGGCTGGAGCGGTAATATAAATAGGCCACTTAATTGTACTTACCCCCCAGGCCAAAAGTTGCCAGTCCTCCCCTGTGAACCAGCAGTAATCAGCAGCATGATGCACAGAGGTAAAGCTTGCTGTATTTGTCATGGTATATCAGCAATCATCATTTAGCATTTTTATGGCTCCTGTATAAAGTCTAGCTCTTTCTGTCCACACCATGCTTACCTTCAGTTCCATTGAGGACCTCTCAATGTCCATCTCTGTTTTCTCCATCTCCCTCATCTGCTCGAGATGTCTCACTGTCTGCTCTCTGCAACAGTTCACAAACAGTTTAGCTTCTTCCTTGATATGTGATTTTATTTTGTAATGACTATAGCTGACAGCCCAAGCTCTTCTATGAATGTAGCCTTGTTTTTAAACAAGCTAGAGCACCTTCATAGATGAAGTTAGCAAGTAAGTATCATGAAGATGTGCAGCCTTCTCTGGAAGTTTTTAAGGCAGGGAATACCCAAGCACATCTATTACTAACTGATTGCTGAGTGCACAACATTGTGGTAGCTGCTAAGCGTCAAACTATATAGAACAAAATTATTATGGCACCTCAATGCGACAAACACAATTATTTATTCTGAAGAGACAGCCTACATTTCAACATTTCCTTCATGCCTTCAACAGGACAAACATAATGTTTGTCCTAATAAAGTCATGAATACAGAAGCCAAAATGCTGACTTTCTTGAGAATAAACAATAGTGTTCAGCAACAGCTTTTTGAGATAGTTTCTAAGTCTCAGGATATGGGACACTTACTTCTCTGCCATCTGTTGCTGCAATGTGGCCACCAACTGCTCCAGTCTCATCTTCTCTGTACTGCACTCTGTGTACTGCAAATAACAGGAGTATATCATCTGAATAATGTGTGTGTGTGTGTATTTTCACAATGTTCACATAAAGATGCAACAGTTCAGGGTCTGCCTGAATGCCAGTTTTACAACTGTGAGATAAGCCATTCAACCACTCTGTACAAGATTCCCTTTGCCAGACTGTGTTTTAATGTCTAAGGACAAGGAATAACAATGACTATGTCACAGCACTGGTGAATGCCAAGCCTCCATGTACCTCTGTGTATTTCCATGTACGTGTCTGATTTGGTACCAGGTTGTTCATACCATTAACTGCCAGAGGGGTGCCCACAACACTGCTAAACATAAGGGCGGACACCATTCTGTTACTCAAAGGGTTATGGTTTTCCTATTAAACGTGATAATCTGTCTGTTCAGACGAGTCCTAGACTAGATTTAACCTTCCTGTGTCAAACCTCCTGGTACCAGCCTGCACTAAGCCAGTTTATGCTATGAATTTCCATTCAGATCCTGTGTTTATTTATATAGTTTAAGTCAGTCCCCTGTGCTTTTGTACCTGGCCTCGGGCAGACTCCAGTTCCTGATGCTGCTCCTCCAGCTCAGTGTCCTTTATCCTCAGCATGTCCCAGACTTTGTGCAGCTCCTCCCGCACCAGAAGCAGCTCAGAGTCCACCTCTTCCAGGGATGCCTGTGGTACAACAAAACTTGTGACACCACATTTAGTATTCAGTTCAACTCTATATTGTAACTTACATCACAGCTTCATGCAATACTGATATTAGAATCAGACACCATAACATAAGCTGTGTGAAAAAGCATAGCAAGAAGGAATGCCCTTTCCTTGGCAAGGTTAACCTCATTTTTACATTGGCAAAGTGAGTAGACTCCATAGACATTAAGCTCTCACCTTAATATCTCCAGGTTTCTTGTGCTTCAAATCTTGAAGTTCCTGGGCATAGAGCAGAAGATTACATGGTCCCATTTGGTGAGTTGTACTGGGGTATGCAAGTTTAAATGTACATTTCATATGCTTCAAAGCACGATACTCTTATACCACACCCAGGACCTTCCCCCCCCCCCCACATTACTTTAACAAACAAACAAACTCTTAAACCCTTGGATGCTAGTAAAATCTCCAACACATTGCTCCTATAGGACCAGACCCAGTAAAAAAAGCCAGTAGCTCCTCTGCAGTTTTTGGGGGTGGGGGTCAGAAAATGGACCCCCAGGACTGGCTAGGGAGCATGGAAAGAGCAGGAAGTCTGTGCCACAAAGATACAGGCTTCACTGGATGCATACACAGCCCAATAGACTGCTAGGGTTGGGCTAGAAAACCTGACCCTAGCAGTCTAGGAGGACTGCAGTCATAATCTGAATTCATTGAACTGCCAGACTTCAAAGTCACACAGTTCATTCACTATCATGAGATTGGTTAGAGAGCACAGGGGATCACTTTGTAACTCCCATTGTGCACTCAAAATGACTGGAACAAATAAAAAACATATTGATCTAAATGGGGCTTTTAACCGCTTAAATGCTACAGAGGTTTCCAAAATATTATTTTTTGTTAACCCCTGAATTAGAGAGCCATAAATCTGGTGATGCAATAGCCCTGGCCTAGACTCTTCTTCAAATTATTTGCAGAGCAGGGGAATAGTGTCTTTTTTTGGGGAGCAGGGATCCTCTGGTGAGTCTTGTGGTTATGGGCCTGTTGGGGAGATCAGCCACAGTGTTCTATACTTGAGGGAGTGAGAGGTCTGTGGAGTAATTGGAACAGACCCCCAGGTCATTGTTTGCGGTCCATGTGCAGTCTCCTAATGCTGGGCGCCAGGATACACTGCCTTATCCTGGCACCCTGCACTTTCAGCCTACATGCAAACCACAAGGAAGAGCACTTCTGGGGGTCTGTGATGGTGGCTGCACATTCCTGGGCTGGTATTCTACTATAATTCACCCCAGGTGCAGAGGGACATTTTTGGAGTTTTGGAGGGACTCTTTAGAGATCTGGAACCTTATAATTATTATTATTATTATTAATATTATATAGTACCAACTAATTCCGCAGTGATGTACAATAGGGAATAGACATAAAGAGATATTAAATAGTACATTTTCTTCGCATCATGACATGATAGAATAGGAGTGGGTAATTTGCAGCCATTCAGTAGCTGTTGGACTTTAACTCCCATCATCCTTAGCTGGAGGACCACTGGTTGCCCACCGAGGTCAAACAAATGTGTATATGTAGTACAAATTGAAAAAGAAATGTCCCACTTCTGCTCACCTCTTTCAGAGTGAATATCAGTTGTTCTTTCTGTTTCTTTTCGTCTCTCTCCTTTTTCAGCTGCTGCTGAAGTTTTTCAATCTCGAACCTGACCTCATTTGATGGAGAAGGACCAGACGTACTAAATAATGTGAAATATGTTATTTGCTGGCTTTTGAAGTCACCCCATCACCACAGAAATATATTTATCTGTAAGCTGAAAGTCTACTTGCAAAATATGGGTCAAAGAAATTTTGTGAATATGCAAGGGAAATCATATGTAAAGGCTCTTGCTTTGAAATATTTACCTAAGAAACTCTCCTTCATTCATTAGTCTGAAAAATCTATACGTTTTATGTATTGGATCTAGGTAGTAATGTATAGATAAGAGCTTTTACATCATAATCTGATCCTCGTATGTAGTTTAGCGGAACCAATAGTACAGCCTCTGTCTATTTTGATTATTGTTTGTCTTGAATAAGCTTAAAACAAAATTAAAATTTCAAATGGAGCTCAGTAAATAAAAATGTTGCAGATATTATGCAAGAATATATAAATCAATGTATGATGACTACCTAGGTAATTCAATCTGCTAAACAATTTAAGAGATGCTCAGTTCTATAGTTATACATTCCCTTTAATATTTCACAATATGGGAATACATAATAGACTAAATCATTGTAAATCATTGTCACCGCATTTGAAGTGAGAGAAGCTGGTGAAATCCAAATGCCAGTTATCCTAGTTAGTTTGGGCTGACTATTTTATTTCTCTATATGTATCTGTCAGGCAAAAAAGTAAGTGTTTATATTCACAGTGTGTCCACTAACTTGTCTGAGGAGAATGCTGGGCTCCATGTTTCCAGGCTCTGTGGATGATCCTGCAACAGAACAGAATGTTTATATATTATAATTAATACATGAAATAGCTACTTTATATTACTAAAAAGGAGAAGAACTCAATTTTGCAAAGACGTCATCTCTTAGTACTGCATAAATTATGGGGGTTGAATACGCCAACTTTTAGGTACATTCTCTTTTTCTGTTCTCCTCTTTCCCCTTGTTTTTCCCACTTGTCTTACCCCTTCACCATTCTCTCTATTAGAGTTCTTTTTCACTAATATATATCAATATATGTATTATACTGATCATTTCCATACATTACACTGTCAGATTATTAAAGCCGTTAATAAGATTTTGGTAGTCAGTTGTGAAAACATACTCATGTTGTTTTATTTAGATGGTTTAAAGTTGAACTAATGTTTTATTAAGAATATAAATACAACATATTTATAGATGTTATACTAACAACTACATGTCAGTGAGAGTGGAGCACTCATGGAATTTGAAAATCACAATCTTATTGTGAGCAAGTATATCAATGTTTCAATCTTTAACTGGATATCTATCAAGATAAGCTTATTGTCACAGTTTGCAAGCAAAGACAAGAGTCAGACAGTAAAGTAAAATTCACCTTTATTAAAGTAAGTGTAATAATGCCAATACCCAGGAAGGAGCAGAGGGTAACCAAGAGACAGGGACTCAGATCAGAAAGAGTAGTATGTCTCCAGATCCCAGAATTGCAGAGACTAAGCCGAAGCCAATGGTAGTCTCTAAGTCAGAGAGGAAGAGTAGGCCAGACGTTTCCCTAGGGTTGGAAATCGGAAGATGACTGACTCATGCCTGCAGCCAGCCCAGAGATGACCATTGCCTGAAGGTGAGACAACCAATGAACCTACTGACTCATGCCTGCAGTCAGTATTGTCAGAGTCTTCCAGAGCCACAGGTCTGTACCAGATAGGATATCCACTCAACAGGAGGAAGTGTAGAAGTTAGCTGGACAGACCCCCAGGTCAGCACCAGACTTGGTGTCCACTAAAACGGGGTAATACGAGAGAGTAGTCAGACAGAGCCACAGGTCAGCACCAGGATGGATGGTCAGACAAGCCCAGGTCATACACGGAGCGGGTAGTCAGCCAGAGGCACAGGTCTGCACCAGATTGGGTGTCCACTACAAAGGGGTAATACGAGAGAGTAGTCAGACAGAGCCACAGGTCAGCACCAGGATGGATGGTCAGACAAGCCTGGGTCATACACGGAAGTCAGGAGCAAAAGTAGAACTGTATAGAACACCAACCTACGGGTAACTGGATGAAAATCCAGTTCCCTTTAAATACAAGGCGCCGGGAAGTAGATAGGAGGAGCCAGACCAGAACCCAAAAGTATAAGAAGATAGCCTGCGTCAAACACACCTCCTTGCGCCACTAGATGCATCGCACTCCAGAACCACACTGCTTCATATGGAGCATCTGAATCGCTTGGCGCAGGAACATGGGCGTCCACTACTGACACCAAGAGCCCAAGCCCAGTCCAAGAAGCAATGTGTGGGATGATGCAGAAGTGTCAATAAGAGCAATACAAGTCCAGCACCAGCCAAAGCGGCGACGCTGGATATAGGTAAGCTGTGACACTCATATAGTAATACAACTTAACTGCTCCTTTAAACGGGCAGTGCCTTCTAGAACATACTTTAGATAAGTACAGTAGAATATCAAGGGGAAAAATAAACGGTTTTTATTTTTGTCTTTATCACTTATTTATATAAAATATTAAAAACACTGTTTAACAAGCTGCTTGAATTGCTGTGGCTGCTGTCAATTTATCTTAATCTGTTGATCTCAGTTACTCAAAGTCGATCCAGCCCACCAAGCTCATGCTCCTTCAGATTAGTTGGTTTTTGATTATCAGTTAAAGTAAAAGATGGAAAGAAGAGGAAACCCACTGAATTTAGAGGCCCCCAAAAAATTCAGCAGAAGTTGAAAATATCAAAAACTCATTCTAATTAGGAAATTGTGAGGACATTTTGGAGTGTCACAGATAAGCTTCCAAGTGCTCTGTTTATTAAGAAAATTATTTTGTTCCTTTGAGGAGCCACTGCCCTTTTAAACAGAATGTGTCAAAGCTGGTAGGCACAGCTGTCATGGCCCACCCCTTTCTGCAGCCTATGATTTAAATCAGGGCTGTCCAAGTTCAGTTCACAAGGACCACCAACAGGCCAGGATTTAAGGATTTCCCTGATTAATAACAGGTGAGTTAATCAGTGGCTCATTCATTTTAACTGTCATCTGTGCTTAAAGGGGATGTATCATCTAAAAAAAAAGTATTACCATACTTTTTTTTTTTTTTTTAAGTAAATGCTTTGAAAGATATTTAATCTTCAAGACTGCCAAATTCTGCTCCCACCTCCCTCACAGCTGCCCCAAGAAGCGCGTTCACGCTTCCCTTCAGTGTGCTGTGAATGTCTTCTACCATTATATCAAGCTCTGGTTAGCATTATGCTGAGGTTCTAATGCTAACCGGAGCTTGATATAATGATAGAAGACATTCACAGCACACAGAAGGGAAGCGTGAACACGCTTCCTGGGGCAGCTGGGAGGGAGGTGGGAGGAGAAGAAGAGCTCTGCTGTGCACATTATGCAAAAGTGCACAGCAGAGAGGAGGCAATATCTTTAAAAATACTTACTTTTAGAAAAAAAAAAACAGCTTTCCTACTACTACTATATTAACAAAACATGGTAAAAAACTATTTTAGGTGATACATCCACTTTAAAGCAGAACTATCACCACAAATAAAGCCTCCCCCCATTAGTCATATAGCGATAAACTTAGAAATAGTGCTATTATCCAGCGTAAGCACAGTGTTATTAAGAAATCCTATTTCATCTGAGACTGAGGGGCAGGCTTCTTGCTTTAGAGGCATCTGTGATCCTGCACCAGTTCCTTCCTGTTACCTTAAAGTACAATGCAACTCCTCCTAGAGGACACTGGAACGGACAGCGCAGGTGCACAGAAGTCTCTAAGCCAAGATGTCTGAGCTGATGCCTGGCCGTCAGTCTCAGTAGAAGTAGGATTTCTTAATAATGCTGCTGGATAATAGTACTACTTCTAAGCTTATCGCTATATGGCTAATTATTGCAGGAGGGGCTTTATTTGGGGGTGATAGTTCCGCTTTAATCAGGGAAATCCTTAAATCCTAGCCTGTTGGTGGCCCTTGAGGACTCAGCTTGGACAGCACTGGTTTAAATCTTCTCACTGAGCATTACTGTTCCCTAGCTAAGATTTTCAGGGACAGTAATATTGCCTCCCTAGCCCTTGCTTTCCCCTGAGAACCAGAGGGTTATGCAGTGCTTTGTTAAGCAATGTGTTGTGCACAGCAGAGAGTTCTTCAATGGGTTAAAGCTGAATGTTAAACACATAACCTATGTGAACGTTCCTCTGGAAAGTTGCACTTTATGATTGTTATTAAAAGATTAATAGGCAATGCTCTCCCCAGTATGATTTAACCCCTTGGTTGCTAGAGACATCGTCAAAGCATTGCTTCCCAATCATTCAAGAGGTCACATTTGCTAATGTATCATGTTTTATTAGAGGGTTTCACTTGGTATCTTGGTGCAGATCATTTCTGTTCTCCTGAACAACTGAACTCTGTGTTTCTGGATGAAAAGTATTATAAACAGCGAGTGACATGCTGCAACTTGACTGCCAGCGAAGAGTGTCAATGGAAAGGCTTTTGAAATGCTGGAAAGTATGCCTGAGTGAAAAAGAATATAAATCTAATCCTGGGAGTTGTCCTCACAGCAGGTACATAAATATGTGTAGAAAATGTGATAAAAACTCCTCTGTATGTTACACAGCAGTAAAAATGAATACATGACAATATTTACATTTCCTATGCATGTTCCACACCTGCTGGTCTGCACAATAACACAATATGACGTACTTCTACTGTAGTTAGGAACTCTGCCATGAACCAATGCTACCGCTGTTGGTTCTTTGTGTGTTCCTCAAAACACACCTATGTATTTTAAATTCCCTGTCTTCTTAATGAGAAAATGGCAAGATAACAGCATAGAAAAGAGTTCTGGATGCTTACTTTTTCTTAGGTTCTGCTTTATTCACTCACCTGCTTATTCCCATGTTCCACCCTGCTTCTGGATTCTAACTCCCCAATCCTGGCCTGCAGAGCCGCTCCACGGCTTCTCTCCAATTCCAGCTGCTGTCTGCTGGCATTTAGCTCAATCTGAAGTAGGGATCCACTCTCCATCTGCCCAGATAGCAGAAAATAGACTAGGATAAGTAACTTAGGGCCCTAACCCACTGTGTGCCAGGAAAGTGAGCAACATATTGAGAAGCAAAGGTGTAAGAGCCACTAACATTGCATGTGATCAGAATTTCCCTACTTAAGTGTAGTAACTGTAATAAAATTGGAATATGCTGTGAACATGCCCTATTAGCAGCATCTGAGGCCTGGAGTTGTCCCTCTAATAGGCCATGAAACAGATCATGCAGTCTTATTACCACTCATTTGTACACTAGAGGTTCCCAACTCATTGCATCAAAAGTTACACCTTAACATATTGTCTGCTATATTTTAAGATCAATAATATTGTTCTGCTAAGTTGCAAATATTTTTTTTTATGTTAAAAAGTGGGACACATAATAAGTGTGTGTGTGGTATATGGTATATGTGGGTACATACAGAATGTATGTGGGTGCGTGTGTGTGTGTGTTTAAGTATGTTTGCCAGGCAGTTTTAAGAACCCCTGAAGCCCACAAAGGAAATGTGAACAGATGCAACCTAAATATAAGTAAATATTTACAATCCTTTTAAGTTTAAGTGCTTTTATTTCCTTCCAAATAAAGGAGAAAAAGCAGCCTCATTTATGTGTTTTGCTTTCAGAACAGCCACATTTCTCCCTGACTACAGGATTAAATAAGTTCCTTTCTGTAAAACAGGTATTGCTGGGAACCCTATGTGAGCCACCCTGAAACGAAAAGCGCAAGGCAATGCCAGTTACACAATTGCATTAAACTGTCCCTAGTGTGTGAGTGTGATAGCGTGCATGCGTGTATGCAAATATATGTGTATATGTGTGTGTATGTATTTTGGGGTGGAAAACCAATGCACTAACAAATAAGTTAAAGATATGTTCATCAAAGGCAGATAGAACATCAATTAATATAGGTCATGTAACTTTTCCAAATAGTTAATTGAGCTATAACATTAAGCAAATTGGCACATTGCATGAATCTAGTGATAGATGAATCTCACGTTTAACTTTCTTGTCTCCAGATCCTGTTCTGATCTCTCTCTCTCAAATTCTTTTATTCTTTCACTGCAGAGAAAAAAATATAATGCTCAGCCCCAAACCCCTTATTAGAATACTGTCAGCAGGGTTAATGCTCACTACAGGGGAAAACCAATATATGTGATATTTTTAACTATGATGACTTTGATAGGCTATGTGACAGCTATAATTTAAATTAATGAATTCACAGGAATAATATGTACTATTACATAGAAATGGGCAATGGGAATCTGGGAGTAATTGTTTCAGGACATAAACCTCTGATTGCCAGATAGTTTTGAATGTAATGAGTTAAAATCGTAGGAACAAGGCAGCAAAGCAGTGAATGTAGATGTGGATATGACAGCAGTGCATAAAACTGTGTCCCCTAACCAACCACATGTTGCTCACAGTTTGCTCCTGGGACAAATAATATATATATATTTTTTTTTGTCAGGGAGGAACAGTGGAAGGGAGAAGAAAGATAGTCTTCAAGCTACTGAGGAGATCTAGATGGCAAGGAGAAAGCGGCGGAGTGCTAGATGCTGTGGGAAAAAAGGAGATTTAACTGCTTGGGACAGGGAGCTACTGAAATGGGAGTCAAATGCTGGGAGGGAGAGACCTAGCTGCTGGAATGGGAGTATGATGGCGGTCAGAGACAGGTAGGTGTTGGAATGGGAGATTCTGGGGGATAGATGGAAAAGCTAATTTCTGGTAAACGTAGTGAGGTCCTGTGAGGAGGGGGTGGGGAGAGAGTCTAGCTGTCTAGCTGCTGAAAAAGGGATTTAGGTGCTGGGGGTAGCTGCTGGAAGGGGAACTGGGTGCTATGGGGAGAGTGAAATTGGCTGATGGAAGGAGGGTGAGGTGCTGAATGTAGAAAACCAGCTGCAGGAAAACTGGTGCTTCAGGCACAGAGTGTTAGGTGCTATAAGGGGAGTCAGGTGCTGGAAGGACAGATAGATCTCACTGCAGTAAGGAGGATCAGGTGCTGGAAAGGGAGTGATGTACTGGTGAGACCTAGGGCTGGAAGGGGAGTCAGTATCCCCTTGTCATAAAGGGGAATGGTACCATAGGATTAAGTGGCCCTTAATTTAATAGAAGAACTTAACTGAGTAGGTGTCCTTCAAACAGCAGTCAGGTATATATATTTCTATTAATGTTTTACATTATGTCTCTGATTTTCTGTATATAATCTCATTAAAAGTTTGCCTCTAAGTCACACTGCATTACAACACTCAATGAGCTTCAAAAGAACTGAATAGCTCATAAGGGACACTAATCAAAAGCAATATACATATAACTAAAATAAAGTATATAGATATAACTTTTGTATTAAGGACATACCATTAGGTCTTTCTGTTAAAGAAATTAAGAGCCACTTATTCTTAAGGTATAGTTGCTATTTAACTGTCCTTGAGTGCATTGCAGAGCTTTTTAAATGTCCTTTCTCCATTTAGTATCAGCTAAAGGAGAGAACTCTTTGAATGCAAGAGAGGTATCTGACCACTCTCCGCTGCGCAAAAGGTTACTCAGCAAACCCTCCTGTTAAGGACTTTCTTTCATGTCTTTTAACCCTTTAAATGCCAAAGGTATCCAACATTTTGCAACACAACACTTTGGATACCTCTCTGCTACCCAAAAGGTTAATGGAGCAGTAAACTTTTTTTTATGAAAATTTATATTTTAAAAAGCTTTTCCTGCCGAGTAAAACAAGGGCAATCCCACTGCGGTCAGATCTCTTATTCAAATGTTCTAACAGTTCAAATTGTCAGGAGGTGAATCACATTGTGGTTACATCCTGAATGTTCAAACTGACAGCATGACTCAGCAGTTCCTATCACATTTTGTGGAGAACTGTTTTTTAGTAACTCACCACTCCCAAAAAAATGCAACAGAAAAACGGACTGGTATCTAACCACTAGAGGGTGCAAACCAACAAAAACACATGACTTTAAGCTGTTATAACTGGAACTATGCAAATCTCAGCACTGAGAGTACACTTGTTTTAATAAATACAGGAAAAGGCCTTCAATATATATTTTTCATAAAAAAAAGTTTACTGCTTCTTAAAGCTTAAACTTCCATGTACAATGAATTGTTTTTTATTCTGATATTCTACAGATCGCTCAATCTTTCTACTCCTGTCCTATTTCTTAAACTGTGTATTTCTTCTGTGCAGCTCCAAACATTAAACATGGGGCGATTGCACTTTTTACAAAAATATTAATAGAATCTGGAGACTAAAACAATGCCTGTGGTACACTGAGGTGGAACTAGACAATATACTCACTTAGCTTGCTGTAGTGCTGCATAAAGTTCCACAAGTTGAGAATTCAGCTTGTCAGAATCAAGATTCTCCTGTGGAGACAGAAATCAATGAGAAGACAAATGGATTTTTGCATACTTACCAATAAATCATCTTCGTCTGGAAGTAGAGACTCCAGCCATACTCCAGTTTATCCCCACCAATTCAGTTTAATTTTAACAAATAACAAAGATAGAAAAAACAGAACTAGGCAGGAAAGGGGGTCATCAATAATAGTGAACCTAAAGGACCCTCCTGTCTGGAACTCAGACAACTTGTTTTTCTTTAAGAGGGAAGTCCCATGTTCCAATGATTTAGGATTAAAGGATTTATCGGTAAGTACATAACAGTTCAGTTTTCTCTTTTGTCCAATGTGGAGCACAGGAACTGTGAAGATATGCTAAAGCTATCTACCAAGATCTCAGGAGGGAAAGAGAAAAACCCTTCAAAACACATACCAGTTCTAACAAAGAGGAACTGGAACAAATACAATGACAGATGCAAGCAGACACCTACACATCGAACCGAGTACCAAGAAAGACACAAGATAAGGGAGGAAAAGAGAAGAAGGATTCCCACACAGGCCGAACAGCCTGTAGCAACTTCCATCTAAAACGGATATCAGCTGAGGCCAGAACATTGACATAGTACTGTTCAAAAAAACGTGTGAAGGGATGGACACATCACTGCTGGACACAAGTGCTCTGCAAATGCATGATTCCTGCAGGTCCAGGAAGAACCCACAGTTCTGGTAGAATGAGATATAACCCTAAAGGGGGCTGACCTGTTTCCTATGGATGTAGGCCTAGAAAATGGTCACCTTAACCCATGAAACCACTGTGAACACAGACACAAATATGCCTTACAAGGGCCCTCAGAAATGACAAGAAGCAAATTTGAATTACGGAATGGTATTATATGAAGCATGTAGTACCACAAGAACCTAACTACATCCAAGCTCCTGCTCCTGTCTATTATAAGGAGCCAGACAAGGAGAAAAAGAACAAAATCCTAGGTAATGAGAAACTCAGAAACAGCCTAAGGGGAAACCTCTTATAGGAGTTCTCAAAACCACCAGATCAGAATGAAAAGCAGGTTTACAGGATAAAACAAAACAGACACAAATGCAAAAAGTAAAAGTCAAAGACCAAAGGGAAAGACAGAGGCTCAAAAAGAAGTCTACAGAAACACTCCCAAATGAAAGGTCCAGACCCAT
The DNA here is from genome assembly GCA_037306005.1 of Rhinophrynus dorsalis. Classification (NCBI taxonomy): domain Eukaryota; kingdom Metazoa; phylum Chordata; class Amphibia; order Anura; family Rhinophrynidae; genus Rhinophrynus; species Rhinophrynus dorsalis. The sequence goes on along the minus strand of CM074721.1, from coordinate 363,028,777 downwards.
GAAGGAGAGGAACCCCTAATGGGCGGGTAGGCATGAGCCACCCCTTGCACAAAGGATGCATATCCAGTAACAAGACAATATGTCTCTGAAAAGACACAGATAAAGTAGAAATCTGGACTTTAATAAAGCTAAGCTTTTGCTAAAAACCATTCTGAAGAAAACTTAAGTACTCTGGAAGTTCAAAAGGATGCAGCCATGACCCCTGCTCCACACACCACTGGAAAAACAATGAACATACTCTAGAGTGCGTTATGGAGCTTTTGAGCCATCATCATATTGTCAAAGACAGAACCAGAGAAACCATTCTCCCTCAGGATGCTGGCCACAAAGGCCACATTGTCAAAACCAACATCTCCACCTCTGGGAGACACATAGGATCCTGGCTAAAGAGGGCCGAAAGGAGCAGAAACAAAAAAGGCCCAGATACTGAAACAGTGATAAAAAACAGACCAGGCCTGTAGTGCTCAGAATCACATGAGCATGCTCTATATCAACCTTCCTCAATACCATGGTTATCAGTGGGAAAGGAAATGCATATTCCAGAGGAATCATCCACAGAATGACCATCATGTCCACAAAAAGTATGAAGAGGGTCTCTGGATCTGGAGCAAAACAGGAAAACCCTGCAATTCAATCTAGAGGTCATACCATGACTGGAAGACCTCACAGACTGACCATGAGACCAAATACCATCTGGTCGACTTCCTGATTCCAAGATCTCACCACTGATGAATGAGTAAGTCTGCCCCAAACTTGTCTACCACTAGAAATAGAATGTAGGAAAAAGGCACATGAGCTTTTGCCCAATCAGGAATCAACAGACCTTCTGACCATGGGGCTGAACTCCTGATCCCTCCTTGGCTATTGATATAGACCACCTCCATTTCAAGGACTGTATCCGCATTGGCAAACCCTGGAGGGGCTGCAGTGAAGCTGAGTAAGATGAATTGCCCAGCACCATCCTGCAGAAGAATACTTACCCCCATGATTCCTGAGTTGCACACTGGATGAAAGAGAAAGTACCTGTTCACGGTTCAGGGAAGGCAGTTATAGGCAGTATATTCTATTTTTTTTAATTTTTTTATTTATCTTTACAATAATCCAAATTAGATATAGCCTTCAGGCCAGGATTTACATGTCAGTCACCCTTAGGTGAGGTATCCTAGGTGTGGCTTGCCCCCCTCATGGCCAAAACCCAACTAATTCATGACTCCACCCCAGACTCACACTATATCTAAACCTATACCATACAGACACCCAAAAAAAGCTTTTAAACCCTTGGATTCAAAATGCCTCCAAAGCCTTTTGTTGGAGACCTCTCTAGTATTCAAGGGGTTAAATCACACGCAGCATGCAGGCCACATGAGGCCCTTTCCCTCACAAATCCTGGTACTTTGGATACCTGCCAGTGCTGCAGCTAATACTACCTTAAACATCATACGTGATTTTGAAAGAGCTTTCAAACTCACATATTTATGTTAGCCATTACTTATTTAAAACTATGGTTTAACAGATATTTAGCTGTATTTATTTTACAATTTTTGGTAGCACTGGCTGGCGCACCCTGGTGTGTCAAATGTAATAGTCCATTCTTCCTCCCATTTGCTGCTTCTTACCCAGAAGTACTTTCTGATTTACATGAACTGACAAAGAGATGAAACTAAATATGTCATAAACTAAAGTTTTAAATAAAGAATGGCCATCGTAAATAAAGCTAATTCTGAAAGCTCTTTCAAACTCATCCAAATCATTATAAAGTGTTAGTTCCATTTTAAACATGGAACTGTCAAGATTGATACCTACAGTGGCTAAGATTGGTATTACTCCCACCTGACTGTTTTATTATGCTAATGTAAAACAACCTATTCAGGTAGGTGACTAAGACAAGTACCATATTAGTATAAACTACTTTTTATGCTAATAACTGAAGAGAAAATCTAGTGAAGAATAACAGACAACCAAGTTGTGAGGTCTCACCAAGGTATATGTATGAATAGAGACAGCAATACTACAGTATCCCATTGTTTCAAAATGGGATTGAAGAGCATACAGTATAAAATTTATGTAACAGAAACTTTAGTTCCAACTGACAGATGCTAACATATGTGCACACAAAGGGCATTTTTCATTAGAGAATACTTCAATTGTGTGAATCACCTTCAAACTGGCAGCACTCTCCTATAACACGTTAATATGAATGTTCCCAAAGGCTATTCTCACAGCAGTGGTGTCACCCATATGCAGATAAATACATTGGTAAGGATATATGTTTAATTCTTTATGTGACAGAGGGGTATACAAGGCAAAGCAATGCCTTGTATACCCTGTGGTACTCAATGGGTTAACATTAGGTACTGGTGTGCATTCTATTTGTAGGGATAGTCTGTATGAATATAGTAATTGCTTTCTCTTCTCTGCGTGTCTCCTATTCTAATCTTCTCCCACCCTGTCATCCTCCCAATCCTTCTCTCTCCTGGAGTTTCTTCTCATTCCTTCTCCCCATCATTTCTCTTCTCTTGTTCTCTCTCTCTTTCTTCTTCATCTCTGGATCTTTTGTCTTCAAACCTCCATCAATATCTCTTCTTCTTTCACCATCTTCCCCACACTTATTTCTTTCCTTCCTTTTCTCCAGCCTCTCAATATTCTCTCTATCATCTCTTTTCTTCCTATCCTCTTCTCTCCCTTCCTCTTCCTTTTATCATTCAATTTTCTCTGATCTCTCAGCAAAACAATTTGTTGTAAAATAAAGATTTTTTTTATGTTTTTTATAATGCAATATTATACATATTTTATACTTTAAAGGATAACTATGATGTGATCTGCTGCTCCTGGGTGCAGACCTGGTGATAACGCTAGGGTTGCACTGTGAGCCCTGGCAAACCAACAGTCTGCAGAACTGGGGTCTGAAAGGAGACCCCTGATACCCACCTGTTTATCTCTGCTGTATCAAACAGAAACATGTCCAGTTCTGGCAACGCATTCTCCATGTACCCGCTGTATTGGAGTTGAAAGCCTGATACAGCGGGTCTATAAGAAATGCTAACATGAACCTGGAATCTGTGGCTTAAAAACACAGACTCCTAGACTGCCTTCAAATCAAAGGGGTCAGTTTTCTGAACCTCCAGAATGACTGATATAAGTTCTTTAGGTACTGCCCAGAGCAGCCAGTTTTTTTTTTACTAAGTCTCCTCCCATTGGAGCTGACTTAGTGACACATTATCATTGCCCTTTTGACAAATATAATGGTTTTTGTTGCGGCATTTCCTTAGAGAGATAGGTTGAGAATGTTGCCTTCTACTATGGCTGAGTTTGAGATTTACATTCCCTTTTCACTAATGGGGTGTGTAAAATGTTACATTACTTGGCTCCACTGACATTTAATATGGAAATTATAGCACTGGTAAATAAACCCAAATACTATTAACCAATAGCTGTGATGCAGGGGCATATGGGATTGTGTTAGCCACATAAACAAATCATCACAGTAGATGCGATCATCACACATGGGGCACTACCTCACAATTAGGGGCCTAGGCAGTCACTTTTTTCTAATGGTAAATCCAACCCTTATAACTGTATAGATCCTGCAGCAAATCAAGTTTATTGTGACACGTCTTTTTTGGACCAACTTAAGAGTTGTTCACAAAGTACTATGAATTCTGCTTATCACAGAACACTTGAAAAAGTAACAGTGGTTTGAAAGCTCTGTATCTTATGAAGAACTATTAAGTTGGCCCACTAAAAGATATCTCTAATGACAGCAAACATACAGGAATCCCGAAAGCTAAACAAATCTAATTGCTCATTCTCCAAGACATTAGCAGATGTCAAAAGATTCTACTCTGCAAGGTAAGCCATCATGTGAAGGTATGTATCAAGCCCAAGTATGTTAGATTGCATTTCACCAGCACCACTTTAAGCTCCAAGTCCTAGGAGTGGCAACGTGGAACATGAAGGAAGTCCATCAGTGGCATAGAAGGTTACTACCCTAGTATCGCTATAGGAGCAAAAATCGCTGCTTGCCCTATACTCTTGTTAAGTTACATATTCCTTTAGCAAAGGGACGAATAATTTATATGTCTACCCTCTTAAACTCGGGAGAGAATATAGAACCATTTAGTCACGAATACTTGTCACATATATGCTAGAGAAGAAACTGATTCTCATTAACTTTCCCATCAGGAGCAGATATTCTACTGTCCTGAAACCATCACCTGCTTCTTTTGGTGGAGTCAGGCTCCCAACTATACCATTTAGTAGGAGATTGAACACTATAGTGTGGCCTTGTTAGAGTAAAGTGCTTGAAACATAGGTACTTTGCATATTAATTTTAGACTGTGCCAGTTTATTATACGCTTCATCAGCCTCCTACTACTTTCTTGTATTTTCTTCACACAAAGCTCAACTTTCATTCCTTCAAAATACCTTGCTGCTAAGGATGTTGCTTTGAAGATGCTGCAGGTGCTCAATCTGTTCCTGCACCTTTATCTGCTGCTTCAATTTTTCATTTTCTTTCTTCAGACTAGAAGGGGAACAAAACATGGAACAAACTAAACAATGCATCCAGAAGGTTTATATGCACATAATGTCTGATTAATTTCATAGTGAATGTACAGCTGCTAAAATTGACATTTTTTTTGGGTTTGTTTTTAATACAGAAACACTGATGCTTTATAGGGCAGTTATCACATCTCCTAAGTCTGTTCCTATGGGAGAAAACTTAGTGAAATGCTTGGGGCTACAAAATGACTTAATTGGCTATTCAGGGGGTCAGAAAATTGACCCACCTTGCAGGAAAGCAACCTGAAAGTATGTGGTGCTTAGCCACAAACCTTGCTGTTTGTATGTGTAGTATTCATAAACCTTCTGTGTGGGGTTTTCAAGCCAGCTACAGAGGTTCTATGGAGACAGCATTTTACAGAACAGGAGACTGAACTGTGAGACTTCATGTCACAATTCATTCTCTTCTGGACGGGCCAACAAGGGAGCATTGTGTGTCTCTTTTCAGACACATGTTCTCCACAATGTATCCCTGACTTTGTCAGGAGTTCTAATCCTAGAGAAGCAGATTTGCTGATGGAGCACTATCCTGATAGACACCCTTTAAATATGAGTTGCTGGTAATAGTCACCCTTTAAATACAAGTTTCTGGTGATAGCCACCCTTTAAATACAAATACATAAAGAATAGCATATCATAAAATTCCAAACACTGGTACAACTTATTTCATGTCCTCCACTCCAGGGTAGAAGTAGGTAATCAGATCCTCTCCATAGCTGGTATAAGCCAATAAAATTCTATATATTAGACTGTCTGCCCCAGTTAGTTCTTTTGGTCCAAAAGGGGCCCATATCAACGTTAAATATTTTTGTTATTTATATACCTGTAGAAAAGATAAAGTTTTTTCTTGCTCTCTGCAAAAATTCTCTCATTTTAATTTCTAGACAGTCTAATTTGTTTTTTTGCATATACTACTGAATGCTTAATATTTTTCATGATACACCTGACCTTTCTGACAAATAATTTATTATTATGCCTCATTATTCCTCATTTCCCTGCAAACTTCTTTGTTAAGACATAATGTACTTAATGTTTCTCGTGTATTTATCTCCCAATTGAATATATTTATACACATATTTAACCAACATCATTTTGAACACATTCTATCTTTTTGCGCATTTTTATATTTGAAGATTGCATCCCACTAAAAGTCTTCTGTGTGTTTTTTTTTTTAATTTAAAGTAATAAAGTGACACCTTTGGAGGGGGCAGCTATTTGGGTCCCAGTGGCGATTTGTTGTATTTTTCGAGAGACCAATTGTAGTCCTAGATGTTCCCAGAACTGAATACAGCAGGTGGAGAATACTAGAGCAGGAGAAGACCCTTGAATTCAGCCAACAGTCTAATTCCTTTCCAGCACCTGATATTCACAGGATCCTCTTCAACAGAGACAAAAGGAATCTAAAATGAAGATTCTTTGAATAATCAAAAGTGTTTCTTCAAAAGCAGGTACAATAGTGATTTCATGCAACTGCTAGCCACCACTGTCATAATACCATGATCTGGATTCCAAATTTTAGTGTCAGATTTACTAACTCCTAAACAAAACTGGGAAGGCTCTTCTCAATTAATTCCTCTACTTAAAAAACACACACACATAGTCTACTATGGTGGACCAAAGCCAGCATCAAGAATTATACACAACAAGAAACTATATGGCTTCAAGGCTTCTGAAATAGGCAGAATGTCACCTTACAGTTACCTTAGGCTATCATATTTCAAGCAATCTAAATGTGAAGGTGGATTTCTTGAGCAGAAAGACTTTAGACAAAGGGGAATGGTCTTTCAACATAGGTGTATTCTATCAGATCACATAAAAGTGGGCTTCTCCATCAAAGTCCATCGAAGTCTGTAGTCCAGCTATAAGCTGTCCAGGCACAATCACAAGCTGAAAAGCTAACACAAGTTAAGAACAGAAGGGAAACAAAAGACAGCAGCTCAAAAGAAGCCTCAGAAGCACTACCAAGACCAAGTTCAAGTCCCACAGAGAAGAATCCTGAAAGACTTGGGTATGCATGAACAATCCCTTTCACAAATGTTTGCGCATCTGGCACTACAGCAATATGTCTCCAAAAAAGAACAGATAGAGCTTAAAACTGGACCTTGATAGGGTTAGGACTATGTCCTTTCTAAACTGAAGCCCTTCCTGAAGAAAGGCCAAAATAGCTGGAAGACTAAAAAGACACTGTCGCAACTCCTGGGCCTCACACCACTTGTAAAACAAGCACCAGAACCTGTGATATACTTTGGATGACATTTTATTTCTGGTCTTCATCACAGTAGCTAACTTCTTCACCTCTCAGTGACACAGAGGACCTCAAGTTAATAAGTGTGGAAGGAGTGAGAGGCAACGCAGTTTGGCAATAGATAGATTGAGTAGATCCAAGAACCACTCCTAGCGAGGCCAGTAAGGAGAGATCAGGATTACACATGCCCTCTCCATCCTCACCTTCATCAACACCTTGGGAATAAGAGGGAAGGGAGAAAACACATATGTCAGGGGGAACTACCATGGAATGCCCATCGAATTCACTGAAAGAGAGAGATGGTCCCTTGTCCTGGGGCAAAATAGGGGAACCTTGTGGTTTGACCAAGATGCCATCACATCCACAGCTGGAAGACCCCACAGCTGAACTATGGAGTAGAGCATTGCCTGACTGAGTTCACAATTCCCAGGATCCAGGCATTGATAGCTGAGAAAATGCATCACAATGCTGTGTCTACTCTGGAATGTGAACATCTGAGAGAACCGGTACAATCTTCCATCCAAGAGATAATCAGATGAGCCCCTGAACTTGTGGCTATGCGCCTTGTCCCTCCTTGAAGTGTGTCATAAGCCCCGAGAGAAGCTGGTACCAATGCAGAAGAGCAAGAGAGCAAGGCAGAAGACTCTCCCTGTCGGACCAAATGCCTTGCGCAAGCTGAGAGCCAAAAGAGGCTCCCTAGCCCTTCAGACTGGTATCTGTCATGATTACGACCCAATGTAGGATGACCAAAGGATGACCCAGAGTGAGATGGGAAACCAGAAGCCACAAATGTAGATTTGACTTCGTATGGTTAGAGAGAGACGTGACACAGGAGATATGACACTGATGTCTGAAACAATTCGTGAAAATCTACAGCTGCAGTTTCTGAGTGTGGAATTGGGCAAAAGGAAATGCCTCCAAATTCAGAGACCAACTACACCCATCCCTTCATGTACTGCTGCACTGTTGCTTAAGTGCAACCTAATACGTGCTGAGGCAACAATTGAATCTTGCCCTCCAGCAGAAGGACCCATCCCTGAAGAGTGTCAGATCTCATGCTGATATGATCCTGGGACAGAACCAGAGAGGGTTTCTTGAAACTAATCCCCCAAATATGCTACTCCAGTATGGACATGCACATCTGGACTTGAAGCAGCAAAACCTCAGATGAAGCATCCTTTACTAAAAGGTTGTCCAGATAGGGAGGAAAACAAATCCCCAGAGAATGAATGTGGGCAACCAATGCTATCATGACGTTTGTGATTACCCCAGCCGAAAGGTGGGTAAACTGAAAAAGTTGGTCTAGAAATGCAAATTGAAAGAAATGCTGATGAGCTGTATGAATGAGAATGTGTAGAAAAGTGCCTTTTATGTCCAGGGAAGTTAAAAACTCCCCTGGGCATTTGTTAGCAAGGACAAAGCTCAAAGACTCCATCTTAAAACGAGGTACATGAACAAACAGATTGAGAAGCTTTAAGTACAGGAGAGGAAGACAGCTTCCATCCTTTTTGCAGTCTATGAAACACTTGTAATAGAATCCCTTGACTCTATCCCATGAGGGAACAGGCACCAGAGCCTGCATATCCACCAGGGAAGAACCTGCTTCTAAAAATAATTGGCACTACACCTGATCCTAAGGGACTTTGGACATAGAGAGGCAACAAGGAGGAAGAGATTAAATCTATGTGATAACCTTATGAAATCAGGAGTAGCACCTACTGGTGCACCATGGAGAGAGTCCACGTTTTGTGAAAGAAATGCAGACATGTGAAGGTAGACTTGTCAGCTGAGAGCTTTGGACAGGCTTATTGCCTGCCCAAGCTTGCTTGGATTTCGGGGAAGGGGACATGAAGGAGTGGAAGCCCTAGGCCTATAACCATACCAATAACAAAACCCACACATCTTCTGTGGATAGGAGGACCGCCAGAGGCGTAACTAGAAGCCACGGGGCCCTGGTGCAAGAATTGCCACGGGCCCCCCTCCGACCACATTGGCCCCCCTCAACCACATTGGCCACCTCCACATTGCCCCTTCAACAAGGCCCCCATCACAATGCCCCTCATTCTCCACATTTCCCCCCAATCTCCACAATGCCCCCATCACAATGCCCCTCATTCTCCACATTTCCCCCCAATCTCCACAATGCCCCCATCACAATGCCCCTCATTCTCCACATTTCCCCCAATCTCCACAATGCCCCTCATTCTCCACATTTCCCCCAATCTCCACAATGCCCCTCATTCTCCACATTTCCCCCAATCTCCACAATGCCCACATCACAATGCCCCTCATTCTCCACATTTCCCCCCAATCTCCACAATGCCCCTCATTCTCCACATTTCCCCCCAATCTCCACAATGCCCCCATTGCCACATTGCCCCTACTGACCCCCGTCCTCCTACCTCCTGGTGGTCTAGCGGTATGTGTGACATGCCGAATGAGGAACAAACCTCTGATTGGTTGATACACAAACTCCCGCGCGGTCCTTAGTAATGCAGAGCGCTGGGAGATTATGTCATCTCCCAGCACTCTGCATTACTAGAGCGCCGGCCGCAGGGACATCAGCTGTGCTGCGGGCTGGTGGCGAGGGGGTTGCAGGGGGCGGCCGGACCCCTGAGAGTGATGGGCCCGGTCACAGGTGCGACCCCTGTGACCCCTATTGTTACGCCACTGAGGACCGCTTTAGGATAACCTGAAGCAGTAAGAAACTCTTGAGAGCTGCAACAGAGAGCGCTAAGTACTTGCCAATGAACTCGGCAGTGTCAACTGCAGCCTCAACAAGGTGTGCATTAGCCTCAAGAATCTTAAAAACAGAAATAATAATGACCTCTTAACAAATATGGTTCTAGTCCCCATGCTGTAGCAAAAAATGGACATAAAGCAGCCCCCAAGGCTGCAAAATTAATTTTAAAGGGAGAATACAGGTGTTTATCTGCCTGATCCTTGAATGTTGCTGCATCAGCGACTGGCAATGGAGTGGTCTTGGAAAAGGAAAGAAATAGGAGTGTCAATAGCTATGGAGCAGTAGCCCACTTCTGTAGTGCAGTAGGAGAGAAGATTTATAAGTGCCTGGGGGTAAATAGTATCTTATCAAGCAATTTCCATTCTTCAAGAAACACTTGGTTCAGGGACAGATAGGGAGGGAAGAAGATGAGCAACTTGAATCTGATGACTCAGAAACTTTAAGGGTCTCAAGCTGCCCAAATAAGACCCCCTACATGTGACCCAGGATCACCCTCAAAAGAAAACCCAGTGGTAAATGAGGAAGCAGTATCCTCCTCAACTTCCCCTTCCATAATACAGGAATCCATCTCTGAAGGTATAAATGGTCTGATGGAGGTAACAGGGTGGTCCTGGATCCAGGACTCAAGGACCCCTTAATGGAAGAAAGATTAGTAGCCGTAGTAGAAAATAATTTTAACTCATGCACGCTCCTATTCAGAGGAAAAAAGGTCCAGAGTTTGCTATGTAGGAGCCATAGAACAAGAGGAAACTAGTCTAACATGAGGAACAAGTGGTTACTAAAGGAACCCCTGAAACCCTGGTTGTCAAACATCCCCAGTATAATTTGTGCTCAAACATAGCCCCTAAAAAAGATATACAAGACAGAAAATAAAAAAAAACACTTAACCTGCCTCTGAAGAGTTAAAAACAAGGAGCCAGAAAGGAGATACAGCCACCAGACAAAGAGCTGCAGAGCTTGTATCACATGGGAAGGGAAGAGGCATAGTACCTACCCTTCCTTTTCTTGAGGACTGTGGAAACAAAGCAGGCCTTATAGAAAAATGATCTTAACATTTTATAATGTAAACAGCGATGTGGCTCTCCAGCCACCACACTAGTTCACCTCCAAGGCAGGGGATCCCTGCTCATATTTGTTTAGATCACCCACTCAGCCCCTTCTTATGGACCAGCGCCTACCCATTGCTGCAAAATACTGAATTACACAACTGATGCCACATCTAAGATGGCGGCTGAGGGTACTCATCTCTTAAAGGTGCCACTGCCCATTATAGTGTAAAAAAGTAGCAAAGGCAGAATGAAATAAAAGGAAACTGTTCATCCCTGGGCCACTGTAGAGGCTGTGGGCATGGGAGAGAGTGAAAGAGCATAGCATTAAAAAGGGCCAGATTGCCAAGAATAGGAAGGAAACCACAGACCTCAGATTGTGGCTGCTAGACATACAGAGGGTGTACTCACAGGACCTGTGCATTCTGAAAATGCTTTCAGGCCCCTATGAGACAGAAACGAGAGGACAATTGCTAAGTTAAGTTCTAAAAGTCATCTTCGTGCAGCCCCAGGTCCTGCAAAAATTGTTCCTTGTTCTTTATCCCTCCTCCAGGGCTCAAAATTTCCACTTGCCACTAGCCAATGGCGAGTGAAAATTTAGCCCTGGCGAGTAGAAATTCAGCACTGGTGAGTATGTTTTGGCTTGCAGTGGTGAGTAACTTTTCAGGTCTGGCTAGTAGCAAAAGGACTTAAAATTATAAGCCCTGCCTCCTCTAGAAACAGTGAATAGGGGACAGCCCCAAACAAGTTAAAAAATAAAAAAGCAAACAAAGAGAATATTTGTCCCCGCCATCTCCACTGAGGTCAGTGTTAAAACTGAGCATGCCTGGTGGGGCTAAAGTAGAGCAGGAAGGAGTCTCCACCTTCAGAGAGGTCTTTAATTCAAGTACACTGCTCTCCTGTGGGACGATACTTTACCTAACGATTCCCGAGTTCCAAAGATGACAGAAGAGAAATGTCCCAACTACTACACTGTTGTGATGTTAGCACGGTACAGATTGAAGGGATAGCTTTCCAGGGTCTTTCATTATTTCATTGTTTCTTAGCTTTTCCCTGCCCAAACTAATTTAATCTAATCTTCTCTAATCAAATTAATCTATTCAACTAAAGAAAATAGATGTTCTGAAATGATGTAAGGACTATGTTAAATGAAAACAAAAATTAAGTAGTGGCACAGTATGGTGCAATGTGCAAGGATCTGCACCAATGAAGTCTTTGTCTAATACCAACCTGCTCACAGCCACCCTTAATTCAGACAGCTCCTCAGTGTCTGCCTGCAGCATTTCACAGTCTTGCTGGAGTTCTGCATTCTGCAGAGGATAAGAGATAGTAGAGATGTAAACAGGTAAAAAAATGCATAGCTATTTCGGGTGAATGCACTACTCAATGTGCTATTTATTTATTTATTTAGACAGCTTTATTAGAGAGCAGTAAGACAAACAACAGTTAAATGTGACAGCTTAGAATGTAAAATAGCATGGATTACAGCATAAAGAGATGATGAAGGGAGTTTATTAAGCTGAAAAGGAAACAGGTATAAACTGAAAAGATCTAGGACTGATCCTTCTGGTACTCCAGCAGATGGTAGTAGGGGTGAAAAAGTGAATTTACAGCAGAAAACACTGAAGGAGCAGATGGAGAAGTAGTATGAGAACCATGAGGTGGTTGTGTCACAGAGGCCTAGGGAGTGGAAGGCTTGGAAGAGGAGAGGGTGATCATCAATAACAAAGGCAGCTGACAGATACAGGAGGAGAGCATGGAGAAATGGCCTTCTGATTTAGCAGAGTACAAGGCCACTTTAGTGAGGACAGTCTCAGTGAAGTGACGAGGAGGGAATCCAAATTGCAGGGGAATGAGAGTAGAAGAATGTTTTGAGATTTTTACATACAAGACATTCCAGGAGTTTGGAGGTGATTAGGAGAAGAAAAATGTGCCTGTCACTGGAAAGTGAGTTTGGGTCCAGAGAGGATTTCTTAAAGATGGGTGTGATTAGTGCATGCTTGAAAGAGGCTGTGGAAGGTGTTGGTTGTCACAAAGAGCTTGAATAAGTGAGTAAGGTTTGGTGTTAGCACAGAAGAAAGTTCTTGAATGAGCTTGGATGGGATTGGGTCAAAAGGGCATGAGGGTAAGTGTGGGCATGTAAGGAGGAGGGAAACCTCATCCTCTGTCATAGGTTAAAATGAGTAAAGTGTGTTTGGAGGAGAGGCAACAGGGCTCTTGGTTTGGGTGGGTGGGGTGCAAGTGGAAGTGAATAACTTTTTGTTTGATCTTGTCCTTGAAGTGGGTGGGGAGATCTTGGGCAGAGAGGTTAGTGAAAGGGAAACTTTAAAAGAGATTAAAAGGTTGAGAAGAGGTTTTTGGGGTTAGATGACAGATTAGAAATCTGAAAGGAAAAATATGAATGTTTGGCCAGGGAGAGGGCAGAGCTGTTGGAATGGAAAATGGATTTATAGTGTGCTGCTGAGGAACATGATTTCCTCTAGTGTCTTTCCGTACTGTGTAATTACCTTTGGAGGTATCACATTTGTGTTGTTTGCCATGGTTGTAATGGGATGGCGTAGAGTTACAGGTGAGGTCTTCCCAAGGGCTGTTGTGAGAGCAATGATGAAGAGAATAGCAGTTTGTTCAGAACAAGTAAGTATAGGTTAATGAGAGGTCAGAGCAGAGGTTTGTGAAGATCAGAGGAGTCACTGTGTGTGGAGTTGGCCCATTATTTTAGTTCAAAGGAGATTGTTAAGGAGAAGAGTTTGAGGGAAAAGGGTTGCTGGGATTATCTATAGGGACACTGAAGTCATCCAGGATGAGAGTGGATATGTCAGAGCCAGGAAGCAAATGGTAAAGGAACTAGGTAGTAGAGTCAGGTAGTCTGTATATGACAGAGGCACGCAAGAGATGGGGGAGTAGAGACAAAGTGTGTGAGCTTCAAAGGTAGGAAATGAGAGAGAAAGGGAGCAAAGGGGATTAGTTGAAATGTATAGTTAGCAGACAATGGGATGCCTACTACACCCCCTTGTCTGTTACTGGGTCTAGGGGGGTGTATGAATTATAGGAAGCCATACGAAAAAGGCAGTAGTGAAGGCAGTGCCTGATGATGTAAGCCAGGTTTCAGTGATGGCAAGGAGATTTAGAGGGTGAACAGATTGTGAACAACAGATTGTGAACACACAGAGCAGGTGTCCCAGATACCAGAAGGGAGAGGACGACGTTAGGTGATGTGGTACAGGCATTTGTCACAGATGTTCCGTGTGTGAGATGGCGTTGCAGTACAAGAGGGTCTGGAAGGGAAGGGGGACTGGATTAGGTGAGATACAGGACACAGAAGGAGAATTGTGAGGGATAGAAAGTGGGAGTGAGACTTAAACTAGTGGGACATTTTTGCCGGTGTAGGAGATGATGGAGATAGTGAATAGAGGAATGAGAAGAGTTTGCGGGAGCAAAGAAGTGGTGTGGGAAGGGTTTTCTGTATGGATACAGCCTGGACTACAGTGCTTGCAGTCAATAGTGAATCTGACTCTTAGAGCCTGTACTCATTTCAATATGAAACCACTAAGTTTACAGTAAATATACAGTCACAAAATGCAATTAATAGTGAAACTGATACCTAGAGATTGCAATCTAAAGAGAACTGACCCACAAAGTTAAAGTACAGATACAATTGCAGAATTTGCATTCAACAATGAACTTGATCTTTGGAGCTTGAGGTTTGTAGGAGAACAAACCAACTTAACTTGCCATACATGGACACAAATAGACATAGCTTGCAATTATCAGATATTCCCCTCAACTAAAGAGAAAAAAGATGCCCTTTCTCATGCCTAGACAGTACAGATATCCCCCTCCTCTCCATAAAGGTCTGATATCGATTAACCCCAATACAGGAAAGATGCACATCTCTGAACCTAAATTAGAGAAAAATGGTCCTTCAGGCAAGACATGCCCCTCATATCCTCAACACACCTGTCATTCCTTTGCCATTTAGCCTCTGTATCTTGTGTTTTGTACTACTCTCCTTACATCTAATTTCTGTTGTTCTGTGTTGTTTTGAGGATCACTGGGTTCAAACAATATTTTATTGTATACATAATGCAGTAGAAAACTATAAAGACAGTATCTTGGCTAATAGAGATGTCTCCAATGCATTGCTTCACACTTATATTTATGTCTGATCTTATAGGAACAGACTTGTAAAACATTTGGGGCTTCGTGTTGCATCCCTAAAATCACTTCCTACAGCTGTTTAGGGTAATGAAAACTGCCCCCACAGGTGGCAGTGGGGTTGACACTGTGATTCACGTGCTGCGGTACCACCCACATATTAAATTCTGGGTTCTGGACAATGTACATATTCTGTCTATGGATACAGCGCATGCAGGCCCACTGCAGTTTCTTAGCGGTCTTTTTTCAGCCTCGGGTGGGTGGGTGTACCCACAGCCAGTATTGTTGAACCCCTGAAAAAGTGTTTACTGTTCGTAATGGGAAATCTAGCAGTGAGTGCATAAGACAGGGGTGGGCAATCTGAGCATTCGTTGGCCACCCCTCTGGCACTGCAGGGTTAATAAAGGGGACATTTCTGCCTGGTAAACTTTTAACCCGTAATATAGGAGCTGTATTCTCACACTTAATCTTTCTCATCTACCTGATTTTTAATCTGTGTTTTATGCTTAAAGTGAAGCTGAGTCCTAAATAAATGCAGCTCCATCAATTACTTACATTAGATAAAAGATACCAAATACTTTCTGAAAAGACTATGATTGCACCCATTCTTCACGTGCACAATGCAGAATCCATTGTATAAAGGGTGGGCAATGTGAGGCCCTCCATCAACTACTGGCAGAGGATGATTGGAATTGTACTCCAGCAGTAGCTGGAGGGCCTCTCTGGTATATAAAGGGGTAAAAAGTGAGTGCAAGAGGAATGTCATAGCCTCTAAATTCCACTCTGCAGGAGAAAAATTATTACAGAGCAGTGCAGTAATATCTGCTCAGTCTGCAGCCCTCCCACCTTGCTTGCAGTCCTCTGGCACTTAGAAGTTGCCTGTTCCAATTCCTCCTCTGTGGTTTTTAAAGTGACAGCTGCCTGCTGCCAGCGCTCCTTCCAGTACATGGTGACCTGCTGCTGCTCTTGAATCTGGGAGCCCAGCTGTTCATGAGCCTGCTCTAGTGAGGCCTCCAGCTCATGGCAGCGGATGCTCAGGGTTTCCTTCTCCTCCATCAGTTGCGCCTGGGAGGACCTGAAATTCACAGATATTAACCATAAATCCTATACTGTCCTGAGCAGGGTCTCTTTACACTTAGTTTTCACATTTCACAATGGGCCATATGTGCAAATACAAAAGCGGAGCAACTTTGAGGCAACCAATTAAATCATAAGGAATAAAAAAAATGGACCAGGTTTTGTAAATGGAGCTTTTACTCCCTTCAGTCCTAGGGAGGTGCCCTTGTTATTATGGTGTTCCACTGTTTTCTTTGTGTATATGGCCCCAGGTCTTCTATCTAATGATGAATTATTGTTACATGGGATGTTATGCATGTTTTAAGGCATTACAGTGAACAAAAGATATAAAGCCTATTTTTGTTTTATCTAGTGCAGCTTAACATTTTTGAGACATATTTGCAGAGACAGGGCTAAAAGTTCCAAAGGGTTATATAGTTACATAATAAATTGGTTGAAAAAAATATACAAGTCCATTAAGTTTAACCTTTGCCACAGTATAACCCCAGAAAAAAAAGAGGATTTTAGTGTACTTACCAGTAAAGGGACAGTATTGTTTCACAATAAAAGCAGCTCCAATTAATGTTCATAGTATTTGGGCCATAGAGAGTGTTATTTCATTACTGTCAGAGTTGTAGTTTAAAAGTAATTGAATGATAAAGTATGCCCTCCCGCCCCTTTTACTGATGTAACACTGCTCACCTCAGAGCAGCAAGACTGTCCGGATGGATCGCAGAGAGGGACAACCTTCCGTAAGCACAAGGGAAAAACCAGGAACAACCTTGGGCAAAAAAAAATCCCATATGCTTTCACAAAACCACCTGGTTCAGGCAAAGCCTGAAGTTTGGCTACCTGTCAAACAGACACAATAGCCAGAAGAAACACCATTTTGAGCATCAAAAGATGAAGAGAAACTGAAGACAGAGGTTTAAAAGGAGGCTTCTGGAGCACTTCTAATACCAGGTTCAAAATGCAATGGAAAGATGGAATCCTGAATGACATGGTAATGAGCCATCTCCTGGACAAAAGTTTTTACATTAGGGAGCAAGGAAATGTGCAGCTGGAAAAGAAAGAGCGAAATCTGAGCCTTCATGGAACTAAGACTAAACCCTTTCTGAACACCATCCTGAAGAAAGGCCAGAACTACTGGAAGCCAAAAAGACCACAGGCACAATCCTCGGCCAGCACACCACTTGTAGAAAGTGGACCATATCCTACGATAGGCATTTGAAGAAACAGGCTTTCTAGCCTGAAGCATAGTAGAAATAAAAGTCAGAAAACCCTTTTTTCTTCAGGTGATGGCCTCAAGAGTCATAGCTAGCGTCTCCACCCGAGGGTGGCATAATGGACCTGATGCAAGAAATGACAAAAAGGATCCGCCATGGACACATTGAGAAGATCTGAAAAACAGGCTTGACAGGGCCAGAATGGAGCTATCAGGATGATATGAGTCCGCTCCATTCCGACTTTCCCCAGGGGAGATAATGGAAACAAATACTCCAGAGGAAAATTACACTGGCTGGTCATTGCATCCACTGTGACAGCCAAAGGATCCCAGGACCTGGCACAGAACTGAGGAACCTTGAGGTTCAGTCCAAAGGCCATGAGATAATATAGAAGCTAGTGCACCACCTGAACTGAGTATAAAGGGTGTCAATTATATAGTAATAAAATAATCCAAAAAAACAAAAGAGAACCACCCTTAAATTGCGGAAGGCATGTATAGCAAGGGGATACAATTCTTAAAACTTAGTTTTTATTAAATCCCCAAATTACAAGTCAAATATATATGAATTAAAATACAAAAACTAAAGTGAATATCAAGATGTGAATATCTTGGGAAAACAATCCCATAAATCATGTGACTGCCCTATTATAAATGGTTCTTCGGCTGATAGATGCTCAGCTAATGTATGCACATACAACCACTGGTGTTTCATAAAGGTGGATATTGGATACACAGTCTTATACTCTGTATATATCTTATTTCATTTATTCTCACTATTAGCTTTGGTGAATTGTTGGAATATGTCCTGCTACTGGGCTGCGTACACTAGTGCGGGCTGCTGCGTGATGTGAGGGAGTCCCGCTGAAGTCACTGGCAATCAGTGACGGCTAGGATTCCCTCAACTGGCATCATTGGAGGTTTCATTGAAGGTTTCCTCTACTCATCATGTTAATAGAGTTATAGGACTGATTAAGGTTATACCTAATCAGGGAATAACAATAGAGATTCTTATTTAGTTAGTGGAGTGTTTCATCATAATGATTGAGAATACAGCTTAAACCTTATTTGCATTATTAGAATTTATTTTCATGATTTGATATTTTTGTATATGTACACCTTTCATTTTCCTTAGTGGGAAAAGGCTGATTTTAATTATATATTGTTATTTTATTAGTTCACGTGTTTTGTTGGGGTCACCACACACCAGGGGGTATAAATGGAGTTTGTTTTCACATGGTGTTTGTCTTGATAAAGATCCCAGATGGGAATCAAAACGTTGATCAAAATAAAAGCTTTATTATTTTCACAGAAAGTCCTGTGAGCGCTGGTTATTTAGCTATTGTTTATATTACCTACCCAGGCACCCAGACACAAGACCAATTTGTCGAGATTGCTGTTTTCTCTTCTATACACTCTGCATTTAGATATGGTGATCATGTAACAGAATACAATTAATTAAATGTGTAGTTGTAGCTACGCTTACAACAAATGCCTGCAATTAACATCTACAAATTCCAGATTCGTATTCACAAATCCATATAACCAGGTGAATGGAAAATAATAAAGATTTTGTAACTGGAGCTGCACTTCTCATAAGCCAACTCTAATTAACAAGTGCAAATTTCACATCACAAGGCCGAAACTCACATAACAGATACATAACAGAAAGAAAGGCTGTGTTTAAACCAAATTGCTCCACAACCATATAAGGAGTAGTATTCATTTCAGCCTCTGTACATAAAAAAGCTCCAACTCACAAAAAAATATTTTATGACTTTTGTATAATGCTATTTATCACTCAATTAAAACACAAAAATCAATCTTCATTCAAAAATCATTGTGTAGCATCCCCATATGCTAAGAAATAAAAATAAAAAGGGAGGCTAACTAAGAGAGCTGATAACTATGTCAGGGAGGAGGGAGTGCCCTGCCCTCCTAGAGGAGAATTTATCCTATGGTTCCTGTGCGCCACACTGGATGACAGAGAAATGAGAATTACATATTTCTTTCCATCTTCAGGGTGGGTGATAGTCTATTTAACAGAGATTCCTGATTAACCTACTAACACACAGTATAACCCTGTATGTTCACTTCTGCTAAATAATTATCTAATCTGCTTTTAAATGTATCCATTGTATCTGTCATTACCACATCCCAGGGCAAAGAATTCCACAATTTAACAAACTTTACTGTAAACTGACCTGTCCTCTGCTGAAGTTGAAACCTACTTTCCTCTGATTGAAAAGGGTTCCCCCCTAAGTATCTGATCAGGCCTTGGAATGAAAATATCAATATAGAGAGATTTGTATTGACCTCATATTTTTTATATTAAAGGGATAGTAATGTTTCACAAAAACAGCAGCTCCAATTAATCGTCATAGTATTTGAACCATAGAGAGTGTTATTTCAATACTGTCAGAGTTGGAGTTCAAGAGTAATTGAATGATAAAGTTTCACCCTCCCGCCCCTTTTACCAAGATGTGGAATCTGGTTGCTTAACCAGACAGATAACAGCAAGGGACAAACTTCTTACTGTGAGAACAATGAAAACCCTGCCCCCATTGACAGATTTTCCCTTATCGTAACTGAAGATTGTCCCTCTCTACAATCTACCTGGGCACCTCCCTGCTGCTCTGAGCTGAGCAGTGTTACATCAGTAAAAGGGCAGGAGGGGGATACTTTGTCATTCAATTACTCTTGAACTACAACTCTGACAGAATTGAAATAACACTCTCCATGGTCCAAATACTATGATGATTAATTAGGGCTGCTTTTATTATGAAACATTACTTTAAGTAATACTATCCCTTTAACCCAGGCAAGTCAAAGTCAGATGCTGTTGCACGTGCTCAACATTTACCTCCCTGAAGGGCTGTAAAATTGGCTGCTAGGTTCCATGTATGTGTATTTTGTCCAGGAACTCTGGCCAAAACATTCACAATGAACTTTAATCCATTTAAGTGCTTGTGTTTCTGACAATCCATCCATCCATCCTTTATATTTATTTATTTAGAGGGGGCTGTATAATCAGCACTCTGAGGACTTTTCCAAGTTTCAATAAATTGCTGTTTATTTAGAAAAGGTCAACATTTCAGTCGTCACTGGGATTTCCAACAAGACAATCTCACAGTGCAGGGATGTCCAAATTCAGTCCTCAAGGGCCACCAACAGGCCAGGGTGTAAGGATTTCCCTATTTAAGCACAGGTGAGTCAGTCAAAATTAATGAGTCATGGATTTAATCACCTGTGCTCAATCAGGGAAATCCTTACATCGTGCCCTGTTGGTGGCCCTTGAGGACTGAATTTGGACAGCCTTGTCGTAGTGCAAACCACCCTCCTCAACTCTTTAAGTGCCAGAGAAGGTTACTAAACACACTGTGAAGCAATCAGTTGGATAAATATCAAATGTAATTCAATATAGTAAAAAAAAGCCAAAAAAGTGTTAACGGAAAGTAAAAAAAAATAAAAATAATGTCACAGTACCACAGTATTTAAATCCTTATCTAAGTACTGTAGAAAAAAAAATAAAGGTTAAGCAATTTAGTATATAAAATATCTAGAAGCAATAAATTAAACAATCACCATATGCAAAATGTCCACATTATTTATGGGCAACAGGGCATACATATGCAAATGTTCAGTGCATAAAAGGAAAGTGTGTTACACTCTTGCATCCAGAGGGTTATTGTGACGGAGAGAAAAAATTCCATTGATCTAAATGAGGCTTTTAACCTGGTGATGTTGGGCTACAGTACACTTAAAGTTTCTCTTTGTGGAGGACCTCACATTGCTGGTCCGTGGACTACATGTTTTCGGTCTACTGGCCACGCGTTTACATGCCTGCTTTAACCCTTTAGACGCTAGCATTCAAGGTATTTTTTTTGGACATTATTATTATTATTATGTGCAAATAATATTGTTAAACCCTATTGGCTGAATATCACATCTCTAAGGATGGCTCATCAAATGCATAGTGATTCAGGAAAACTGGCACCCAGTGTCGCTATATATATATCACCAGTAAGGGCTCTCCTAGAGTACAGAAAGACAGTAATACATTGGAGGCAGTTCAAAGCAAAGTCACTAAAATGGTGCAAGGCATTTATGACTCAAAAATCTTGATATTTGTACCTTAGAAAAGAGATTACAAAGTGGGGTGAGAGAAACCTTCAAAGCAGAACTACCACCAAAGTTAAACTCACCCTGCAATGATTAGGCAGATGGTGACTAGCTAAATAATAGTTAGCTTACCTTTCTGAACGAGTGGATTCTAAAGAAACCGAGATCGGAAGCCAGACATCAGCGCAGACATCTTGTCTGCGCGCCTCCGCTGTCAGTCCCGGTCTCCATTACAAAGCATTGCACTGTGCAGAAAGGCACCAGAAGGGACTGCACTAACCTGGCCGTCAGTCTCAGAAGATTAAAGGGTAATCCAGACGTGGACCCCTTGCTCTCAGTGCCTAGGGAAGCCAGCTGCACCTCACTGACGAGGCCCAAAATAAGGCCGAAACGTACGTCTGGGGTTAGCTGGTTTTTCCGTGCAGGGGAGACTTGCCCATCATTTTGGTACTGGACCGCCCTTATGGGCGGGATTAGTCTAATATGTATGTGGAAATTTCTCCTCTGTAATGGCACTAGGGAGCTAAAATGTGATGCTCTTGAGCGGTGACTAGCCGGAGAACAGGCCATTGTGCTTTTGTTCGTACTCAGAGCCTCTCACATCATTTTTGGCTTGGTTCAGAAGATTAATGATTGCTTTTGAATTGGCTCGTTCAGAGAGGTAAGCTAACTATTAGTAAGCTAGTCGCCATCTGCCTAATTATTGCAGGGTGACTTTAACTATGGTGGTAGTTCTGCTTTAACCGTATTATATGATTTAATAAAGTTCTGGAGGAAAGCTTTTTTCAGAGCATGCCTAATTAGGGTTGACCTAATGTTAGAAGGTGGAATATTCAGAACTAATATGCATAGTTACCTCTTTAGAGAAAGCGTGATAAATTCATGGAGCAGCTTCCTAGCAGAAGTAATAAGGGGCTAATAGAGTAAGGGAATTAAAAAATACATATGCCTATTCTGAGAACTATGTAAGACTGAGTTTTATCTGAATAGGAAAACAAGTTAACAGTGGGCCAGTTGGATCTTATCTGCTGTATGTAGCATTGGTTCAGAAGACCATGATACTGATGAAATGGATGCTCCTGACTGTGTGTCTCCTGAAGTTCCTTATCCCTCCCACCTGAGCTCCTGGATTTTCTGGCTTTCTTCATCTGCCTCTACTGCTGCAATCAGTAGTTGCTTCTCGCCCAATAACTGTGCACGTTCTGCCTCCAGAGCAGCAGTGAGGTTGCTGTTAATCTTCTGTTCTGCCTGTATCTGATGCAATTCATCCAGGGAACCCTGGAGCAACTGCTGTGTCTGCCCCAGTTCTGTAGTCAGCTTCTCGTTCACCTGGTAGAAACGTAGTATTAGTGAAGAAGCCTTCATCTGACCAGTCTAAATATGTGTTTTTTGTTTTATTTTGGGTTTTTTCTGCTCAAACTCGTCTTTCCTTGCATTCACCCTTTGATTGCCAGAGAGGTATCAAATGCATTGCGTTGAAATGTATTGGATACCAATCTGGCACTCAAAGAGTTAGTAACAGTGCACCCTGGTGGCAGATGTAAAATTTTCTACTGCTCTCTATGGAAAAGCTTAAGACTTGGACCCAGCTCTCCACAAAAAGTGGAAGCAACAGCTCTACATCATCTACTCTACAAAAAAAGTTAAATGAAACATCTCCCAGCAGTGGAAGTACTCTTCTTGTACTCAGCAGGAAAAGTCCTATAATCTAAATATCTTTCATATAATATGATACTTTACTTTTAAGGTCAGAACTACATTTAAACTACAGAAAACCAATACTCTCTTTATCACTGTTTCATCATACTTATTGTATTCCTCACATAGCACATTTATAATTACAAATTAGCAATTGCTTGCTAGTCTACATGAGGGGATACAAAAGTGCAAGACTCTTCCCTAGTTAAGGCTCTGCAACTAACTCTACTTCATACCTGCTTAAGCATCACCAGTTCCTCCTTCATCTGCACCTTCTCTTGGTCTTGGCGGTTGGCTTGGGCTTTGGCCCCCACAAGCTCAATATGGAGGTCACTGACCTGATCATTAAACCCCTCACGGCCCCTCTGAGCCCGTTCTAGTTCCAGAGACAATTCCTGATTGCGCCGATGCAATTCCTGCTTCTCCTAACAATAAAACAACATAGTTTAAGTGGTGTGACCTGTATCCATGGTCTGATGTTGAATCAACATGTTTCTTGTAAGCAAACATGGATTTACAAATTAAAAGTAAATTCTACTTAATTTTAAGATGATTAAAAACAGCATAGATTTTGCAGTAGAGATCTGTTCATTAAAATACAGGTTTTAAGATTGGTGGCACAGTGTGGCACTTTATGCTTATAAGTTTTTTGTGCTGGACCAATATTACTATACACTGTGAATGAATATAGATAGAGACCACACACTGGGGGCTTTGCATAAAGCACAGCAAGTGATTGGTTTGAACTAAAATAAATCTGATTAGCATATTTGCAGATAATTAGCATACAATATGCACTGTGTCCTCAAAATATAAAGGTTACATTTATCAATAATGGGATTTTATTATTACCAATAAATCCTTTTCTCGTAGACCATAGAGGGATGTAGGGACCATGGAGTATAGACAGTCTCCTTTAAGAAGGCATGGCACTCTACAAAAAGTTGCTCCGAAAGCCGGCCCTCTAAACTACTGCACCAATTGGAGATCACTCAGTTTTCCGTTAGCAAAGTCAAGAAAGGTACAGGGAAGGTAAAATAACAGAAGAATAAGCACAAGTAACCCCAAACTAGGCAATATATAAAAGGGTGAGATGTCATGCATCCTTCTATGGATTATGAGAAAATTATTTATCGGTAAGTAAAAAATCCCATTTTCTGCAGGGTCCAAGAGGGCTGCAGGGATGATGGGGACATCCTACAGCAGTCCCAAACAACAATGGCAGGGAAAGAAAATTAAGGAACAACCTCCTGCAAAACCTTGCAGATAAAACCAGCACCCAGAGATACAAAAATGATAACCTTATAAAACTGTGAGTTAAAGTGTGAACAGATGACCAAGTTGCCACCTTGCAAAGCTGGTCCACAGAGGCCTGGTTCTTGAAAGCCCATGACAAGCTAACTGCACAAGTCAAATGGCAAGTAATTTGGAATGGAGTCAGGTGGGACTTGAGCACAAAGGCTTGTCTAGCAGTACATTTTAGCCACAAAGCTAGAGTCATCTTCCTAGGACCCTTGGGAAAGACAAACAGAACATCTGATCGCCAAAAATATTCCTGATTGACGTGGAAGTCAGAGACAACCCTAGTTTGAAACTCAGGAGCAGTTCTCAAGACATTTTTGTCTTCATGAAAACCATGTGAGGAGATCTGCAAGATGAGGCACTCAGCTCAGAGATTCTCCCTGCCAAAGCAATGGCTGTAAAAATGCAGTCTTACAAGTCAAATGTTTAAGAGAAACTGAAGACAGAGGCTTGAAAGAAGCATTATGAAGTACCTCCAACACTAGATTTAGATCCCATGGAGGTGTAGGAGCCCTATTCAATGGGAGGATACGATTCACCCCTGCAGAAAAGACTTAACCTCAGTTAGACCAGCAAATTTATCCAGGAAAAGAACAGATAAAGCAGTCATCTGAACCTTTAGCGAATTGACCCTTTATCCATTCTCAAGGCCAGATTGTAAAAAAATCCAAAAGGGATGGACGATGAAAAATGTAAGGAATCGAGGACTTACTCAGCATGTTCACAAAAACTGAAGAAAATCAGCAAAGCATGATTGCAGATTTTGATCGAGACAGGCTTGTATAATAGCCTAAATAACAGAATCATTGAATCACATGTGGCACAATATGTCATCCTCAAGTTCTACATCGTTAAGGCAAGGTTGTCTAAATTGAGATAATGAATAGGACCATGACACAGAAGGCCCGGAATCGGAGGCAGATGCTATGTAGTTTCCATGGACATCTCGAGTAGGTGATGAAACCACTCCCTTCTTGGCCCGAAGGGAGCGATGAGAAGAGTATGAACCCCTTTCCTCCTTATCTTGGCAAGAGCTCTGGGAATCATGGCCAGAGTATGAACGATGTACACTAGAGTTTATCCAGGGAATAGTCAGTGCATCCACTGCTACCATCTCTGGATCCCTGGCTCTGGAGCAGAAGACTGAGTCCAATAAGGCCCTGGCCCAATCTGGCTCCAGAACCGGGGGAACTACCCAAGTAGATAATGTGGAAGACTACCACAAAGATAACTGAGCAGGCCAACAGAAGGAGATAAGTAGTGAGCATGTGCAATCCTCCTGTTCAACTAAGCATTGCCATGGTAACATATACATCACATGCCCCCCCAATGGAGAGGATGACCGAGTATAAATTAAAAAGAAATTAAATGCAGCTATTGGATAGTATAAGGAGCTGAAGCTCCATACCGGAGATATGCCTGTCAAAGTATAGAGAGGTGAGCGTACTGGATACTACGGATGCATCAACAGATAAAAGGTTCCAATACTCTGCAATCCCTATGGGAAAGCAGAGTGAAAGGTACTGGATCTAATGGTCCAGGAACTCTCCTCACTATGAGAGGGTTCCTTGAGTGGTGCAGAAGACCAAAAATAAATGAAAATAAAGTCAATTAAGATAAAATAAAATAAAAGCAAACTGGAGAAGGTTTCCCCAACAGGAAAAACACCCTGACCCCAGAAGTTCACTCTGAAAACTGACTGATCTCTGATTGATGCAGGGGTTTAGAGGGCAAACAGTGGAAGGAGCTTTTTGTACAGTTACCCGCCTCCCTAAAGGAAACTCTATACTGCATGGGCCCTGCATCCCTCTTGGACAATGGAGAAAACTATTTATTAAAAATAGCTAGTACAACATAAAGGAAGATTTTAATTATCTGTGCAACAAACTAAACTAGGGTGACAGGGCCACTTTCACCATTTTAACAGTGAATTCCAGTAAGAGGTGCCCTTCAAATATTGATCAGGTCATTATTTCTAAGGAAGAGATTCATATCCCAAATTGTTCTAGATTGGGTCCCATTGAGTCAGCCTTATATTTTTCTGCGAGTTGCAGTACACATGGTATATACTATTTTTTATACAATATTGTGGTACCTTTTGTAATCTGCAACTATAGTGGGATCATGTTTTTATCCTACATTGCATACAATGTGATTTGAGATATTACAATACATAATGCTTTTTTGCATACTAATATTTGATTTCTGATGTGCATTTGGTTAGTCTCTTAGTTCAGCTATATCTGTTTATGTATCCTTAAGTACCAAATCTAAAAGCCTCTGGTACTGCATGTAGTGAAATGTGCTGCTTTACTTTCAGCTTAAGTTGTATTAAATTGGTCATTCTGTAATTATGCAGAATGCATTGCACCTGCACTTACCTGCAGGAACCTTTCTCTGTCAGTCTGTGCAACTTTTAGCCTTATATTCAGATCTGAAACCTTCTCTTCCAACCTCATCACCTTTGAAGACAGAAGTTCTTTCTCCTGTCAGGATTAACACATAAATCAGCACATGAAATAAATCCTGGCTAATTCTTGTAATGATACTCAAATAAATAGACTTATTTGTCATCAATATATATGTTGATATATTATATATGCCATTGAAGAGTCTTTGTTTAAAGGGATAGTATTACTTCAAAATTACTATCCCTCATATTGTAGCCCTTAATAAACTGAGTTAAATGACACCAGCGGCATCTCTCAAACCTTTATGGTTTAAGAGATAGCCGCTTTCAAAGTTTCCTCTCCCCTGCTGTCAGCGTTCTGCTGCCGGCAGGGGAATCCGGTCCCGGGACAGGCACAGGCTCTTAAAACAGAGCCTATATCTCGTTATGGAAGGGAAAAATGATTAATTGAAACAGTCTTCTATGTGTGCTTGGTACGTAGAAGACTGTTTCAATTAATCATTTTTCCTTCCATAACGAGATATCGGCTCTGCTGAAGAGCCTCCGCTTGATTCAGAGACCGGATTCTCCTGCTGGCAGCAGAACGCTGACAGCAGGGGAGAGGAAACTTTGAAAGCGGCTCTCTCTTAAACCATAAAGGTCTGAGAGATGCCGCTGGTGTCATTTAACTCAGTTTATTAAGGGCTACAATATGAGGGATAGTAATTTTGAAGTAATACTATCCCTTTAACACATAGTTGTTTCTGTACCTGTAAGCACTGCCAAATAAGACCGTATCATAATGATATACAGTAATTGTAGTACATTATGAACATATTTTTGGTGTGCTTGGTTTATTCCCATTTGTTTGCTATAACTCTTCCTATATTTTATCACTTTAACTTCATCCCCAAAGGCTTTGCTAGGTACTGTTTGAGGGGGCTAGATTTCTAGGTCTCATACCCCAAGTCTTGTTCCCAGCTTGGGACATGTATTGATGCTAATCTTGATACTAGTAATGGGTCAATTAGGCTGGACAATGCACTAATAATGCATTAGGCTGGCCTAAACCATTGGTTTATTGATATCGAGAACCTAATAACTCCCCTATCCATCTCTATGCCTCATAACATAAACACTACAAATAAACAAATTCCCCCATTCCTCATAACAGCCACCCTCCTGTTACTGTAACCACTCTCTATAACTCTTCCCCTTCCTACTCTTATAATCACTTCATACAATGACTCCCTTTCCTTTTCTTACAACCATTCTATATTAATCCTCCCCTTCCTGTTCTTAGAATCACTTCATAAAACTACTCCCTTTCCACTTCTTATAACCAGTAAATATAACTCATCAAGTACCTGATCCTATAAAAATTCCATATAACATCACTCCTATAAATCCACCAGTAGTGGCTCTTATAACCACTCCATATAATTTCTCCCCTACCCCCTATGATAACTCCATATACGTTCTTCCCTTCCTACTCCAATAATTGCTCTGTACAACACTTGCCCTTCTTGTTCTTATAACCCCTCCATATACCTCCTTCCCTGCTTGCTCCAATTAATACTTTTTACAACCCATAAGGTTTTTTGTTCCTATAGAAACTCAATATATCTGTTTGAATATTGTCCCATGTAATGGTTTCCCAAAGACCCTAGTAGTAGTAGTAGTATTATCATTATTCTTTATTTATATAGTGCCAACTTATTTGGCATCACTGTACAATAAGGAGTGGACATACAGAGATATTAATTAGTACAAATTGATATGGAAACAAAAAGGTCAGAGGACCCTGTTCGTGAGAGCTTACAGTCTAGTAGGATTATGTGAGGAAAATTATATATATAATTCAGAATAGCTGTGTTAGTCCAGTGGTGTAGATGCCAAGTTGTTAGAATACTGTGTTCTATTACAACAACTGTTGTGTATGTTTGTGTGTTATATACTTTTCCGTCAGTATGTGGTGCTGTTTTTAGTTTTCACTGTGCACGGTCTTATCCGCTCTAAAACATGGCTACATACTTTATTTCTGTAGACCTCTAAAGAATTTACAATACAAGTGAATGAGTATCACAGTATGTAATAATAACCTTTTTATTGGACAATCTATCAATTTTAGGGCCAATTTTTTGAAGTAATGCCCCATTTTTCAAATAGGTTTTGAAGTGTAGCTTGTTTTTAGCATTATAGGTTGTGTTTCTTTCCATAGAGTTGATGGAGTATGCTTTAGACTTGAAAAAGGGAGCATTGCTCTCAGAAGCTAAAATTGATAGATTGTCCAATGTGTCTGTAAATTTGTTTTGGTTTTATCAGTTCTGCAACTAAAACCATTAAAACTGCTGCTTCATGGACAAATACAGTTTACCTATTTACAGACTAAGCACATTAGATACTATTTTTATATACACTTAGCAGCCAATATTTCTCTCTTATTATGGCAGTAAACCTATGCATCTCTGATCTGATAGAGACAAATGAGTGTAAGGGGGTTTCTTGGAAAACAGAAACCCTCAACCCTTTTCTTTTGTCCTTGTAAAATTTGAGGTATAGATAGCCTAAGGTATTGTTGTGCCTGCAACCATACCAGATTGATGGTGTTAAAGTTTACTTGCAGGCCAGCAAGCTCCTCATGAAGATTTTGTTGAGCCCGAAGTGTGTCTGTGACTCTCTGGTTTGCATTGTTGGTTTGACTGAGGGCTAGATGACTTCCCTGTTGATAAAAACAAATGGGATGTGTCACAACTCCATTACTTACCAGAACAAACAGAAACAATTATGTTTTACAAAGTGAAAACATAATACATTGAAATATATGCACTAAGGGAAATTTTCAGGAACAAACAAACATCCTCATCAAATCAACCTAATGTACTTCATCACCCAGATAGCCCAAATACATATATATGCTATCTCTCCTGAAGATTATGTAAATGCCACACGCACAAAGGAGGTTGTACCATTAGAAAAGAGGGAATGTGGACTTTAACCAATGACAATGCTAAGTTCTGGTATGTTCCTAAAACAAACTCTTTTATTTTTGTGTTAGTAACACCACCTATGTTTTAATTTCCTCCATTACTAGGGCTGAGATACATATAAAGTCTATTTTGGGATAAACAAAGTATCAAGACAAATGAAATAATGTAGTTTCTTCAGACTCTTGAACATCTCCAATTTACAAGTACATTACTTATTTTAATTGGGACACATAAAGCATACTGATAAAATGACTTGGTCAGCATGCATTATACACAAGCAAAGCATTACAGTTATCTTGTAAATCCACAGAAATCAGCGCAATTAGTCACTTTCATGACCAACTTCAAATGGAAGAATGATCATTTCTCATGTAGGAACACTGGGTTTCAAAAGCCTAAACAGTGCTACACCTGCCAATCATGCATTGTTATGCATGTTAGTTACATAGAAGGTACAATTCTGTAAGATAAAGAAGCACAATTCTGTAGCAAATAAGCTGTTCTATAGGGAATACAAATTCCCATTGTTTTAAACAGACCTTAAACCATTTGAATGGAGTGTTTATTTGTCCCCTATGGTGCAGTTGATTTACTCTAGAATTGAACCTCAATCTTCTAGAACTGATCTGTAATGCTTTACTGAGTATCTCTCTACTAAAATGGCCCTCCAGCTATTCATAGACTACAATTCTCATTAATGGCTACCTAAGAAATAATGGGAATTGTTGTCAAAAACAGCTGGATGCCCATGTTGTTCACCATTGTGCAAGGTCATGTAACCTGTCAGAACATATATGAAGCAGTACAGTGAAATACAGAAAAGAGATATAATATAATGTGACATATAATATGGTGGACATGCCCCACCTCTCTCAGTGTTCTAAGTTCCTCCACAGCCTGGTTCTTCTCTGCCTCTAGGACTTTGACACGATTGCGAAAGTAGAGAAGGTTCTCTCTGGCTGTCCTCAGATCTCGACTCAATTCATTATTTTCCTTTAAGGCCACGGAATGTAAGAAATCAGGTGACATCATAAATTATACTGGAATTCTTACTTTTATTTTGTACTAGACATACCATACATAATGGCCTTTGAAGATTTTACCTCATAAACCCAGGCACAAGAGCAACATTTGTAATCAGTCCTGGAAGTCATGTCCATTGAGTTGGACAAGATTCTTGCTGGGCAGAAGCCTGAACTTCATATACTCCATCAACTAGAACTTCAGTTTTGTTTTCTAAACTGAAGCGGACAGAGTGCATGGACTTTGGGGTCCAGGAATCCTGACACCAAAAGTCACGACCACATTTTTGGACAGGATATCCAGGACTGTTGGATCCTCGTGAACAAAGGCTCCAGAGTGAGTTAATGTTTGTTTTCATTTTAATACACTGTATAATTAATTTCATACATGTGAATGACCTTAACCATGAAATTCAAAATAGTTGACTCTAACAGTTCCTAGTTTAAAGTCCTCTTACAATACTTTTTGCCTGAGAGAAACATTATAATAATTGGAGAAGGATCACTCTGGCAGCCCTGACATCATATTATTTGGCTTCTGATGTGATGACCCTAAAGCCAACTGTGGGTTTACTGCTAGAACCGACAAACATTAATAGTCATAGCAACCAGTTAATCAAGACAACCTTCAGGCAAGCTTTATAGGAACTCCCGGCTTTATATAAGGTTATATATATTATTACTATTTTTAGGAGATGCGCAAACAAAAAAGCAGTTCCCCACATGCATTCCCAAGTCATACTGTTACCATGGGAGTCTTCTGGTTGGCTATCACATTGGTAAAGTTGAGGTTTTCCAAAGTAGATTTGGCCTTCATCACTTCTAGTTCTAGATTAATAATCCTGCAGAAAGACAGTGTGCAGACAAAACAATTACAAGACAGGAAGCTTCAAATCAAAACCACTGTTAAGTTATCCTGAGAACTGGTAACTTATGGTAATCACCAGAATTTTAAGTTGGGGTGAAATAACTCCACACAATCATTATGCGCAGTTAGTAAAAAAAAAAAAAAAAAAGTGTAACAGTTGTTCTACATGTGAAACGTGTTCGAGTTTTTCCGACTTATTATATGCAGATCTTAAATTAAAGTTCACACTGTGTGTCAGGGAGTCTGTTACATGCAACTTAGCATACAATAAATATAACTGAATAACAACAAACAAGTAAGTACAGTTATTATGACTATTGTATTTTAATAGCAGTAAAATTATATTAATGTGCAGGCCTGGATTTACATCCCAGACACCCTTAGTTCCTCCCATGACCATCCCCCCACTCCTCACATGGCATCACC
Source organism: Rhinophrynus dorsalis (assembly GCA_037306005.1). NCBI lineage: Eukaryota > Metazoa > Chordata > Amphibia > Anura > Rhinophrynidae > Rhinophrynus > Rhinophrynus dorsalis. Next base: position 362,996,930 of record CM074721.1, on the reverse strand, counting down.
TCCAAACCCACCCACTATTTCCTGGCACAGAATATACCACTGGCCCATAACAAGCAAATCCAAAAAAAGGCTTTAACCCCTTGGCTGTTATAGAGAGCTATAACTCAATGTGAAGCAATGAATTGGAGATCTTTCTAGCAACCAAGGGGTTAAATAATAGCTTGTGAATTTAGAATGTGGGTGTGACCAGCAAAGCTGAGGCACCACTCAAAATTTAGAGCTCTAAGCAGTTGCCTATTTTGTCTACTGGGCAATTCAACCCTGTTAAAATGTTAGTAATGTCCAAAAATTTTTTTTGCATTTAGAAGAGCTTAAAAAGCTGAGCTAAATGCAAAAAAACGTATCTCTCAAACCGCTATAGTTTAAGAGATACAGGCGTTTAAACTTACCTGTTTCTTACTGACAGCTGTAAAGCTGTCAGCAGGAGATTCATGTTGGTCAACACAGAGGCGCTTGAGAAGTGCCGAGATCTCGTTACTTACAAGGAATCCCTTCATTGGAATGGTCTAAAACGTGTGCCTGAACAAGTGTGTGTTTGTGTGTGTATGTGTGTGGGGGGGGATTCCCCCTCCTCCCACCTTCAAATAAGTGTGTAAAGTCTCTTCATAAAGCTTTATATGACATGTGGGCAACCTATTGCTCTCCAGCTGTTTTGCACCACAACTCATGTTGCCTCCATCCAGCCAACACATGGCTGCGTATGTTTGGAAATGTAGTCTTCAACAGTGAGTGGGACATTAGCTGCCCACCACTGGTCTCTATTAATGACTACTCAAAAAGGATGTGATGATTGCTTTAACGTACCTTTATCATCCATGTTGGAGATGTGAGGATCCAAAACACAATATGCTGTAATCCTAACCAACCTCATAGACAAGGAGTCCCATATAAAAAAGCTCTGTATTTTTACCAGCATTCACATACAGCTAATATCATCTGGCCTACATAGTGTTAAACAAGTAGTTATTGATCTTAAACTGAGAAAGCTCAGCTGTTTTCATACTGCTTTCATACTGTGTGTGTGTGGGGGGGGGGCAATACAGTCTAACTACTGCAATGTAAATATAAGGTTGTGAGGTGAGTCCTACCCAATAGGATGACCGCTTCTGAGAATGGCAGATGAATCCTGACAGGGAGCACATAGAGGAGCCATACTACAGGGATTTAAACAATTGAAAAGGCAATTTTTAAGTACTGACTTATGTTGATGTTGAACCCTATGCAGGTGTAGCTCTGTTAGAGAAACTGAAATGCAGGAATAGGGATGAGTGAAACAACTGTACAAAAATAGTATTTCTAGGAAACTGGCTGTTTAACAAGATCCCAAACACATTTTATGAAACAGGGGGTTTTTTTTGGTTGCCATTTCAACCATTAATAATGCAGGAAAAGCTGCATTAAAGTGATGTCCAGAAACAGAAAAAGATCATGTTCTCATACATTTAATATAATTCAAAATAGGTTCATGCCCAGGTCACAAGGGGTAGGAGAAACCAGGACTGCTGGAGATCAATGTCAGGGCATCTCTTCCTCTCCGTCTTTCCCATTCATTTATTTCGAATCAATTTGTTTGGAAACAAATTATTTTCATTATATCTTTCATTTTATTGACGTAAATAAAATTAAATATCAGAAATATATAGTTCATAATAGGCACATCTTTCGGTCACTTTCTACACAGGGAGAACAGAACATGGCCGGTGTAATTCTGTTTCAGATACAAATGTCTAGTTCATTTTATACTACAGCTATTCAGTACTCTCATGGGTAGTAAATGAAAGACGTATTTAATAACTACACCATTGGATACATTAAAAGAGGAACACTATCAACTAAATTCATAATCACAATGTATTAAATATACACCTCTGAAGGAAGTTATCCTTTCATAAAAATACAAATACTAGAGCAGCATATGATTTCAAGATCAACTATGTCTACGCATAGCATGAAATGCAGTGCAAGAGGAGACCTGCCTTCAAAATGGAAAAGCACCAGGGTTGCACAAGCTTTAGAACATAATGATTTTATTAGGGGCTGCCAGAAGGGCTACAACCCCAAGTGTTTAAATCCATGGGTCTTATTTCCAGTAGGAGGCATGTAATAGTGCTAATCTACCTACTAGTAATGGTGCAACTGAGCTCCACAGTGCACTAAAAATGCATTAGGTTGGCCCAAGCCCTGTGACTTATGGGACTCTAGCATTTCTCCTGGCTGTCGTTATTCAGCTTGGTAAACGGCAACCCCCTCAGGGATTACTAATATCCAAAATGACTGGCTTAAATAGCACCAACGAGAATTTCTGTTTTCCTGGGAACAATGAATATATAAATATGGGAACAGTTGATTTGTAACAAAGTAAGTCATTTTTGTTTCAAACAATAGTTTCAAAGCTATTTATCTTTATTTGTCAGGCTAAGCAAATCAACTAGTGCTAGCCAACAGGAAGTGACAGTTAGCAGAGTAGTGTGGCATGTTGGTATCCGACAGGCAGATCTGTACTAACTGACCAATAAATAAGGCTAAATATCTCAAATATTTGTATTATATAAAAAAGTCTAATAAATATAGGTGCTAATGAAAGTTCTTTCAAAATCCCTGAATGTTACTAAGTGACATTTCCACTTGAATCCCTGTCTAGCATCCAAGGGGTTAATGTCTTTAAGACCTACAATTTATATTGAACCCATTCCATTTCTGTTCTTTACCCACCAGAAGACCATAACGGTGTGCAGCATTTTCAAAGAAATGTGATGCACACCATCTAGCCCTCAAGGGGTTAATTTGAAGTGGGCTTTTATGCATTATTTATACATTATGCTGTTTGATACTGGAACCATGCCTTAAGGACACAGCATAAGTGTTGCTTTTATATCTGCATGAAAGCAAATTGTAAAATGATGAACGTGTGCCCTGGTGTTAACCCCTTAGATGCTAGAAACATTGGCTATCCTTAACCCTTTGAGTGCCAGAGGGGTATGCAATGCATTGGTTTGCAATGTGTTGTGTACCCATCTGGCACTCAAAGGGTTAATAAATGCTTCAAACAGTCCATGTTTATGGAAACAGATTACAATTTACAAATATATAAAATGGAGATTTTTTATTTATTTAAAGTAAGATGTCAACGAGGAAAGAAAGGAGACTGGAGATGACATTTAGGGCATTATGCCACCCAAAAAACTGAAGTAATTCTGGAGCAAACCAACTGCTTCACAGGGGCAAACAAAAGTCCCTATTGATGTAACCTTTTGAGTGCCAGAAGGGTATCCAACATATTGCTCCACAATGTGTTGGATACCCCTGACAGTAAAAGGGTTAAATGGGGCTCTTATCTGCTTAAATGCTATCTAGATCTCTAAAGCATTGCCTAACAAATCGCTGAAGAACAATAGGAGATTCAAGGGGTTTGGGGAATTTGTATTCACCCCCTGTGGTACAGTTGGTTTGTTACAGAATTGCTCTCATTTTCTTTTGAATTTTAGGTCCTATGGTTTATGAATTTTTTTCACCTGCATTAAAAAATGGCTTAGTATGAGTACATCCCAGCATCCCACAGCTATCCTAAGCTGTTATGGAGCAGAATCCCTATGAACCTATAATCAATACCCTGTATGGTTTTAGAGGTTTATTTATCAGTTCATTACTGAAAGTAGTGCAAAAGCCCGTGTACACGGGCAAAGGTCCGGGTAATGTTAACCCTTTGAGTGCCAGAGGGATACGCAACACATTGTTTTGCAATGCATTGCGTACCCCTCTGGCACTCAAAGGGTTAAGAGGCAGCTCCTCACTGCTCCACACGATGCAGTCTTGCGTCGCCTCACCCACACGATGCAATTATGTACAGTAGAGACTGCCACGAATGCAGGCAGTCTCTACTGTTCATGACTGCATCGTGACAAACATCCTAGTGATTATATAGGATATACCATTTATGAAGTAACTTGGCCAGTTTATTTACCAGTTTTAATACCCCCTTTACTAATTTGTTTATATACTCCAGTGGATGCTAAAGAGGTCTCCAGTGCTTTACAGGGCAGTACAACACAGGAGGGGAGCGCTTCTACAGACCCACTATTTACCAACAGCCACAGAATTCAACAAGTTTCAGTAAAAAAATCCTTTTTATTGTATTAAGGTTAAAAACAAAATCTTGTTGTATATGCAGACACTAGAGAACAGCAATACATGGTGTACATAGCCACCTAACGCTTTCGTGAAATTATCACTTATCCATGAAAAGAGTTAGATGGCTAACATGCACCATGCATTGCTGTTCGCTAGTGTCTGCATATACGACAATATATATATATATATATATATTTTTTTTTAACTTTTATACAATGAAGAGGATTTTTTAGTCAAACTTGTTGGATTCTGTGCCTGTTGGTGAATAGTGGGTCCTTAGAAGCGCTCCCCTTCTGGGTCGTCTTGTATGTCAGTTTTTGGCCAAGGCTGTGGCGGGGGGGTGCTCCGGATCCACAGGCCGGAAGCCATTTGGCAAGTGTGAAACTTTTACTGCAATAATTAATAATACGGCTGTGGTAGCATTCATGATGTACTGACTTTTCTTGTGTCTTAAAGGGCAATACACTGGCAACCTCTTTAGCATTCAGAATCTCTATGTAAGGGAATCTGTGACAGGCAACAGTGGGTGGGGAGTAGGGGAGGGGCCATAGAAGGGGATGAGGCCATGGCTGGGGCTAAGTGCATGTATGAGGTCTTGTCTACTGGAACCTGGGATGTAACTTTGGCACTCATTCCTGGTAAAAAAAAATACCATTCAACCTAACCATTATGTTAACCCTTTTTATAACCTTGTTTTGTATTTACTTTTAACTAACTTTATTTACATTGTATTACCATACCCCTATGTTATGTGAAATGTAATATTGTTCAAAAAATAAAACTGGCACAATAGTGCTGATGGTATGAGGAACCCCCTCACCTGTCCTGCAGTTCTCCCCGCTGTTTCTTGTCCTCGTATCGAGACACTTCCAGCCAGCCTTTCTCCTTCTCCAGCTGAGATATGGAAGTTTCCAGTTGCTAAGAAATACATGAAAGGTAGTATAAATATGACTAGAAGAGAAGATACCAATGACAGCTCTTTGGGGGAAAAACAAAAGCTATCTACTGACCTATCTAGCTAAGTTGAGTTTCAGTAGAGAGGAATCATAGAGCGTTCTGAATATGCTTAGGTATATTCAATAGTCTGAAGAGGTGTATGTCTGGAGCAAATCAACTGCACCATAAGGAGGAAAAGATTTTCATGGATTTAAAGGAGTATTTTAACTCCTTGATTTGAGACAAAGTGGTTTAAAGCCCAGTATAAATAAACTGGGACTTGTGATTTCTCCCCTTTTGGTGCTCCTGGATTTATAAATTAGTATACCTCTTTAGAGCACTGAATACTTCCCTTGGTGCATCACCTTGATGTAGGTAGGTCATCCACTGAATTGAGTAGTAGGGTTTTGTCTATACAGGAATAGAATCGGTCAGGCATAGCTGTGGAGCAGGCAGAATGGTGTGGGAAGGGTGGCAGTGGGGTCAAAAGTGGGCAAGTCAAGCAGAATGCTAAGGACATTCGATGGAGTATATATGAGTATGTCCAGATCAGCTGCTGAGATTTTCCCCGTAACAAAATAATAACAGGGACAGGTAACTTTCCCATCACTCTGACCCATCTCCATAAAAGTGGGAAAAAAGTTTTATGGTGCCAGTTAAATGTCTAATGTATTGAATAGAATGTTGAACTCTTAGCAACAGAATGCCAAAGAGAAAGTCATTTTTATAGTTCAGTTGTACTCTACATAAAACAGTATGAAAAATGTAACTCCTTGGGGAGAGATGCACTAAAGGTCGATGAAGGCTCAGGATGGCTATGTGTGTCAGATCTGTGTCGAAGGTACATCACCAACATGCACTAATGTGTCTTCACCATTATATCCCCTTCAATCTGCCACACCTTAGACAGGATTATGAGTTTGGACTGAACCAAATCGACAATGGTTCATTTCCATATGGAAATGCAGGATAATGAGCCATTGTCTTGTTCATGTGAGTGTGTTTATATGTTAATGCGGCTGTTCACCACATGCACTAAACTCCAATAGATGCCTCTGCTGTCAGAGTTCACAATCCCAATATTAGAGAGGTTGGTGATATTGAGATGCCCCTATGCAGTAACAGCACTCAATCAAATCATAAGCATGGAGGGTTTTCATACTGCTGGTGAAGTTTAAGGGATGCCCTCCCTTACACATTACCAGCAGTAGACACATCTTCTCTGCTTCTCCATTTGCTCAGTGTGGGGAGCGAAGAGGATCTTTTCAGCACCATGAACAGCATCACTCCTTTAACCCTTGGTGTGCCAAAATGATGTGAATTGCACACCCCTATGTTACTCAAAGGGTTATAAAAGTAAAATATTCCACTACACAAACATCCCCACAGCTCTCCATATTGCTTTCTTTTATTTAAAGGGGAGAATATACAAAATATGATTTAACTTTGCAGAGTTATTCAGCCTCTAGTTGCAATATAGCTATTAGTTTAATGCTGTAATTGTTATACATTGCAATGTCGTGGTTTCCTACAACCCCCATCCCATTTGCCACTCTTTGACTTTCCTTTTAAGCACTTTTGTTACAGTCACCCCTCCTCCGTCTCATCCGCCTCTCTCTGTCTTCCCTCCTTTGCACGTTTGCCAATGTCTCCCCTCCTCTGTCCCACCCACCACTCTGTATTCCCTCCTCTACACATATGACACTGTCACCCCTTCTCTTTCCCAGCCACCTCTCTGTATTCCTTCCTCTGCATGTACGCCGCTGTCACCCCTTCTCTGTCCCAACCATCACTCTGTCTTCCCTCCTCTGCACATCTGCCAGTGTCACCCTTCGCTATGCCATTAGCCACTCTTTGCCTACCCTCCTCTGCATGTTCACTAGTGTCACCCCTTCTACATCCCTTTCACTGCCTAATCTTCTCACCTGTCCAACCAGACTCTGCTCATCTCTGCGTACCATGCCTTTGTCATGCTCTCTACTATAATCCTGGCATTCATGCTAGGATTGTCACTTTCTCCACTCTTTAACTTCCCTATCATCATCATCACCTTCTTGACTCTTCACTCTCCTTCCATTAATCACAAGATTGTCCTCTCTCTGCTCTATTTCCCATAATCCCAGCTTTTTATGCTGGCCTCTATTCTTCCTCTTATCATTTTCGCTTCTCTGTGCCAGCCATGCAAAGCTTCTTTAGCTCTTCCCAACGTGTCTCAGACAGTGTTGCCTCTCTTTCCTCTGAGAGCAAAGAAAAGCAACCTGAAGTTAGGAGGTTCAGGTGGGGAAGATGCAAACCAGGGAGAAGTGAGGTGCGGAAGGCAAATGGACACATCATTGAACAACAAAGTGAAGACAATGAGGGGGGCACTACTATCTCTCTTTTATATAACCACCCTAGCCTGCGCCCCAGCCCAAGATCCATTGCATTGTATACAGTACCGCCACTAGTAGGCCTCAAATAAATACAAACATGTTTGAAAGATACTGGATGACTGGTTATTTGAGTTCTGATAAGCATTTAGAGCACTGGAAGATTATACAGAATATACCTAAAGGTAGATGCAAAATGGATATAATTTAACCAGTTATCTACTTTGCATCTATTTTTCTGACTACTGCTGCAGTGATCTCACAGTTTATTAATCTTATTACATCATTAACATCATTGCTACTATCTGTATATTTACTATGGAATAATTCATCATCCATTTCATTCATTGTTTGTACATAGGATAAGTTTGGGGAAATGTAAATACCATTAGATAAATTATGGAGTGACTCATAATTGCAGCTTTTCGTTGGATTATTCTTAAGGAGCAGTCACAGACTAAGCACTGACTGTGCAACACTTTTGCATATTTTGGTCTTCATCTGGCTTTTACTTGCTTTCAGCTACCTTGTATTACTGGCTAGCACAATTTACAAGAATATGATACATTTTAACTATTTGTAATTTTAGCAAATACTATACTGTGATATGTTTAATGCAGCTTATTTTATACAGATAGACATAGACTTTGACTGCAGATAAGAACCATTCCGTCCATCTAGTCTACCCATTTTTCTTACTGTATAAGCCTCAAACTTTATTTGGTCCTTGATCTTGTTTTATGTTTAGGACAGCCTTATGCCTAACCCATACATGATTAAATTCCCTTACTGTATTAACGTCTACCACTTCTGATGGTAATCTATTCCACTTATTTACCACCCTCTCAGCGCCCTGACAGAGAACCAGATTCACTTAGATTTTTATATATATAGATTACTGGTGGGCTCCTTGGTAAGGTGTGCCTTTTTACAGATAACACTAATATCTGTTATAGGGTTGACATTTCAAGTCACATGTGAAGTGATTTTAAAAAAAGTTAGAAGAATGAATAAAGGTATGGAATGCAACACTTAATGTCACAAAATGCAAAAATGCTAAATAATGCATATAGGACACAAAAATCCAAAGAGAGAATAAAGACAATAGTACTCTGCTGACAACAGCAGCAGAGGAAATGGAATTGGGAGTAGTTACAGCCAATTATTTAAAGGGATAATAATACTTAAAATTGAAAACAATACCCATTGCAATGTTTGTCCTTCTGAGCAAAACAAGGTTACTGTCATTGCTGAGGGATGTTTCAGTCAAAAGTTATTGCAGATCAAATTTGCATTTTTGAGTGCAGTATATCCATGGCCTAAAATTTTACTGTGGTGCTGTAAGCTTTACTATATTTTTTTTTTAGTATAAAGCATTACTATTCCATTACATAAAGTCAAGCAATGCAGCAAATCCATGAGGAAAGCCAACAGAATTCTAGGTTATATACGAAGAGGCAATAATAGTAGAGAGGTCCTAATGCCATTTTACTTATTACTAGTTCTACCTCAACCTAGAGTATAGTGTACAGTTCTGGACACTATGGCCTGGATTCAAATGTGCACTGTAAAATCAACGTTAAGGCAAAAAAGCTGAACGATCGTTAGCCATGTCTAACTTGCATAGCATTCAATAATCAGTCTACCAGAATGGCTAACAAGCATAGGCCAAAAAAATTCACGTATTTCCAAAACGTGCATCACACTTTTTTTTTTACCTCACTGTGAGTTCAAATCAGTTGATAAATAACATACGATACGTCAAGTTCAAAGTAAAAATATAACGGTCAACCCCATCTAGCGACACTAAACATTGTCAAGACAAGTTCAAACTCACAGCCAATCACAACACACCAAATACCTATATATACCCCAAAATAACTGACATACCAGTCTGTGTTTTGAATTTTGACGAGCTAGAGCACAGGGCCCAGGAGACGAGGACAGAGATAGAGAGATAAAGGAGCAAGGCATATGGAGTTGGGAGCGGAGAGAGTTGCACTAATATCTACACATAATAGACCTTGGCACACCTTGCATACACGCATACAAACACACACATTTCTTTTTTGTTTCATACACAACATAACTTTATCTTTTATTTCAACAGTGTGATTCAGTGAGAGTAAGGGAGTGACAGAGAGTTAGTGTGATCAGGTGTGTCTGTGAGGGCCTGTGTGAGTGCCTGAGTGTGAGTCAATGCAAGATGGCAGGGAGAGGAGAGGCACAGGAGAGGAGAAAGCTGAGGCCTAATCTCGGACTGTGTGGTGGATCTATTGGCGGACTGCTATTTCTGATACAGTGCTTGCCTCTTTGATCACCCTCAGTGTGTTACCGGTTTTCGTGCATTACTGTGATTTTTCTAATAAAAGATTGTTTTACCTTATCCTACTGGCTCCTGGTTTATTCCTGGGAACCGTGACAATATCTCAATATCAACAACTAGACATTTGTCCACGGCTAGGTTGTGTTGTATGACACACACTAGGATGATGTTGCATGTCTTGCCGAGTGCATATTGCAGAACTCCCCCTGAGTGATTCAGGCACTGGAATCTGAATTTGAGCAGGCCAAAGGTGCACTCAATGGCATTTCTTGTTCAGACGTAAGCCTCATTGTAGCGCTCCTGTGCAGGTGTTTGGGAATTTTGTAGTGGTGTGAGGAGCTACTGTTTATGCCCCAGTTCTGGTGCCACCTATAGGCGAGGTAGGCGCCGGCCTAGGGCACACATTCTCTGAGGGCGCATTGGCCCCCGCTGCCGCTCACCACTTACTGTGGAAGCAAAAAAAAAAAAAAAAAAACAAACCACGTACGTTTCGGTGCCCTCCCTCAGCTGGCTATTTTTTTAATGTAGCACAGCGATACCTGTTTCTCTCTCCCCTTCCGCTCCTTCAATCTTGGACCAGGATTGAAGAAGCAGAGGGGGAGAGAGAAACGGGCATTGCTGTGCTACATTAACCCTTTCAGTGCCAGAGGGGTACGCAACGCATAGCTTTTCAATGATTTTTTATACCCCTCTGGCACTGAAAAGGTTAAAAAAATATCCAGCCAAGGGAGAGCACCGTAACGTACTAACTGGGGGAGAGAGACGTGCACCGGGAACAGTAAGTGGAACAGGGGTCAAGAGGAGATAAACAGTCAGACGGGGAGAGAGAGAGTCAAAGGGGGGATCAGCAGTCAAGAGGGGATCAAGAGTCAGACGGGGAGAGAGAGAGAGTCAAAGGGGGGATCAACAGTCAAAAGGGGGAGCAAGAGTCAGATGGGGGAGAGAGACAGAGTCAAAGGGGGGATCAGCAGTCAAAACAGGGAGAGAGAGAGTCAAAGGAGGGTCAACAGTCAAGAGGGGGAGAGAGTCAAAGGTGGGGAGAGTCACATATAGAGAACATACACTCTGTCACACTGATACACATATAGAGAAGCACACACACATACTGATATCCTTACAGAGACTCACACACACTGACACACATATACATATAGGGAACACACACTGACACACTTATATCCATACAGGGAACACATACACATAAAGAGAACACACACACAAACTGACACATATAGGGAACACACTGACACTTAAACACATACAGAGGTGGGGTATAAGTAGGTGGGGCATAAATGGGTAGGGCACAAGGGGTGGAGCCAAGGGGCAGCAAAATTAGGTTTTGCCTAGGGTGGCAAAAATCCTTGCACCAGCCCTGTTATGCCCATACATGGCATCACCTGTGGAAATAGAGTGACATAGTGAGACAGGGACCACATGTTATGTGATGTTGAGTAAGGGGGACGTACTACTTGTGTGTCATGACCATGCTAAGGTGTGTTTACATTAGTCATGTGAGTGCACCTGTGGATGTGGTGTGATGTTTGGATTGTTGACCCACCCAAAAGCCATCCTCCTGTATAAGTCCCGTTTTCAAAGTCTATGTGGACGGATGAGTGCTTGAGGATGTATGAGTCATGACAACTGCTGAGATAGGAAGTAGAAACATGGGTTATCCTCATGTTGGAATCACACACCATCTGTACACTTATAGAGTGGAAATTTTTCCTGTTGATTAAGAGATGTGCACATAAGATCTCCAAAGCATGAGGGACATGTGTGCAGTCTATGGCATCAATATCCCTGGGCATGCCTCCCCTTGTGTAGAACTCCTGTTTTACATATGTCCACTCCATGTCGGTGGAGGGGAAGTGGTTGTACCTCCTGGCTTCCCTCTTGAAGGCTACCAACACCTGAGAAAGTTCCCTTGAACATGTGGCCTGGGACATGCCAAATGCAAACCCTTCTGTGGACTGCAAGGATCCACTTGCTATGAAATGGATGGCACACAGCAGCTTCTACAAGCCAAATAGGGCATGATTACTGCTGAATATGGGGTCAATGTTATCTTTGATCACCTCATGTAGGTCGATGATGCTGTGTATTTGCTGCAGTTTGTCATCCTTGTGCTGCTCCACAGGTCCCTGTCGCACCAGTGGAAGCTGTGGGAGATCCGGTGGCAGCAGCTAAGGTGCTGCTGCCTGGTGTAGCCCTCCAGGTGGAGATGGCTTTTGTCTGGCTGTTCAGCCAGAGCATCAGTGCTTGCAACAGGCAAAATATGTTCAGCAGGTGTGCTTGGGGGTTAATGGGGATCCGTAGCCCTAGCATGCCTTCGTCTCTGATGTCTTTGCAGGAACTGATATGCAAACATACTGGTAGTAATTTCTCTCTCTGTCTGAGTGGCCTCACTGTAAACACACCAGGATGGTGAGATGTTCCTTTAAGACAGTCGTGGGATGTTGTCCAGGCATGGTCATCTTTTGTCATTTTTTCTCTATTGTGTGCTGTACAGTCAGAAAAACTGGGTGCAGAATTTCAGGTGTTAAATGTATCAGTTTATTTTACATTGGCACTGACCACACACAACTGAATCGCTCCTTGGTATAGTTGTTCCATTGTTTTCAATGGCTGATTTTTCAACGTGCGTTGTGATTTTAAAATTGTTCATAAGGTGGCTAATTGAATGGCTTACCATGCTTAAAAAACTGTTTTTTTTGTTTGTGTTGGAGGTAATTGAATCAAGGCCCATATATCCAGGATGACATCAACAAATCAGACTGTTCAAAGAAGTGACACTAAAATGGTGAAAGGCCTAAATTACAAAACACATCAGGAAAGATGCCACAATGTTAATATTTAGCTTGGCAGATAGCAGAGAAAGGGGTGATATGATTGAAACCTTTACATTTATTAAGGAATTCTATACATTTTTAAGAATAAATGACTACTAGAACTCTAAAGTAGAATGTGGAAAAATAAGAGGAAATGTAAGAACAAATTAGTGTACTTAAAGATAAATGGAATAGCCTCCCAGCAGAAGTTGTTGACACTAAATAGTAAAGGAATTTGAAGCTCCTGGGACAGATACATGGCAATTCTATAAATAATATGTCTGAGCTAACTATAGAGAAATTAGCAGATTAGTTGGGCCAATTGCTTCTCATCTGCCGTCACATTCTGTGGGAGCTGTGATTTAACAACAGCTGTGTAGCCAAATGTTGCCCTGTTGTAGGACTACAGTGGTTCCTTGGCAACTCTGCAATATTCATCTTTCATAAATTGCCAGTATAAAAGGGGTGAGATGGCTGCTCTAGATGAGCATGGGTTTTTCCTCTTGCCACATGCTACTTTTCATCCAAATTAAGCTGCTCATGTTTTGTTTTCAATGAAAACAGTTATATGATATTTTGCTTTAGTAAGAAGCCTCCTTAACTCCAAGTACACAGAACATCATTGACGTGTAATTGCACCCAGCCTCAGTAGTATTCCTGTGCGTCAAGTAACTTACTTTCTGTTTCAGTGCCAGTAGTTCAATCTTGGCTCTGCTGAGCTCTAGCTCTTTGTCCCTCTTCCGAAGCTCCTCTGATTGACCCTCCAGTTTCCCATGGGCGTCCTTCAGGCGCTGCACGAGATCTGCCCGCTTCTGGGCACTTTCAGTCAGTGATGCTCTAAGATCTGTCTCTGATCCGCTCCAACCTCTGTGGCTTAGTGTTTGATCCAGGCTGTACTCTTCTGGGGAAAAACTGGGTAGACGAGACAGGGAATGCCTTCTTGAGACTGAAGGACTGGACTGGTTCCTGGCATATTCAGTGTTCTGCTTGCTATGAATGAAGATGAGGGAAGAGCAGACACATTAAAAGGACAGCAAACAACAAAGCTGGAAAATTAATATACATTATTATCAAGATTTTTTGAGCTAAAACAAAATATGCAAGTTTGCACAGTAAAATATTTGGATGCAGCATATATAAGCTGTGAGAATGTCCTTATTTTACTAAACAGATTAATTCCTTATAGATCCTCCATTTAAGCCCCAAATAACATCAAAGCAACAGTTTTCTGTGGGCCCCTTTAACTTAGGATGCTAAATATGTATTGAATGCATTGCTTCAAAATGTATTGGCGACATCTGTAGCATCAAAAGGAGTTAAGCTGATAGAGTGCTTCCATATGCCCTTTTATAGTCATAGGTACATTAGTCCTAATGACACAGTCTGCATTTTTGTTACATGGGATGTTACTGTTTCTTTAATGCAAGTGTATGAGACTGTGATAACTTTGTAAAAGATTCAACATTTCAAATGTTAGATACATCTGTTTGATAAAGATATGTGTATTATAATATGGAGCATACGTGCAGTATAAATAACTAATAAAAAGTCCCATTAATTTAAATGGAGCTTTGATTGCAAAGAAGATCTCCAAAGCATTGCTTCACAGAACTCTCTAGGATTCAAGGGGTTTGTATCTGTTCTCTATGGTGCGCAGGTTCCCAATTCAGTCAATAGAGACAATTAAAAGGTCAGGACTTTAGGATTCTTCTGCATAGTCATTTTGATTTTCTCACAAAATCGTTCTAGTCTGTTTGTGAACAACTGACCTCTACTTATTGTTACAGGGTAGGTGCAGGTAGGTTTAGCAATCTACATATTCACATTTGGTAGGCGGGTATTGATTTTAATTGTCCTGCATGACTATACATTACCTGGAGCATTCCAAAGAGTGGACACCTCGTATGGGACTCACAGATCTAGTCCTTTCTGCTTGACGTGGACTCACAGAACGGCTGTAATCTTTCCACGATCCAGTCAGGAAGTCAGATTCTATGTGTCCCCCTGCCTTTCAGGACACAAGTTAGACAAGTTTAATTATACTAAAGAACCTAGAACCAGAAAACCCACCTGACCCACATAAGGATAATATGCTCAGTTATAGATAGTAATAATTCCCCACAAGGTACATGATGACAATACATCTTGTGTATAATACTGGCACATAGAAGATGCTAGCAAAAATTGCTTTTGGCAGTGCCTGGGGTGTGCAACATATACAGTATTATAAATCCATATCTCATAGTGCAAATCCTGGGTTTGACTCACAAGTTCAGTCTGCCATTCTTTTGCTCTCTTGATGTCTTGTTTTCTTAAGACTTTCTTAATTTTTCACTCTCTCTTACTATTGTTGCCTTGCAGTCACCATCTTAGTTTTTCAGTGGCTGTCTATCTGTCTGTCTGTCTCTCTATAGCTTTCTCTCCCATGGCTTTTTTACCATGACTGCTCCCTGACTAGACTTAGAAAAATGCACGGCTGATTTAAGTCACGGATGGGCCTCCTTAAACCCTTGAATGCTAGTGCAGTCTCCAACACATTGCTTTGCAATGCACTGAAAATGTCTACAGCATCCAAGAGCAATAAACACACATTTTCCCCTCCTGATAAAAGTGAGTACAAAGGTTTATAATAATTTTGATTAAATCAGCTTCAAAGAAAATTGAGAATGTACCAAAGTTCACACAACAACCTATCGTAACTTGAAAAAATATATATTTTTCACACCTATCTGCAAATAATGTTTTACCACCTGGCTTCATACATTGACCAGACTGTATTGTTTGCCTCAGCTCACAGGGGAGAGAGAGGTACAGAAGGACCCAGACTGATGTATGAGAACCAGAGTTTCTGATTGCAGTGAGCCCCTTATAACTGGGGGCCATGGACAGCTGCCCCTGTATGACTGTTAAAACTGAACTGGTAAAACATAACCATTTCTACTTTGTACTGTTCTCAACTTACCTCAATGTTCCTCTCCAATTCAGAGAGACCAAAGGATTTTGAAGGCTCCAACCCATGCCTGCTGCCTCCAAGATCTTTGCTTACCCAATACGGAGACCTTCTTCCACTGTCAACATAGTGCTGAAAGCTCCCACCAGTGCTGTACCTGGAGGGCAAGCTTACATACCCATTACAGACCCGATATGACATTTATATAGTGAAGTGACAAAAATACAGTCAGCTAGGACATGTATAGAATGCACATCTTGGCCAAGTGGTAAATGTCTTTGGCTGTTAACTCGAATCTTGATCTGTGAACACAAGAACAAAGAACTATATAAGCAGATATAAATATATATTTTACTGTCCCATAGGGTTATCTCCCACATACTGATATTTCACTCAACCAAACAAACCTCTCACATACTGTTATGTCACACACACAGGGGAGGGCTGGCAACTTTTGGCCTGGGGGGCAAGTACAATTAAGTGGCCTATTTCTATTACCGCTCTAGCCCAATGTCCCAGCCCACCCTCTTTTGTTAATATTATAGCTGGCATTAATGTTATGGATTAAGTCAAGTGATACCTCAGAGCTTATAACTGAAATGGTAGTATACAATTGATATCACAGAGATGACAACTGAAATGGAGCTGCACTAGTGATACCACAGAGCTTATAACTGAAATGGATCTACACTAGAGATACCACAGAGCTTACTATTGAAATAGAGCAACACTATTGATATCACAGAGATGACAATTGAAATGGAGCTGCAATATTCATGTAGTTCCTTAAATTCTGTTTACTCTATTTACAGCAGCAAATGGGAAATTGAGGGAGGCAGTGGCCCACTGGCCCATATTCATTACCAGCCTGGGGGCAATTGCCCCCCTTGCCCCCCAGGCCAGCCCTCCCCTGGTCACACACAAATATTCTTCCGATATACTGATATCTTACCAGACTAAACATATGTCCTACACATAAAATACCTCACATATACTGAGATCTCATAAACTAAACATATACCATACAGACATTTACACACATAAACATACCTCACACACAATGAGGGAGATTCACTAAGGAGTGATAAAGTGGTGATAAAGTGGAGCCTATGCACTAGGATTTCTTCAACATTCGAGATCTTAGTACATAGGCTCTTTAGATTAACATAGGATCTGGAGAAGTGCTAAACTGGAGAAGTCCTCTCAGCTTTATAACCTCTTTATCACTGCTTAGTCATTCTCCCCCAATGATATCTCACATACATAAACATACCTCCCACACAATGATAGCTCACTCACACATAACAGACATATATCACTCAGCTACACCTCTAACATTAAAATCTCACACAAATATCCCCCACTTACTGATAATTTATGCATAAACATAACTCCTACTTACTGTTAATTCATATATCTAAACATATATACACAATATCTCACACACAAACATACCTACCACACAATATCTCTAACATAATAATTCCTCCTATATAATCTAATACATACAAGTTTACCTACCATATATAGCTCCCACATCCTGATGCCACACTATAACTATACCTCCCATTTACTGATAGTTCACTCATATAAACATACCTCCTGCATACTGGTATCTCACACACAAATATAAACATATCTCCCATACACTGGTATCTTACAAACATGAAAAATATCTTCCACACACATATACCTCACACATTTAAACGTACCTATCATACACTGACATCTCCTATGACATACATGGAAATGTACCTCCTGAACACTGATACCTTACACATATAAAAATAGCATCCATGTCACACACGCATAAATATACTTCAGACATACCAATATTAAAGTCATATAAACATACATTCCACATACTGACATCTTCTTACACACATAAATGTACCCCCTACTTAATGATATCTCACAAATATAAAAGTAACTCCCATGTACTTAAGTCATACACACATAAACCTACCTCCCACATACTGATACCTTACACACAGGGATGTTTTGTGGCTATACTCAAGGGTTCTCTTTAGGAGGTACCTCTTTTACATTGAGAAACAAAAAAAATAATTTTAAGGTACCAACACCTATATTTTCAGAAAAATAACCCAACTTGCATACATAAAGGCCACATATAGATATCTCACACATATAAACATACCTCCCATATACTAATATCTCACACACAGTAACATACTCCCGTATACTGATTTCTCACACACATGAACATACCTCCCATATCCCGATTCCTCACACATATAAATATATCTCCAATATACTTAATTCTCACACACACATGAATATACCTCCCACATACTGATTTCTCACTCATAAACATACTTCTCATATACTGATTTCTCGCACACAAACATACTTCTCATATATTGATTTCTCACACACAAACATACCTCTCATATACTGATTTCTCACACACAAACATACCTTCCATATACTGATTTCTCATACATAAATATACCTCCCAAATACTGATTTTTCACACACAAACATACTTTCCATATACTGATTTCTCACACACAAACATACCTCTCATATACTGATTTCTCATACACAAACATGCCTCCCATATACTGATCTCACAAACACACAAACATACCTTCCATATGCTGATGTCTTATACATATAAATATACCTCATACATGCTGATATTTCATATGCTTAGGGATATCTCATACACATAAACAAACCTCACCATACTAATATCTCACAAATTAACAGGGCTTAAAAAAATAGCAATGATTTTCACCAAGCAGGAGATAAATATCAGTGTTTCAGATGTTAAAATAGAGAAGAGCATCCTTTTTTATTCATCTGCTGTTTTTGTTTCTTTGTATAACTGGTAACAGACTAGTGTACTAGTAGAAATTTCCAGCTCTGCACATAAACCTAAACTCATGCATACTGTTATCTCACACACATTAACATATCCTATATTATAATTCACTAGGGTATTTGTCAGAAGCTGTCATGTGCAGTAGAAGAGACTGCCCCAGCGCACCATTCTGTGCTTTCAGGTATTCTCTACAGTGCATGACTCCCTCCGCGGTAGTGTGCAGCATAGGACCGGTGACAGTGACACTACACCGGCCTCTTAACCCTCTCTGGCACTCAAAGGGTTAACATCACCCGGACCTTGACCCGTGTACACGGGCTTTTACACTGGTCTCCTATATACTAATATCTTACACGCCTTAACAAAATGTCATGAGGTATTGGAGCCTACCTGAAATCAAGGCCCACCACGCACACAATCCAAGAGGGTATCTAAATTCCCTGAGCACCAACCCATACTTTATATCCAGACTCTTAGAACCTTAAGGCTGCTAATAGTTATAAGGTGAGAAGAGCCAAATCAGAAGCCTGGGTTTGGGGCAGGAGATTTAAACCAGGGAGTCAGGGAAATGCCGGCATCTTTCCTTAGCCAATAGGAAAGATGCAGAGAGTCTATTCCCTGCCCCCAGATCCCTTCTCCCTCTCACCCAGTGCCAGACCTCTGTGACAATGAAGGACAACCTGGAGGGCTATCCATTGTTTCAATGAGGGTCTGCAGACACTCAGGACATTGTTTACCTGGTATCTGTATATTTTACTGTTCCTGGCTTGATTAACTGAGGCGACACAGTATACATATATACACATACCTAAAATGAAATGTAAAAATTGCAACTCGTATTCCGTCCCACTGTGAATATTATTTTATGTAAATTATATCTAACGAAATCCAGCATAGCAACTCCTCCCCTTCCTGTTGTCCTCCCAAAGTTAGGCAGTGCTTATTTTCCCTACTGGGACTCAGAGGAAATGTGGAGGAGCTGCCTTCCCCAAACAAGAGGTGAAGAGCGTGTTTAACCTTTATTCAAGCCCTCCACTGATTCATCCAGGGCAGGACAGGAGTCAGTGGGTACTTCCCAGCACCCGGTGTTACAATGGCTGATTGCCGTTTCCGAAGATAGATGGTGAATGTCTGGGACTGAAAAGGGGAGTTGAAGATCACTAGAGGACTGCAGGGGGTTAAAAACAAATATTTCCACACATTTCCCTCTCCAGAATGATGGGCCTTTGTCAGGCCAGTCATCTGTCCACCTGTCCTAGTCCCCCCATAGTCAGTGCTCCTTTTGTCTGGTTAGTCCATCTGCATCTTAATGGGCTATGCCACTTCAATACTACACAGTGCAATTATCTCCCATTGTCCCCCACCCCCTGGCTCAGCCAGTTGAGGGTGATTGCGCTCCATGACAACAGTAAATTAACACCTGTAGAGATAAGGCTGTAGTTTAAGGGCCTGAACTTAAAGGAATAGTAATACTTAAGATGTAAAAAAATATATGTTGTAGGGTTTATGTCCCCAAATAAAACAAGGCTACTCCCACCGCTGAGAGATATTTTATTAAAAAATTATAACAGCTCAAACTTGAATTTTTTAGGTGCAATATCACAGTGGCCTAAAAATTTACAGTGGCGCTGTTGCTACACCATCCTATGGAGATTTATGGTCTACAGACCAGACCAGACCAAAGTTTGAACTGTTATAATTTTTTAATAAAATTTCACTCAGCAGTGGGAGTACCCTTGTTTTACTCAGGGAGATAAACCCTACAACATATATATTTTTTTCATTTTAAGTATTACTATCCCTTTAAGGAGAAGAAAGTGGCTCATTGTTCTAATAGGGCCTGCAATTCCTGCTGTTGAGAAGTGGTAGATTGGGGAAAAATGCTATATCTCTGTCCCTTTCCCAGTGGCTACTTCCAGTAAATCGGGAATCTCCTGTTTCTTTTACTGGGTCTGGGGTCTGGAATCCTATATAATAATTATTATTAATTATTAATATAATAATTCGCTAAATTGTTTGACAGAAGCCGTCATGCGCAGTAGAGACGGCTGTGTGTGCTGCAGTCATGTGCACTACAGACTGCCCGCGCCTTGGCGGATAACAGCACGGGGCTCCGAATTCAGGCCGTAGTCCTCGACATAGGGTTGGACAGTTTCCTGAGGGTCTCAGCAACTCTGCCAGAAACCCTGAAGTAGCTACAACATGAACTGAGTTTCCCAGTCAGAGAGGATCTGGCCCTAGTGAATATATGGACCAGGGCTTCAGTTAAATTAGGCAGAGTAATAGAGGACAGAGCCTAAGCCTCCAGGTACCTGGTGACATAATCCACCACAGTCAAAATGTACTTCTTACCCAGATGGCTAGGACTGATTTATGAGCCAATCCAGACAGAAGAGGAAAAATACATGACTGTTTTTATGATGGACATCTCCCTACATAAGCCCTTCTGTTATGCACAGTAATTATATAGGTGTACCTGGCTGGATACCTACCTGGGAAATGCTTCTGTTACACACGCATTTACAATGAAACATTTACCCAAATAGAAACAAATACAAAAAAATATATAAATAAGTAAAAAATAACACTAACTTTTATATATTGTTACATGTTTTTAAATACAAAGCAGAAGCTATTTTTATGGGATTTTAAGCAGAGATCTTATTTTTATCTAGTAGATATGATGACACCTGCCTACCTACCTAGGTAAGTCATTCTTTTACACACAATAAATAAATAAATAGGCATACCCGAATGTTGTATGGAGGACTCCTACCTAGTTAAGACTTTCTGTATAATTGATCTCTACAGAGGTAAGTTCATCTGTTATACACAGTAGTTATATAAACAAACCTGGCTGCACTAATGTGGATTTCTTGATACATAAATCTTTATATTTTAAACAGTGTCATGCAGATACACCTGACTGCTTTATTATGGACTCTTATCTAGGTAAACCCTTCTGTTATACACAGTAATTATATAAAAATACTTGACTGCTGTATGATGTACACCTACCTAGGTAAGTCTGTTACACACTTCTTCTATAGATATACTTGACTGCTGTATGTAAGACTCCTACCTAGGTAAGTCGTTCTGTAATACAGAATTATATAGATATTCCTGACTGCTTTTTGTAGAACTCCTACCTAGGTATGTTGTTCTGTTATATATATATATATATATATATATATATATATATATATATATATATATATATTATAGAGATATGTCTGACTGCTGAGAGAGGGAAGAATAGCAGAAGGAGAGAGAAGTTCCGGTAAGAAATAAAGAAGCGGGGGGGGGGGTTAAGAGGTAGACACATACACATATGTTGATGTGTGTCTGTAATGCATGCACATTATAAATAAATATACATTTTATATAATACAGAAGTCCTTGAACCTCCAGTAATTCCCAGCCACTTTCACTCTCCTTTTCACCTCTCTCACAGCTTCTCGCTCACCTTAAATCTTTTCCTCCTCTTGTTCCTTCTCCCCTTTAGTTTTATCACCTCAAGGCAAGTTCTACAAGGGCAGCTTATCTCCATAAGCTGACCTTTTCCCAAGTCTCTCCCTATCTTTCTTCCAGTATTCCCGCTCCCCTCTTTCTACCCAGTCATCTATCCCTCAGTCTTCACCTCCCCTTCCTCAATCTCTCCTAGACCTCCTCTCATGCCCTCCAACCATTCTTTCAGTATCTATTGACAGCCTAAGAATAATGGGTTGACATCATAGAGAGTCAAGAAGGCTAGCGAAACACTCAGTCTATGTTTATGTAGTGGAACAGGAATGGGTTGTGAAAACATTTGTGTGGTGAAGTGTAACAGCCAGTGGACAATGGAATCAGGCTGAGGAAGGGTGGGGGTTCATACAGCGAATGTGGTGAATCTGTGACAGTAAGTGGACTGTGGAACCATGCAGGTGGAGGGGGATGGAGGAGAATGTGCATGGGGATCTGCGGCTAGAAGTGGAACCAGGCTGGGAGGGGGGGTTATACAGTATATGTAGGGATCTGGGACTACCAGTGCAAAGTGGAACAATATATCGGGATCAGACAATGTACTGCATGTGGGGTTATGTGACTGTGGAGACAGTGGAGATCTGTGACTACCAGCAGACAGTGGAAGAAGGCTAGTGAAGGAGGCAGAATCTGTGTGCATGATAGAAAAGGGTGACCAGACCTCATCTTTAACCAGGGACACATATGAAAAATGCATACTGCAGGGCTGCTTGATTTCAGTGCAGTCCTGATATATGCCTATTTCCTGTGTGTCCTCGGTTAAAGGTGAGGTCTGGTCAGCCTTTGATAGAAGGGTGTCCCATGCATTTCATAGTCATGTGTTGAACACATCTCTAGTACAGGGTACCCCTGTGGCACATAGAGCAAATTAGAGACTAAACAAGCAGATCATTGGTTCAGGTCTTATTGTAAGTAACACAGAATTCTCTCACCCTAAGAATTTGACCTTTACTCTGAGATTTGGGTCAGACCCAGAGTTCCCATGTATAGCGATGAAACACTTTGATCTACAAAGGTTCCTGCTATGATATGCAAGTATTTACTTATATTTTTTAATTGTCTATAAATGCATGTTTAACACAAATCAATTCACACAGAACTTCGTACAAGGATTAAAATGATCTATGTTATGAATATGGGCAATGGCATACCAGAAATATCAGCACTAAACGGTACACCTGACAGATTAAATTAGCTTTTCTGTATATGTCAATGGTGGTACAATTACTCTTTAAACAGTGGCGGAATTAAGAAATACCTGTTTATCATATGGAGATGCAGTTATTAAAAAGAAAACTGCTAGAACACAGATGTTTGGATCTTGTCAGTCACCACTAAAATATAATAAAGAAAATTATATGAAAGAAATCTTGCAGAAGATCTTACACTGAACAGGGTAATACCATTATGAAAATACTGCACAGCATGGGATAGGATTTCTCAAAAATGTGCATCACTGGTGGAATGTATTAATGTACTAATATGGCTCAACAGATATTTATGCGCAGTAACAGATTTCTGTATGCTGCTCCTGCCTACCGCCTATTTACTAAGCTGACAATTCTCCTCCTTACAGCTCTTGTTCTAAGGGAAGGGCAGTAGGAAAAGACCAGGGATTGCTCCCATTCAGCATATGCACAATAATGCAGTAAAGTGATTGAATGTACCCTGAAGTGCAGGTGTGTTTTTCACCCAGTGAGTGCGTTTGCGCACTCAGAGGGTTAACCATTTGAGTGCCAGAGGGGTACGCAACGCATTGCTCTGCAACGCGTTGCATACCCCTCTGGCACTCAAAGGGTTAAGGGTAAAGCGTAAGTGCAGAAAATGAGCTGTACAGGCATATTCGTATATCCCCCTCGCTGTCTGTACTAAATCACTGTTAATTACATTTTCACCACAGAGTGGAATAGGAATTTGTTAGATTTTCTCCACTGATACCTTTTTTTACTGGTAATACAATCCATCTCCCTCTGGTTAATAAGAGCAGGGAAATTAATATAAAATAACTTTTACATAAATATTAGCGATAACAGTTGGTTTTTGGGAGTAAAATAATAAACAAGGCTAATATATCTACTGAAAGTGGTACAGATTTTAGCCCTTTGAGTAGTGTATACCCGCTGGAATGCAATTAAAACCCAGTAGATGCTAGAGGTCGCCAATGCAATGAGTTGTGTGAGAAATTATCACGTTAGAAATAACAATTCCCTTTAACCCTTTGAATTCCATAGGTGTACCCCCTCTGGCACTCAAAGGGTTAATTTACATGGGACATTAAAACCCCATGAATGTTAGATGTATTTTGTAATGCATTAGCATTCTTGCTAGCATTCAACATGTTAAAAGACCCATTTAAATCAGTGAAAATATGTACTTATTTCATACTAATTGAACAGCATGTGTACATGGGCCACAGTCCCAGGCAGCAACGGCCGCTGTGCAGTCATGCGCAGTACAGACTGCCTGCTCTGAGGCTGATAATGGAGCGGGGCGCTCCGAATTCAGACCGTCGTCCTCTCTGTGCATCAGTCTGAATTCGGAGCACCCCGCTCCATTATCAGCCATGGCACAGGCAGCCTGTACTGCGCATAAGTGCAGTGCGTGCAGCCTTCTGTACTGCGCATGATAGCTTCTGACAAACATACATTAGCAAATTATTATATAGGATGGTACAGATTGTGTGTAGCAAAATTCTTTCACTTTGTCTTTGAACATTTGTACAAACATTCTGGAGACCAGTCTAGCATACAAGGAGTTAAGGATAATGCATTTGAAATGTATTTGCTGGTGAAATGTTGACTTACCTGAGTATAGAAGGTGTTTTAGATTTCCCCTCTTGTGAGCCCAGCTAAAAATCACAGAATGGATTTAAAGAGCAAAAGGAAGCTTGTTAATGCTTCTATGGTTACTTCCAGCAACAAGAAGTGAGCTGCTCCCTATTTTGATTATCCAGTTCAGATTGTGAAACCAGGCAACTGTCACTACCTGAGTGAGTACATATGCCCCCACCCCCTGATCCTTTCTGCCAGAACTACCAAGAAAACAAGGATTAACCCCTTGCTGGGCACTGGTAGTTATCTACTCTCTGATTGTGTGCAATATTTTGTCATGTGATCATTTTATCACTGGTTTTATCTCAAAATTACTCCAGAGACTTAAAGGAATTTGTGAAATAAAAGCAGTGATTACTTTCATCAAGCGCAACAGCATGCAGCGCACTTTATGAGTTTGGCAGTCCAATTGCTGTAGACTACAACTACCATCATCCCCAACCAGCTAAAGGCTGGTTGAGGATGATGGGAGTTGTCGACAAGAGCTGGAGCACCAAAGGTTGACTACCCCTATAAAAATAAACTTCTGAATTAACTTAAATCAGGTGAGAAATCTGAGGCTCTCCAGCACTACAGTTCCTGTTGGTTGGCTGGGAATGATGGGAATCATGGTCTTGAAGAGCCGATGGGCACCAGATTGACCAGTTAGATCCTGCTGCCATTAGCTACATAAAAAACAGTGGGCCATATTCACAAAAAAGTAGAGTAATTTTGGTGCAAGCTAACTACACCATAGAACAAGGCTGTCCAGGTTCAGTCCTCAGTGGCCATCAACATGCCAGGATGTAAGGATTTCCCGATTAAGCACAGATGAGTTAATCAGTGGCTCATTAATTTTGATTGACTCACCTGTGCTTAAGCAGGGAAATCCTTACATCTTGGACTGTTGGTGACCTTTGAGGACTGCACTTGGACACTTCTGCCACAGAAATTCTCCAAATTGCTGTTGAATTAAAATGGTTCTTTTAACCCACTGAATGTTTTCACAATGTGCTGGGAGACCTCACTTGCATTTAAGAAGCTTTATCTAGCAAGCTAAAGTGGAACAATTCTGGGGCAAACTAACTGCACCATAGAGAACAAGTTTAAAATGTCTACAAATTCCCAGTGATTTAAATGGGCTTGTAAATAGCAGGCAATTGCAAGTTGTTCCAATGCCAGGCAGAAAGCAATTGCAAGCAGTCCAATGAGAAAGCAGCAGGCAATTGCAAGCAGTCCCCATTCGCAATTAGCAGACCATTTCCCACCTGCAGGGAAGCGGCAGCACTCCCAGTTGTCACCCAGCAACAGGTCAGAGTAATGCCACCGCTTCCAGCTGCAGACAGTTCCAATATATCTCCACTCATTGGACATTGTGTGGTTCTATGACTACACATAGCAATGTTGTGGAGAAAAACAGAAAGCAGAGCGTAAGCGAATCGGCAGACAGCACACCATGCTGAATATGCTAAGGTGATACCTGGGAGGGTAACCCACCATCAACTGACTGACGTATATGTTGCTGAATGGACAAGGGCCTCAACCATTGACCAACAGCGATTTATTTCCTGGGGGACAGTTTAACATAACCAACAGCACTTTGAAGTTGATGTTGGTAATTTGGGCCTGTGAGTGATACCAGCTGTGTGATCTCAGTCCATGTCGCTCTTCACGATATTTGTTTTCACATACTCTACATATTGCAGATGTTGAGAACTGCAGATTCCCATATCAAATAATGTATTTTATTATATTTGGAAAAAAAGTGTCACTGCTGTGTACCCCTGACTACCCCCAAAAAAGCCATGTGAATAAGTGAAATACCAAGTGCTTATGAATAGTATTAATACCTTTTGTTTCTTTTTTTAGAAACCTTTTTAGACCCAGTAAACTGATAATTACAGATTACAAATTAAATGAAAAAGATTGTTCCACAGAACCACTTAAAGTTTAACTTCACATGAGCAACATCTGTGCATTATTTTGAACATTGCGCTAATTGATCAAAAAATTAATCTACTTGCCCTCGAGGGTGCTGTTCACACAAACGATCTCCACATTGAGTAATACCCCCCGTTTGCTATATCTGTTTTTTTGTTTGTTTGTTTTTTGTTTTGTATAAATCATATTGTTGATGTGAGTTTGATTGGTCAGCCATAAAGGGAAGATAGTATATTCAGAAGTAAATCCATTACATTTGAAAATCTGTCAAAAGTAAATGAAAATTGAGCTTTCTGAAAAGTGCAATAAAAATTATTTAAATTAAAAATATTTTATATGTCTTTAACAAATTATCAAATAAGTAAATACGTTTTTTACCATTTAACACCACATTACTACTACTTTCCATTCATACCTGTTAACATTACTTTAAACTGTCTTCTCCAAGGTTAGACCATTTTTATTTTGATAGAAATTAAAATGACAGCTAGAAGGATGTTTTTTTGGAGGGGGGAAATACCTTACAGTAGGACTATAGAGTAAACCGTGGCCACTGTTTGTTTTTCCCTTTGATGGATATAGCAGAATGGAATGCAAAAAATGACAGTAAGGCCTCTTCTGGGGGCCCAGGCATGGCTTCCTGCAGGTGCTTCATTTCATACAGTGACCTATTGTCGCCATCATCCGTACCTGGCAGCCGCTGCCGCTGCCTCCTCTGGAATGGCTGCCGGTTCACACATGCGTGGTCCATTCGGCGGCTTTTTCCGGGTTTGATGACGTTGGGTGTAATGACGTGGTGGAGAGTCGGAGCCCTATATAAGTCCTCAGCATTTGGACCTCCATGCTCTCTTGTTGGCCTACCCTCAGTGACTTCAGAGTATTCTAATACTTTTTGTGATTAAAACGGTTTTGACTCTGCGTCGGTTTTCTTTCCTTGGTCTCTCTATTTGTCTGCCGCCTGCCCATTGACCTCGGTCTGTAACTCACTCCACTTTCATTTTGCCCTTATCGGTCATCACGCTTCGGTTTTCCTTCTGCGGGGCTTTGTTACCTGCTGTCTCTGTACAGCATCTACCTCTGCAGAATAACCTCTCTTTGTGTAGTTCTTCCTCTACACAGAGTCTCGTTTCAGGCAGCTAACACCTATGTAGCTTTAGATACCTGTCGACTCGCAGCTGGGCAATTAATTTATGTCCTTTTCTCCTCAGAAGACCTTTATTGGGGTGTAGGATTTGTACAACGAAAATAATTAAATAGAAGAGCTAATTAGCTCTTGAAAGTATTTAGTTTCCCTAATATGATTTGGCTTGTTTTGTTTCTATTTCTACTTCTTTATCAGTGTTTACTTGAGTTTTTGTATATGAGTCCTGGGGTTCTGGAACCATCTCCTCCGCCAGCTTTAGTGCACTGGTTAGATTCTTGCATTGTTACTGCAGATACACATACTGAAAGATCTCCACGCGGGGAGAGATTCACTCTTAAAATGGAAGTGAGTTCATGCTTTGGGTTGCATCTCCTCAGACAGAATACAGGTTAATTTAACTACACCAACCTATACAGCTAGGCCTACTCATCTAAAAGTTATCACTTGGAATGTTGGTGGAATAAACAATCCATAACAATTCAATATAATGGAAAAAAACGTATAATAACTCAAACACTTAGATACCCGTATTGCTTTGTTGGCGGACACTTATTAAATATTGGCTAAACACCAAAAACTAAGAGAGCAGTGGGGAGGAGAGTGTATCTTGGCTTCAAAAAAGAAAAGGGGAGCTGTTCTTATTAACAAAAAATGTATCTTATTCTATTTTAATCAAGTGCAAGATCAAGAGGGCAGATATTCATAGCTGACTATTTTAGAAACGGTTCTCATTTTACTATTTGTAACCTGTACACCACGAACAATCCCACTATTTCCTTCTTCTCCATGATCTTTCAGTGAGTCTGCAGCTTTCTGTCTATCTCTGTAATCATAAGGGGGGAAGTTAATTGTCTAGCAGATTAGATTCTCAATAGGGGTAATACAGGAGTTCATCAACAGATGGTTAGATCTAAACCCATTACATACCTAAAAGACCTTCTACTCCTGGAGGATATATGGAGACTGAAACACCCGATAGGGCTGGTCTTCACCTACTATTCTCACTCTCACAACACTTTCACTAGGATCGATTATATCCTTAGATTCAGTGATAGAATACTTAAATGCTACATCCACAATTTATTGATCTCTGACTATACCCTGTACTGAGAATGTTCACTCGGACTGATCCTACCTACTCCTCTTTCAATTTGTGTATGCACCCCTACTTAGCAACTTCCATGGACTTCAGACAGAGCTTATAGTAAGCATGGCAGGAATATGTCCTCACAAGTGACACCATAAATCTAATCCCAGTTTATTTTGGCAATTCTTGGGCACATAATCTCTTAAGTATCCAAATGTAAAACAGAAACCAAATCAAACTAATTGCAAATGTCCCTGACTAAAGAATGTAGGAAATATCTCACCCATAACAGGTTCTCCAATAACACCCTGTCACGGTTCCCAGAGAAGTTCAAGAGTCAGTACAGTATAGTTAAATGCAATTTATTGACAACCCAAAAGTAAGCAAAATACATACAATATATACAGCAGGAACAAGATGGTTACAGGCCAGTGAGCTCTGCTATCTGGAATAGTAGGCTGCCGAGCCTGACCAATCTGCTGGAGACTAGGCCTAAACCACTGGTAGTCTCTGCTGGAGCCAGGAGCAGGAACAGGAACACATGATCTTGACCCGACGTAGCGGGCATACCGACTCAAGCCTGCAGTCAGTAGGGAGAGATATCTGACTCACGCCTGCAGTCAGAATGGAGCGAACCCTGACTCACACCTGCAGTCAGAATGGGAAATAGATGGCTGACTCACCTTCAGTCAGTATCAGAGCTGGTCTACCAGAGTACCAGGTCCCTAATAGGTTGGGTGTCTGCTAGATACAAGGAACAAACGTAAGAGTAGTCAGACAGAGCCACAAGTCAGCACCAGAGGGGGTAGTCAGACAAGCCAGGTCATACACAGTTCATGTAGTCAGCCAGAGCCACAGGTCTGCACTAGGTTGTGTGTTCACTATAGGGATAAGCAAAAGAATAGTCAGACAGAGCCACAGGTCAGCACCAGGTTGGATGGAAGACTAGCCAGGTCATACTCAGAGCCCAAGGTAATAGAACTGCTATAAACAATAACGCAAGGGCAACTGAGTCAGGACTCAGTCTGCCTTTTAAAACCCTCCACAGGAAGTAGGTAGGAGGAGCAGCTCAGAGGGAGGAAGTAGGTAGGAGGAAGTAGGTAGGAGGAGACTACAGGAAACAAACACATAAAACAGAGGCCTGCTGCATGCTTGAAGCCTTGAGCCTGTAGATGACGCTGAAACCAAGGTAAGCTGTAACACACCCTCTATCAATCCACTAAAGTGGCTTATGAGACAGTCTGTCATGCCTCGCTTACCCCCTCACTCCGTTTCCTGCTGCTGTTATGGCTTCTTGCCGTGCCTCTGGCTTTGGATGCGTCCTACGCGCATGCACCTGTTTCCTGAGGTGGTGCGCATGCACGAGGCTGGCGGACCGCTTCCCCTTCTCCTCTCTATGGTCCGGCCAGCATCCACACCTCTCTCTCAGTTTACTTCCGGTTGGGGGCCTTCTTAGTTCGCTTACATGCTCTGTTGGATGTGTTATTATAGTGTGTAGTCTACATTTCCATGCAAATCCAGCATCTTTGTTGCCAGTTTTCCTGTGTATGATCCGTACCGTCTGACCCAGCCTCATCCTGCTCCTGTTGCCTGTCTTCTTGTGTGTGACCCAGTTTGTCTACCAGCTCCAGAACTCTGAGTGAGTACCTTGGTTCCTGTTTGGAGGGTTTGTCTATTCTCCCTGGGGATTACTTAGCATAGTTTGTCTAGGTTGGGGTTATCCGGGGTCACCCAGCGGCTCCACTGCTGGGGACTACAACATCTGGCTTCGCGGCCAGCACCTATACGCGGCTCCATATTCACAATCTCCAATACAGATTACTACATAGAGCGTACACCTCCCCTATCATTGCACACAAAGCAGTTTGCCATCTATTTCCAGTTGCTCTAAGTGTGGGAAGCCCCAGGCTTCATTTTTTTTTAATTTTCCAGTGATACTAGCCTTCTGGGAAAACAATTCGAGTTAAATAGGGAATATGCGCAACAACAGAGTATCCATAACTAACACCTGAATAGCTCCATGTACTGATATAGTTATATTGGTTGATCTTGAATGTATCCTGACTGTCTAATACTGTTTTACCATTGCTTAAATTTTGGTGAGAAAAAGTTAATCACTTTCTAAAGCTTTTCTGGCTATTGACTTTAAGACAGGGAACTAGAGGGGGAAAATATATGACAGTGTGGGAACCCTTTATAGTAACACTAATGAAGGGGACCCAAAGACATTTATACACTAGTTTCAAATACACAACCTAGATGGATGCCAGGAACCTGAGAAGAGATGATCTTTGCTTGTCCAGGGTCAGACTTTCTACTTGTTTTATCAAATAGTTTTAGACAGGCACAGTGCTCCCTTTCAGCTAACTTTCTGGCTATGTCATCATTTCTCTCACTCTCTCACTCTCTTTCATGACAGGTGTTTTTGTGCATATTTGTATCACTGTCAGATGCACCAGTTGGCTGAGCTGCTACACCTTCTACTATGCCTTCAACACCACAATATGACTTGCTGTAGTATTCAACTTTTGGTGGGACTTTGAGAAACTTCCTCCTCCTCAGAAGGAGAGGGATCACCATCACTAAATGCACACCTTGCAGCAAAATGGCTACGGTCAGTTTTTTGACTACTACTTTACTCACACATTCCTGTACTTCTCCTAATCCTTTCCCCTTCTCCATACCCCTTGTGCATGTGCTGGACATTTTTTTTCCAATTAGCTGGCAACCAAAAACAAAAAAACACACTCCCTGTTCAACTGCCTCTTTCCCCAGATTCCCCTTTTTTTTTGGGTATTTGGGGTAATTCTCATTTGCTCGTTTCTCACACCCCCAGACTCCCCTAGCACTTAGATAACAGTCAGATGAGGAAGAAACTTGGATCACGGCTGCCTGTGTCTTCCCAGTCAGTCACACAGAATTTTGGGGGTATTTGAGATCAACCTCCTTTCTCCCTTCCTGTCTCCCAAAATCCCTCAGACTCCCCTAATACAGAGACCAGAATTCCTGCCTACAAGACTCCCTAAATGTAACTTCAACTCCACTTTATTAGGCTATCTTCTCTAACTCAAAAGCTCTTCCTCTCACAATCACAGAATGGCATACTGTGGGAACATGACACATTTTATACTATGCCTGCAGGAAAAGAAGTGAAACTTACCATATGATGGGTGGAAATGCGGTATTCCAATTGACTTCAATGCAATGAGCTAGACAAAAACGTGAAAAAATGCGCTTTTCACAACAAATGTACCACTCAGTGAAAAGTGCCATTTTTCTGCTGTTTCTCTTTTGAGGCAAAAATATTTTCCCATCCCTACTTGTACACTGATACATTCCGATGATCTGTCTCTACATGTATGTGTAGTATTATTAAAAAAATAATAAAATAACAGCAACACATCTGAGAATTGACTGAATTTCGGTTACCGTGACTTTTTAAAACATCTCACCCTAAGTACATTTTTTTAGTTGCAGTCCATTAATATATTATATATATTTTTTTATGCTTTTTTGTGATTCACGTTGAGTATGTGATGTTTACAGTTTCCTAAGGAAGCCGCTATATTGAGGGAATTTTATTTACAAGCTGGGAAATCCTTAAATCCTAGGTTATTTGTGTCACTTGAGCACCACGTTTTGATACCCAAGCACTACATACTTTGTGGTCGAGGCCTATGGCTGGGAAGAGGAAGGAAGAGACCATGTGGCAGTCACCCGGGTGAGTGAACCCAGGCTCGATCGAATGACAGTGGACCTGTATAGAGGCATCACCTTAAACGGAAAAAGTAAAAAGAGGAAGTTGGAGGGTGGGAATCTGTTCAGAAACATGAAGAGAGAGAGGCAGACCTAGAGGTATTAAATAGACCTCTGGCCCCTCCCACAAACACAGGCATAGCCGTACACTTGTGGTCAAGGCCTGTGGCTGAGAAGAGGATGGAAGAGAGTGTGTGGACTAGGGTGAAACGGTGTGGCAGTCGTCTGGGTGAGAGAACCCAGGCTTGATTGAGATGGACCTGTATAGAAGCCAAAAGGGTCAAAAGGAGAGATGACAGATGGAGGAAGACTAATGTGTATGGAGGACAGTGATAGACCTATTTCATGTTATGGACTGGGAATGTATTTTGAGAAGCAAGAAGATTGCCAGCTACCTAATTTTTGAATAATGTGTGCCGGCTCCATTTTTTATGCTAAGGAAGCTGCTCCTATCCTGAATGAGTGTCCAGAATAGAGATCATGGTTCAGTTGTAAGCGGTAGAGTAATATTCTAATGAAGTTTTAAGGGGGCTGTCAGCCATAGGTAGAAGGGGGCTAGAGTCGGGAAGGTCTGACAGAAGGGAGCACAGTTTGTCTAAGGTGCTGACTGGGCACTAGGGGTCAAACTCCTGAATGGAGTTGACGGTTTTGGATTGGGCTAAGTGTAGAGTGAAATGATGTGGGTGAATGATGAGATATAACTTTCTAAGGAATGATCTATGACTGTTAGAAACTGAGAATTCGCCAGGTCTCAAGAATCCGAAAATGGTTATGCAAGTGGCGATTAGGATGATGGTATTGGTATGATGGTCAAAGAGGTTGTTGTAGAGCAGGTTAGATAATTTTTTGAATAGATGTCTGTTTATGGGAAGACGGGTGTGAGCTGGGAGACTGAGCGGATTGTAGAAGACCTTTGATAAATAGCTTAATTTGAGGGGAAGAGAGGATGGATGGAGAGGGAGGTTTTGCATGATGGTGTTGTATACCTGTTAGATATAGTTTGATAGTGACTGGAGAGAGTTTAAGGGTGTTGTGACAATATGAGCAGAAGGCTAAAATAGTGGAGATAGAGTGTAGGTGAATGGTATTGTGATGATTGATGAACATGTTAAAGGTTTTCCAGACTTTATCGTAGTTTCTCCTGGTGTTAGGAGCCAGAGCTTGTTGTATGACCCTGTAAGCATTGTGAAGGTGATGAGCTGGGATAGAACCAGGTTGTCAAAGGAGGACAGGCTTGTAGCAAGAGGGTTGGCCAAGGGGAAGATTCTGAAGAACTCCTGAAAATTAAAGCGAGACAGAGTGTCAGCAGCTGAGTTTTGGTGACCAGGGATGAATTTGTAGTGAATGAAGAATTTATGGTACAGAGATAGTAAGGTCAGTTTTCTCATGAACATCATGATATAGAGTGAAGCTGATCTACCTTTGGATAGGATTAGTGCAGTAGTTTGATTATCTGTGTGGAAGATAAAGGAGAGGCCTGACCACGAGGGGCCCCACAGACTGGCAGCAGAAACAATAGGGTATGTTTCAAACAGGGGGGAAGTAACTGAGAATAGAGGGATGTAACTGATTTCAGGAGGCTATGGTTCTACTAATAAGTCTTTACCACAGATGGTCACAAAATCTTTGGATGGGGAGGAGTCAGAGTATACATGAAGGGAGAGGGTGGAGGGAATGGGGCCATTCCATTTTTTAAGGAAGTTAGTCCACCTGGAGAAGTCTGCTTTGGCTGATGAGTCAATGATGATGGTGCTAAAGGGTTCAGGGGCTGTAGGGAGAAGTTGTCAACTGGGGCCTGCTTGAATCCTCAACTGTTCCAGCGTCGGTGTACCTACCCAGAGAACCAGTATACACTCCAGAGTTGTTCCTGTGTGCTGATCCGGTTTGGCTGACGTTCCTGCCTCCGTTCCTGATTCAGTTTGGCTGACGTTTCTGCTTCCGTTCCTGACCTGGTTTGGCTGTCATTGCTGTTCCGTCATCCTGTTCCGGCCTGGCTGTCGCTCCTGTTCCTGGATCCTGATTTAAATGCATTCTGCAAGACTCTAGTGGCCTCGGAGACATTCTGACCGCTGGGTTCCTCCTATGGTGGTACTGCTGATTCCAGGCGTCTGGCCTCCGAGTTTGTCTATGTTGGGTTACCCCACTTACACCGGTTGCTAATGCTGCATCCGTTATAGCACTGGTAGGGCCTCCGTGTTGTCCAGTACACGGTACTGGTTTGCTCCACTCTTTAACCGGTTGCTTGCTGCCTCCGTTATAGCACTGGTAGGGCCTCCGTGTTGTCCAGTACGCAGTACTGGTTTGCTCCACTCTTTAACCGGTTGCTTGCTGCTTCCATTATAGCACCGGTGGGGCCTCGGTGTTGTCCAGTACGCGGTACTGGTTTGCTCCACTCTTTAACCGGTTGCTTGCAGCCTCCGTTATAGCACCGGTAGGGCCTCCTTGTTTGTCCAGTACGTAGTACTGGTTTGCTCCACTCTACACCGGTTGCTTGTGTTACCACCATTATAGCACCGGTAGGGCCTCCGTGTTGTCCAGTACACTGTACTGGTTCGCTCCACTCTATCACCGGTTGCTGATGCTACATCCGTTATTGCACCGGTGGGGCTTTCAAGACTCGTTGTCACTTTTGTCATAGGCTGCCTTACCCGGTATATTGGTAGGGCCGGTAAAGCCTCCTCTATCCTCAGTGCTATTTCTAGGCTGCCTTGCCCGGTATGTTGGTAAGGCTGGTAGAGCCTCCTTCATCTCATTGTGCCAGTTTCCAGGCTGCCTTACCCGGTATATTGGCAAGGTCAGTAGAGCCTCCTCAGTCCTCTTGTGCTACTTCTAGGCTGCCTTGTCTGGTATTTTGGTAAGGCCGGTAGAGCCTCCTTCATCTTGTTGTGCCAGTCTCCAGGCTGCCTTACCCGGTATTTTGGCAAGGCTGGTAGAGCCTATATATCTATTGTATCATTGTATACTATGCTACTTGAATCTGTCGTGTGTCTGTAACATATGTGTTTGTTCAGGACCTGTGATGGTTCTTATTAAATTTTTCAATAAAGTTGCGTTTTTATCTTAACTCTGTGTCTGTGAGTCAGAACAAACCGTGACAGGTGCTTCCTGAGTCTTTTGGGGCACAAAATATTCCAGCTCTTGAGCAGCATTTAAGGGAACTCCGCTCCACATGGGTACAGGTTCAGAGAACCCTGCAATGGTCCAATCAGCGGCAGAAAAGGCAGGACGATTGTAGATGATTGCCAGCACCAGTATTTCAGGTGGGGGAGAAAGTGTAACGGTTTGTTTGACACACAGACACAGTAGGTTTGGACAAAACACAATTTTATTGAACAATGAAAATAACAATAACCCTCACGGGTCCCGTAATATATATACAATATAGTACAGACACAAGACAGGATATAATGAAGTAAGCCCACATGGGTCCAGTATATGCAGATAACCCAGAGTTCAATATACTGACACAGGTCAGGCAGTTCTTGTGTGATTCTCAGTTGGACACACTGAATGGGTAACTATTAGGCCGAGAGTACTGACAGGCCCTAATAGTGCAAGGCCTTTTAAGAAGCTCAATCCAAAGGAGAGAGCACAAAATTGAGTAATGCCCAAAAGTAATGGAGACCAGATCAACTTGAGGACTGCCATAGCAGTAATGGAGACTGAGCAACTTGTGGCTGCCGTAGAAGTAACTGAGACTGAGCAACTTGGGCACTGCCGTAGCAGTAACGGAGACTGAGCAACTTGCCCTGAGAGGCACCCAACCGGGAACTGCACGGGAGTGAGGACGCACAGAAATGTCTCCTGGGCGACACTGAGGCAAAGGATACCAGACTGCAGCGAACTGTCCGGAGACAGTGAGGATCCTGGCAGCACCTCAACCGGAGACTGGATAAGGCGTGCAGGAGGGGAACGCAAACCACAACAGCCCAGCCGGGCTGGAACCACACACACAGACCCGGAACATCAGCCAGGCCGGGTCGGTACACGGAACAGGAAAGTCAGCCAATCCAGGTTGGTACAGAGGCAGGAATGAGATGCAGAATAGTCAGGCAGTCCGGGTAGGTACACAGGCAGGAACAAGATGCAGAGTCATCAGGCAGGCCAGGTCGGTACACCGAGATCACACGAATAACAGGAACAAGCGCTGGTACTGAAGCACCACGAAAGGGCACTGGAGAAGTGCCAGAACCCAGCATTTAAGGACAAATGCTGGGCGGGACAATAACAGTGCAGCCAATAGCGTAAGCAGGAGTGGAAACTGACAGAATGTCGCCAAATAGCAAGGGTACCTTGATAGAGAGTCTGGCTGTCTACACATAATTTGAACCTAGAAGTACCTTGTCGAAAACTGGTTCCCTGGTTCATGGGTCCTTTCCGTGTTTTGCATAAGGTCAATCCTGTTACCTATGCCCTGGAACAGCCTACCAATATGCGCATCCATAACGTCTTCCATGTTTCCTTACTGAAATCATTGGTCTGCAACCAGTATACCTCAGTTCCTGTCCTTCCTGCTCCCGTGAGAGTTGCAGATCACGAGGAGTAAGAAGTTCAAAATGTCTTGGACTCTCGTAGGGTCCGAGGGCACTTGCAATATTTGGTTCACTGGAAGGGATATGGACCCGAGGAGTGTTCCTGAATCTCGTCTGCAGACATGCATGCTCCCACTTTCATTCGGAGATTTCACTCCCGTTTTACCTCTAAACCTCAACCACTTCCATGGGGTAGAGGTCCTTGAGGGGGAGGTACTATAAGCTCCACACTTACCTCCTGTTCAGAGGGGAACCGGCTGCTCCGATGCTCAGGTAAGGCCGGTTCCCTCTGCTGGCTGCCTCACGGGATTGACGTCATGCTAATACTGGTGCGCACTGGGCGCAAGTCACTGGGGAATCCTACAGTGATGTCACGTCCCGGCACTTTAAAGGACAGACTCATCTGGTGCGCCACCTCCTGGGGAGTGGGAGAATCAATATATAAACTGCCTGGTCACCACATCAGTAGCCCTTTCGTGGTGTTCCAGTGAGTTGTAGTTTGTTTGAGCTCCGTGTATGATCCTTGGCTTGTCTTCCTAGTTTTCCCGGTGTCCAGTGTTGTGGCTTGTCTGACTAACTGCTTGGTTTTGTCCATCCGCTCTGGCTGACTACCCGCTCTGATACTGACCCCTGGCATGTCTAACTATCCGCTTGGTTGTGACCATCGGCTCTGGCTGATACTGACCTTTTACTTGTCTGACTAACCGTTTGGTTTTGACCTTTGGCTTTGGCTGACTTCCTCTTGTTCTCTACCTTGGTTGCCTATATCCACTTATACTGACTTAGGCCAGAGTTCATTTATTCATTGGCTGCCTTTATCGCTTGACTTTAGAGTCATTCGGAGAATCGACCCTGTGGCATGCGCTCTTGAGCTTCCGGCCATGATGAGAATCCACAATGTCTTCCATGTATCATTGCTTAAACCATTAATTTGCAACCATAATACTTCTACCACTGTTTTCTCAGCCCCCATTCGGGTGGAAGACCATTTTGGATTCTTGGAGAGTTAGGGGGCAACTGCAGTATCTGAGCTCTGGAGGGGCTACGACCCAGAGGAACGCTCATGGATTTCCTCTAAGGATGTGTAAGTCCAGAACTTTCATTCTTGCTTCCCTAAGAAACCTTGCCCCTGTCCGCGGGGGGGGGTCGTTGAGGGTAGGGTACTGTCACAGTGCAATATGCGGTGGCTGCTGGAACCGGCTGTATTCTTACCTTTGGTGGCAATATCCGCGGCTGTTATTCCAGCGGCTCGGCCGCATCTTTGCCCCTCGCGGTCCAGCCGCCTTCTGTTTCTTCGTGGCTCCAGTCACTCGTGTCCTTGGCGGTTCAGCTGCTGCTGGGTGACATCATTTTTGGCGCACGTCTAGGAGCATGGCTGTGCGCTCCATTTATAGGCAGACTGACCAGTTTGGTGCTCCTCCCTTCCTTGTGGAAGGTCTTTAAAGACTGCCTGGATACAGTGCTCATTCACCCTTTCGTTGGTGTCCAGTGCAGTTCAGTTGCTTAGCGTTCTCTGTTTATTACCAGGTTTTGTCTTACTACCCGTTCTGGTGCTGACCTGTGGCTCTTTCTGAGTTCCCATTCCATGTATGACCCTGGCTTAGTCCGATATCCAATCTTGTGCGGACCTTTGGCTCTGATAGACTCTAGCCTTGCTGACTGCAGGCATGAGTCA
The DNA here is from genome assembly GCA_037306005.1 of Rhinophrynus dorsalis. Taxonomy (NCBI): domain Eukaryota; kingdom Metazoa; phylum Chordata; class Amphibia; order Anura; family Rhinophrynidae; genus Rhinophrynus; species Rhinophrynus dorsalis. The sequence continues at coordinate 362,958,078 of CM074721.1, read as the reverse complement.
GTAGTCTCCATTTTTGCAATCCTTTAGGAGAGACGGCTTTTCCAGTACTGACTGCAGGCGTTAGTCAGTCTCCTTCTGTATTATCCTTGGAGAGACTGGTTGATTCTACATGGGGCATATCTGGCATATGAGACTACCAGTGGCTTCGGCCTAGTCTCTGCAGACTGGGAGCTAAAGGCAGCCTCCTATTTCTGATAGAGGCTTGGCTTCTTTGACTACCCTCTGCTCCTTCCTCTGACTTGCTGTGATATTTTGCTGTTTATTACTGTTTCTAATAAAGTTTATTACTATACTGTCTGACTTCTGTTCTGCTTCTCCACCGTGATGAGGTCAGCACGGAGTGATTTGTCAGCCAGGCCAAAGGTCATACAGGGAGCGGGTAGTCAGACGAGGCAAAGTCAGTGCAGAGCGTTCAATAGCTAGGCAAAAGGTTCAGGCACAAATCGGTAGTCAGACGGAGCCAGGGTCATACACAAATCAGATTCAGCAGCAGGAACGAATTGCAACGGAAGACTCAGAAAGCACTCAGGTACACCACGAAAGGGCACTGAGGCAATGATAGGATGCAGCATTTAAAACCTCTTTAGGAGGCGGAGTCCACATAGGTCAATCAAGGTTGAAACTATAAAATAGCGAGAGCTCAGAATGACGCACGAATAACCAGGAAGTAGTCATCCGCCATGCTACCTCTAGGCAACCACAGGAAAGCGAATAGGCCAGTAAGAGCGCCAGAATCACGGGCACCGTGATAGCACCACCCCCGGGGAATATGGAGACAATGCCAGGGCAGGCCTTGTCTGTCTCCAGCACAGACCCCACCTTCACCCACAGACATCTCCACAAGTCCCACCTCAACTATGAAAATTCCATCCACACCACCTTGAATAGACTGTGCTAGTGCACCAGCAGAACTCATGAAAATAGCCAAAAAGAAATCACAGAATAAAGGGGGATGGGGAGAAGATAAGGAGAAAAGAAACAAAAAAAGAGGGAGAACAAAAAGCCCAAAAGGAAAAAAAGGAAAAAAAAGCAATAGACATGGACAAGAGGTACTCAGCCAAGCCGGGGATAGCAATATGGAGATCAGCAATGTTAGGAACAATGCCAAGAGCCAGGAACCAGAAGGGACGTCAGGTCATGCATAAGTGCAAACTAGGAAGTGAGACAAGCTGCTTTAAATACCCTGGGAGGGTTGGCTGATTGCAGTCAGGTGAGCAATCACAGAGAGGTCAGCTGATTTAGCCAGACTCAGAACAGGGAAGGCAGTAGCAATAGATACAGAGCACTAAATTAGCTCAGACAGCAGAATTGAGCAGCTCAGCCAGACCTTGAGAAAGACAACAGAAGAACAAAAGAAACTGCAAGAAGGAGCCTAAAAGAAAGTAGAACAGAGAAATGCAGCAGAGAAAAGGGGAAAAGAAACACTTACAGCCAGCGAAGAGCGAAGAGCAGGCCAAAGTAAGCAGGCAAAGAAAGAACCAAAGAAAACTCCATGCAGCAGAAAAAAGGGGAGAGGAGAATATACACTAGGAGTGAAGAGCAAGAGGATGAGCTCCAGGAGAGAACAGGGAGGAACACCTGACGAAACAGAAAAGCCACACAGAAAAGGAGACAGGACAGAAATGTGGAGAGAAGAACGCCTAGAAGCTAAGGCTATGAAACACTGACTGGGAAATATGTAGGAGGCCTGGCATGCTCATCTCATGAGGGATAACCACCAGGGTGGTGGAGAGCCCTTCAGAGGATGTCCCAGTAAGCCAGGACCCCACGGGCCCCTTACCAGACCAAGGGGACTGGAGAGAATAACATCAAAGGCAACTTGCAGATGGCATAGACATCAGAGAGAGAAAAAAGTGGGCAGTGAGGATGGGTGTAACATATATTCTGACTCTCAGAGCAGAAGTAAAAAAATAAAACACAGTTTTATTGAGAATAGTTTAGGAACTCAGCCCCCTAAGGGCAGCAATAGGTAATTACAAGTAGCTGGAGGCAATATGGTAATATAGCAGACACAGTATTGATAGAGAGCAATGTATACAAGCAATAGGACTGAGTAAGGCTAGGGTTAAGTCCAATGCAAATGATCAGTCTCTGTTGTGGTGTGTAAGACAACGCCCAGTAGTCCTCAAGGACTGGTAATTAAGCAAGACCAACACTGGTGCTACAGCTGGATAATACCAGAGCCAAGGGCACTCTGCCGTGTGTAACGGAATAGGCACACTGCGTGAGCTGAATGGGACTGGAGCCACGGTACTCTGCAGTACCGAAAGGGTTAATGACACTGCGTGAACGAAATGGAAACTGAGCCAGTAGCACCCCTTCAGTGCGCCAACGGATAACCACACTGCCAGAGCCAAAAGGGACCAGAGCCAGTAGCACCCCGTGGTGCGTCAACGGATACCCCAATACTGCTAGAGCCAAGTAAGACCAGAGCCAGTAGCACCCTTCTGTGCACCAATAAGCGTATCTTGCAAGAGCTACGGTAGATGTTAACGGAAACCCACTGCTCTGCAAATGTAGCGGGTGGCTCGGTAACTGAGGCAACAAGCTCTGCAAGGGTTAACGGACAGGCTCGGCAACGGAGGCAACAAGCTCAGCAAGTGTAACGGATGGCCCAGAAATGGAGGCAACAAGTACAGCAAGTGTCAGTGGACAGGATCGGTAACGGAGGCAACAAGCTCAGCTAGTGTTAACGGATGCCCAATATCTGAGACTACAAGCACAGTGAGCGTAAACGGACAGGCTCGGTAATGGAGGCAACTAGCTGAGCAAGTGGAAGGTCAGCTTAGGATGCACAAGTCTGACAGTTCACAATGTCTCCAAGCGACAAAGATGAAGTCACACTGGAACCGGAACTCAGGAAGCAGGATACCAAGCAGGAAAGTCAGCAGGCCGGGTCATATACAGAGCAGGAGCGTCAGACAAGCCGGGTCGATCACTGAGCAGGAGTGTCAGCCAGGCCGGGTCATACACGGAGCAGGAACGTCAGACAAGCTGGATCAATCGCGGAGCAGGAACATCAGCCAGGCCGGGTCATACACAGAGCAGGAACCAGAAGAATAGTCAGACAAGCCGAATCGGTACACAGGAACGCAGGAACACAGCAACGGAAGCACTGGTACTGGAACAACATGAAAGGGCATATGACAGGTGCCAGAGGACCGGTATAAGAAGGCCATACTGGGCGGGCATAACATGTACTGCCAATAGGAACACACCACCACAGAGAGTGACAGGTAATCACGGGAACCATGATAATGGGGCTCACCAAAAAGACAGCAAGACTGAAGAAAAGAGAGAGGGGGGAAGGATGAGGGACTAAGAGGAGAGGCAGAGGGAAAAGCTGAGAATGAATGGGAAGAGAGATGACAACTGAGGGAAAGGTAACCGTAAGACAGAAAGAAAGGAAGGAGAATAGGAGGCCCTAGAGAAAAAGAGACAGCAGATAAATAAATGAAGTAGACAAACCGCAACAGGCGAGCCCATACCAATCCCATAACATACTGCAGACAAAGTATTGCAGGAGAATGGAAGAAAGAACACTCACACAGGTAATAAGAAAAGCCAGAAGGACAAAGCAACCATGCTTCTCCTTGTGTTCTCTTCCGCCAACTGCAGTTCCTCTTTCTGTCACCAATTTAATATGCCTTTACCCTCTCCACTTCCTGGCATGACCAATCGTCCCCCTGACATGCTTCCCTTCCCTGTACACTGCATTACAATTCAGGGAAGGCCTATTGAATCTCAGGCTGGGCCAGTTCATTGCTGTAGAAACCAGGGGAGGAGGAAGATCCCTCTCAGATTAAAGGGGTAATTATTATACACTTACTGCATTAGTCCATTTTAGACAGATTATTGTGGGAAGAATGTCGTCACCGCAGCCATCTCAGTTATGCAGTTTCTGTGCCAAATGCATTGCTTAGGCAGGACTATCCTAAGTGCTCCGATAAATAGAAAACTTTGTAATCCATGGGCTGATTGGGTTGAGGCTTGTTCATTGTAATGCACCACTAGTCAGCCATTGAGAAAGAACAGTAATGTCATACTCCTCTCCTACTGGCTGGTTTCCAACACTGAGTGTGTTCCTGGCTGGCACCTAAAAGCAGGGGAAGAGACAGACAATGGAGACTACTGAGCAGAGGTAACAGCTTGTAATTTGGTTCTGTATATAGGAACATATCTAAGTTTTGTTTACAATACTTTGGATACCTCTTCACTATTAAAGTGGCTGCACAAGCCTCATTTAAATCAGTAGAAATGTTTGTGGCTTGCTGTTTAGGCACAAATCAAATTTTACATTGACTGAAATGGGGTGCCATCAGTAATCTTGGGGCCCAGTAGAAACATAAAGCCATGGCCCTATACCTTATGCATTTGTACTGTAACCTGGAAGTATATATCTACAAACAGAGCCTGTAGATCTGCTCTACTTTGAAGCAGACGTGTGCCCCAATTCAGAGGCGTAACTTGAAGCCACCGAGCCCTGGTGAAAGAATTGCCATGGGTCACCCCCGACCGCATTGGCCACCTACACATTGCCCCCCAATCTCCAAATTGCCCCTTCATCTCCACATTGCCACCATCTCCACAATGCCCCCATATCTCCAAATTGTCCCTTCCACAATGCCCCCTTCAACTCCACAATGTCCCCTTCATCTCCACATTGCCCCTTCCACAATGCCCCCTTCATCTCCACAATGCCTCCTTCATCTCCACATTGCCCCTTCCACAATGCCCCCTTCATCTCCACAATGCCCCCCAATCTCCAAATTGCCCCTTCCACAATGTCCCCTTCATCTCCACATTTCCCCTTCCACAATGCCCCTTCATCTCCACATTACCTCTTCCACAATGCCCCCTTTATATCCACAATGCCCCCAACTCCACATTGCCCCTACCTCCAGTCCCTGGTGGTCTAATAATGTAATCTCCCAGCGCTCTGTATTACTAGAACGGCGCGCCGGCGGCCGTAGTGGGAGTTGCTGCGGGCGAGGGGGTTGCAGGGGGTGACCGGGCCCCTGGAGTTAGGGGCCCGGTCGCAGGTGCGACCCCTATTGTTACGCCACTGCCCCAATTCTCTGCTATGTTACCTACAGAATATACATAACCCATTAAGGACACGTGGCCAGCACTTAAGAACCACAAACCTTCTTTTTTTTTCTTTCAACCGATTCAGGGAGCTGTATGCAGCTGTGCGGGAACCTCTTGAATACCAGGGCATACATGTACATCATGGGTCCTTTAGGCATGTTCTACTCATAATGTACATGTACGTCTTTAGTCATTCAGGTGTTAAAAGGGTGCCCGCCAGGAAATCATACAGAGTCTCCGTGGGTCAATCTGGTCATCTGTGAGCCCCAATTGGCACAGGACCCCCCTACATCATTGGGGTTTGCAGGAGCCCCGTGTCTTATCTGGGAGGCAGGCCCCTCTGAATGGCTTGTCCACATACACAGGTATTACCTGTAACCCCCCTAATGGCAGCCCTGAATGGGACTTTTAACCTCTCGAATACTAGAGATATTTGTAATACATTGCAAGGAAAGCATTGAAGGGCTACTCCACCGACTGCCAAAGGGGTGTCCAAAAAAATACAAAGCAATTTACAACCCTCTTGCACTCAAAGGGTAAATTACTTGATAAATGTAACGCAGCTGATCTACCCAATAATGGCTAGACGTTCTTTGTGTGCACATCTGTCTTCTTAGATGTACATGATTGTTAGCATGTATTATACACATTTATGGGTTGTAAGGTCAAACTAACTGTACTATAAAGGAGAACTAAAAAAACTCCTGTTGATGTAAATGGGGATTTTACCCTCTTGAATTCTAGAGAGGTCTCCATTGTAATGCGTCACAATTCGTTGGAGACCTCTTTATCATTTAAGCATACCTCCAAGTGTCCCTCTTTGAGACACAAATCCCTCTGGCCCCCTTTCCCACCCTGTGTCTCTCAGTATATGTATTTATACATGAGTCTGTGCAAATAAAATACCTTGGTCTTGCTCTAAACCGTTTATTCACTTACACAAAGAGGTGTCAATAGGTTATGAAATAACCTAAAAATTCAATTTAAATCTAGCAGTTAAATACCCCATTTATAACAATGGGAATGTCATTGTTTTCCCCATTGTGTGTTTGATTTACCCCAAGTTTCTCCACAGTGGGGCTGATGTAATAAGTGGAACTGGAACAATTCTGGAGTAAAAAAAAAAGACTACACCTTAAAGGACAAATGAACATTCCCAAGTGATTTCAATTGGCCTTTTAACCCGTTAAATGCTGGATATGTCTCCAATGTATTTGTTCACAATGTACTGAAGACCTCTCTAGCATCTGTGAGTTAAATTCTACCTTTAAATAAATGGGAATGTTTATTTGTTCTCAGTAATGCAATACGTTTTCCTGAAAATTCAGGTTGCACACTGATGTCCAGCGATGTCAGTGAAGGAACATGTGATGTCAAATGACTATACTCTTTCTCTCCTGTCTCAGCAGTGTCCCTGACTGGCAGAAAGAAAATCTAGTCATCCTAAATAGGCGGATCTACTGTTTCTTGGGGTTAATGGAGGGATCTACTGTATCTGTCATTAACTGAGTTATAACGGTAACCCAGGTAGCCGGGAAGCCCTGGGCCGTCGTCACCGGATTCCCTGCTCTCGAAGGCGGCTACGCTCCGTCGAACACCCTGGTTGGAGCAAATCTCTTTGCGGTCCTTTCAAACCCGTAGAACGTAGGGACAGGCTCGGACACCGAATTCCCGTCGAGTACCGCACACCGGAGATCCAGGAGGACCGAGGATCGAAGTTAGAGGCGGGGATTCGCAGGAACGTGAATAGCTCAGAAGCGTCTATTAGGATGGGGATCAGAGCGGATCCTTTAGACCATCCGAACAAGAACGACACAGGAGACTTCTTGCTGCCAAACGAACACACTTTATTCAACCAAACACATGTTTTTATACACTTTAGCACAATGTCACAATGGGACAGGAGGGGCTAGGCATTCTAATAGGGACTTGGGCTAGGGGCCAATCAGGTACAGTGGATAGGTGACACGGGGGACAGCAGGGCCAATGGCAGACAGGTAAAAAGGGCCAACAGGAATCTGGAAAAAAGGGCCAATGGCAGATGACCTCATCAGCATATGATTCATGGTGTTGCAACATCTGAAATTAACCCTTTAACGTAAAAGACAAAGGACTTGGGGGCTGGGAGTACACACCCCGGGCTAGGCCAGGGGTTGAGGCATGTATACACTGGCTCCAGCCCTGGCCAATCAGTGAGTGCAGTGAGTCGTGTGTCGACCAATGCGGCATCGACTCACTGCCTCTGGTTCCCGCGCTCGAGATAGCATCGATGTTCCCGAACCCCGCACCGGGATCCACCGGGTGTACTCGATGTTCGTGTCCCCCTCGCACATATAACATACGAAAATATTCGACATCCATGAAACATGCGACATTCGACAGTCCATAGCCCTACATCCTGTAACAAGGGGAAATGAATGACCAGTCCATATATGAGTTCTCAGTAACGGCCTATGGCCCATTACATGAGTGATATAATAAATCTGGAGTGAATGCATCTGACTCTAAAGGGGTATTTATAATATCTCTGGGGTTAATGATGGAATCTAATGTTTCTTATAATAGGGGGGTCTAGATTTGTTGATCTAATGCATATGCCATTAATGGGGGACCTCATTTGTCTGGGATTAATGGGACAAGGGTGTATGTATATTTTCTGTGTAGCATTACTTAGGGTATTCTAATTAAAATGGCTGCCACCATTATCTCAGAGAAGCAGGAGAATTCACATTTTCAAGAGACCAGCCGAGTGCTATACAATCGTATTACACCATTAAAGATGTTTGTTTTCACATAAGAAATTGCTGGTCTCAGGATGGTGGTGCTGAGGACTCTGATGGGTCAAGGTAGGGCTGTAGACTGTATGGCAAATGCTGAGAGTCTGACGGGTGAAGAAAAGGGAGAAAGCTGTCATGGCTGCTGTATTGGTAAGAGGCCAGAACTAAAGTGCAGATTCTAGGGGTAATGCGTACGTGTTGTGCACCAAGGCCAGGGATGAATAGAGGGGGCAAAGAATTGGTGATCTGTCAGCTAGAGGGAGTGGGTATATTTTTCATAAATCTTAATGTAAGTGTGTGTAGAGAGAGAAAGCTATGTGGATGTGTGTCCATCATTAATCTGGTAAATTTGATAAATGTCTCTCATGTAATAGTTTTATGACTATCTCTTCCCACCATCCTGTGCATTGGGATATCAGAGGATATGCGTGAACAGTTGTTCTTCAATTTCCTTTATTCTGGTGCTTTTGCGGAAGCACTGATCTTTATAATATGCTCCAATCAATCTATTAATGCTGAGCTCCAAATTATGATGCCCTCTGCCTACTCCCAGCATCAATTGACAGGAGAATGCAGGGGAGCACACCATACAGTTCTGTGTCATAAGAACAGATCTGTGCTCCAGCAGTTTGCACTAGATTACCAGGGAAGGTAAGTAAGTGAGAGGGAGGATCACATTTTTTTAAATTTTTTATTTATTCTTGGGGGGGGGGGGTTGGTTGCAAAATAGGGTTTTGAAAATCAAAAAGGGTGGTTTCAGTTTCAGATTTCATCTTCTGAATTTTCCTCTTTTGCCCCTGGGTTGGAAAGTGAGGCCTTTAGATTCTGTTGTTCTTGGGCACGATGCGATACTGGGACGGTCCTGGAAAAAAGAATAAACCATATATGTATACATATCTTGGATGTTCTATATAATGCATTATCACCTTAAAGGGCAATTGTCATGTAATATTTGCTGTAATTGCAGGTCTGCTCCCCTGAAAACCAAGCTGCAGATAACACTGGGGCTACATTGTCAGGTCAGCGTTGTACTGACTGCAGGGGAAGTCCGTAGTATGACAGGCTTGCGGCTCTGCAGCTGTGCCGAGATCTCGCTAGTGAAAATGAATTATTTCACTGAAACGGTCTTCTACATGTACTTGGTTTGCAAGCACATGGAGAAGAGCGTTTTAGTGAAATAATTCTATGTCACTAAGGTGATCACGGCCCTGCTGCAGATCCGCACAATTAAAGTCAGACCAGGGGAAGGTGAGGGGGAGGGATTAGGAACTTTGCCTTCGGTTATCTCTCAAACCTATGAACCTGGGGGCTATTACATTATTTTACAAATATGAACAATATGGGGGATATTGATAATAAAGTATTACTATCCCTTTAATGGGGTTCAGAAAACAGTTCCCAAGAATCCCTCATTCATTCTTGGGGAAATCTGTTGTTATGACCCACAATGTTTATCTTGCATAGATTCCCACTGCCAGTCCTGAGGGACATTTATTTGCCCCATCTCCCTACATGGTTGACAGGAAACTTTGTGGGGTTCCATAGCACAGCCTTGACCTTTTTACTATATCTCCCATTTGACCAGAGTTAGTAAAATGTGATAATTTTTTTAGGCAATAGTAGGCAACATGGGTTCATTAATGAGATACATTTATAGGACCAGAGTGTTCAGCAACACATTGTGAAGCTATGTGTTGCATACCCCTATAGTCCTCAAAGGGCTAATATATTAACAGAGTAAGAGTCCAGCTAAAGGAACATAAAAGACAGAAAGAACGTGGTAGAAGATCAGATTTATGACACTAGAAAAGAGCTGATATGAACTCACCCGTCCAGTATCTTCCCACGGTTGTTTTCTTCTCCAGGTGGAACTATTCGTTCTTTCCTCTTGCTGCCCACGAGTATCACCTCCCTGGGCAGTTCCATGCACTGCTGTTGCCATTCTTTTTCTGTTGTTTCCCTTCTTTTTTTTTTGGTGTTTACTTCTTTTATCTGTGTGGAACGAGGAACGGGTTTTATTAAATAGAGGAAATCACCAGACTTTCCCTTTACCAGTGGCGATGGTTATTGAACCAGCTATGGCTGTCCCTTTACATGTGGCTGTTGTTGGACTACAACTCCCATCTTCCTCACCAAACCAAGAAAGCCATAGTCCATTGACAGCCACATGTTGCTAGTGCTTCACACTGTTTGAAAGACATTTGTAACTGTTTTAGTGCCAGAGATATGTGGAAGTCATTACAGAGCAATGTGTTGCACTTTCTGTCCTTTGGACTCACCAGTGTGTCTGTAATTCTCCCCTTTGTGGCTGTGGAGCACTTCAGATGCAGTTCCTGTGGGGGATGAGTGATTATTGGAACGTTCCTGGAAAAAGAAATAGAAAATATTATGTGAATATCAACTGACCCAGATAGACATGTCTTAAACGTCTTGTGGAAGGCATCATCACGCAAAAGGGCAATTTTCATGTAATATTTGTAGGTCTACTTGCCTGAAAACTGAGTTGCAGATAAAGCTGGGGCAGCATTGTGAGCTCAGACAGACCAACAGGGAAGCCTACTGGGGTACAGTAAACAGTTCCCAAGAAGCCCTCATTGATTCTCTGTGAAGTTTGTTGCTGTGAGCCACAAAGTTCATCTTGCATCGAGCCCCACTGCCAGTCCAGTGGGTCAGTTTTTTGCCACCTCTCCCCAAATGGTGACAGAAAACTTTCTGGGGTTCTGCAGCTCAGTCCTGGGGTTTTTACTAAGTATCCAATAGGAACAGACTTAGTAAAATGGGATCATATCCTTTTAGGCAGTAGCAGGAAATAAGTGCTCATTACTGAGATTTATTTAACACTTTGAGGACCAGAAGGGTTGGCCACACATTGTGAAGCAATGTGTTACATATAATTCTGGTTCTCATACAGTTAATCCTATATAATAATTTGCTAATGTATGTTTGTCAGAAGCCGTCATGCGCATTACAGACTGCCCGAGCCACGGCTGATAACAAAGCAGGACTACGGTCTGAATTCGGAGCGCCTAGTTCCATTATCAGCCTCAGCGCGGGCAGTCTGTACTGTGCATGACTGCATCGCGGCTGTTGCTGCCTGGCACTGTGGCCTGTGTACACAGGCTGTTCAACTAGTATGTATGTATATATATGTATATATATATATATATATATATAGAGAGAGAGAGAGAGAGAGAGAGCGAGAGAGAGAGATTTAGTAAGGAGCCAGATCAAGGAATGAAAAAGACTTAGTTGTGGAAAATCATATTTAGGACAATGGAAAAGGGGATATGAACGTACCTGTTCAGCATCATCATTGCCCCAAATTATCTCCATGTCATCCAGCCAATCATAATCATCCTCCAGGTCAATTACTTCCATTCTTCTCTTTGTAAATAGTAGCTGGTATCTGTGTTTTATTTGGCAATTTTTTTGTTTAATTCTTCTGACTATGTGGAATAAAGAAGAGGCTTTTTTTAAATAGAGAAAATCAACCAATTGTTTCCCTTTACTGGTGAATCTTGTTGTTGAACTACCCATGGCTGTCCCTTTACCTATAACTGTTGCTGGACTATAATTCCCATCATCCCCACACATGCTATGAGAGCCATAGTCCATTGATAGTTGGAAGTGTCATGCTGCTAGTGCATTCCACTGTTGAGTGCCGGAGGGGTACCAAAAGCATTGCAAAGCAATGTATTGGGCACCTATCTGGCAGTAAATGTGTTAAAGACTTTTGTAACTGTTTGAGTGCCAGAGAAATGTGAAGGTCATTACAGAGCAATGTGTTGCACTCCTCCCTGATACATAAAAGTTAAACTTTCTGTTATTTGGACTCACCAGTGACCTTGCACTTCTTTTTCTTCTTTGGCTCTTTTAAGGGATGCCAATAATCCATGATATCTGCCCATGACCATCCATTGTTCAGAGCCTCCAGCTGCTCCTCCAGTACTTCTTTATCATCGCTGTTGTTGCTGCTGATGTTGTATTTCTCCCATGGCCAAAGGTGTATTGGGAGGGCTTCAAATGTCATTTTTATACTGGTAAGGTCCTAGAAAAAAGAAAAAGAAAACTATTTATAATGACCAGATAAACCAGGTAGACATGTCTTAGATGGTCTATGGAATGCATCAGCATCTTAAAGGGCAAGTATCATAATATTTACCCTATTTGTAGGTCTGCTTGCCTGAAAACCGAGTTACAGATAAAGCTGGGGCTGCATTGTGAGCTCAGGCAGATCAGCAGGGAAGCTTAATGGGGTACAGAATACAGTTTGCAAGCATCCCTCATCAATTCTCAGTGACGTTCAGCTGGCATCAAGCACCACTGCCAGTCCAGTGGGTCAGTTTTCTGCCACCATTCCCAAAATGGTGGCAGAAAACCTTCTGGGGCACCGTAGCATAGTTCTGGACTTTTTACTTTATCTCCCATGGGAACAGACTTAGAATTATAAGTGTCCCTTTCCTTTTAGGATGTCTTAGGCAATATGGGCTTATTACTGAGATTTATTTAACACTTTGAAGAATAGAGGGGTTAGCAACACCTTGTGAAGCAAAATAGTACATACTGCTCTGTCCCTCAAAGGGTTAAATTATTTATGTAGCTACAGTAATAGGCCAGATCAAAGAATGATAAAGACTGAGATGTGGAAGATAACATTTTAGGACAGTGGAAATGAGTGGATGTGAACTTACCCGTCCAGTATCATACACCTGAGTGCTGTCTATCTGCTCATCAGCTTTCTGGGCAGTTTTAGCCACTGATAGTAACATCGTAACATAGTAATATAGTAACATAGTAACACAGTAAATTAGGTTGAAAAAAGACACAAGTCTTTTGTAGTTTGTGGCGAATAGGCGGTATCTTTCTTCTTTTTGTAGCTTGATGTACGTAGTTTGTTTATCTGTGTGGAACAAAGAGCAGACTTAATATTAAATAGAGTAAATCAGCTGGGTGTTTCTCTTTACTTGTAGTTCTTGTTGTTGTTGAGCTATCTGTGGCTGTCCCTTTACCGGTCGCTGTTGTTGGACTATAACTCCCAGTATCCTCACTCAAACAATGAAAGCCGTAGACGGTTGATAGTCAAAAGTAAGATGCCACTCATGCTTCCCACTGTTATAAAGACTATTGTAACTAACTGAGTGTCAGAGAGTTGCATAGGCTGTTATAAATAATGTGTTGCACTCCTCTCTGGTACTCAGAAGTGAAACTTTCAGTCTTTTGGACTTATGAGTACCGTGAAATCTCAGGTATAATACTCACATGTATATAATACGCAGGTATATATTATACCCAAGATTTTAGGCAAAAGCAAGAGTGCCTATGTATAATACGCACCCTTGTTTTCCCCTCTTAAGAAAAAAAAATTAAGCCTGCCAGATCTCTTCCCTCCCTCTCCCGGCGATATCTGCTGCTAAAATACCATTTACTTACTTCAAAATTCAAGTCCCTGTATTTTCCCCATTAGCAAGAAACATATAACCAATGTCAATATTCCCTGCGGGTGGCATGCTTCCATTCGCTGTCTGCTTCCTTCGGGCTATGATATTGCCCTGTGAAGACCTGTAGGTAGGTCATGAAGGAAGCGGGCAGCGGATGGAAGCATGTTGCCCGCAAGGAATATTGACATCGGTTATATGTTACAATAACTATATAAAGAAGAAAACGTACGGTCCAGAGACAAGTTTTATTTATACTCATTAGCTCTGTGCCTTCTAAAAAGCAAAACCTGATCAAAAAGTCCTAAATCAAATTTAGCCCACTAAGGTATCGTTAATACTTCACTTTTATTTGTTTTCTTTAAAAATACATTGAACTTTTATATTCATTATGAATTGAATTTTTCTTAAAACTACTCTGTGTAGTCACTAATTGGCTCACAAAGTGGTAAAAACAACAAACACCTTCAATTGGAAACTGCTACTGTGTTTCCAATCATATCAAAAGACTTCACAAACTCCCTCTATTGGGAACTGTTATTATATTTCTAATTGTGTCAAAAGATACTTTGTGCAATTTTGTTTTCCTTCCGAGCTATGAGATTTTCTCTATAGCTAAGGTAGAATGTTGGTTACTGTCGTATCCTAAATAAAGGCAAGGGCTTAATAGTTCGCTAATATTTCATCTTACTAATATTGTTTGTAGGGATATTGATGCGTTCTCTATGGGGCCTATTATTTACAACTGCATGTACCCGCCCAGAGTTCACAAATAATCGAACAACATTTCCTCATTGGGGTAAATTGTTGTTGTAATATAGGTAACTTATAACCCTTATAATATGCGCTTCTTCAATACCTATTAGGATCGGGTCTTTAAAATGCCTTTAGAGTGCGGATTCGAGATTTCAATGATGCCTTTAACCGCTAGCAGTTCAAACCGCCTCATGCAGTTTGCCCGTTCCTTGTATTGTTGCTCAGTTTGTAACAGTGCGCGCCAAATTAGTTAACTTGTTAACTCTCTCTGACGGTTCCGTACTAGCAAAGGCTCCAATAATAAAGAATAGCACCATAATCTTTCCCTATTCTATCCCTCACAGCTGACTTGGACAGCACACACATTTCTATTACTATATAACTCCTAAATCTTTCTTGTCAGATTTTAGTTACACATTCGGTATATTGTCTTTTATTAATTGATATATCATAAGGCAGTTGGCATATGTTGCCTGCTAATGGGAAAAATGCGGGGACTTGAAGTTCGAAGTAAGTAAATGGTGTTTTGGCAGCAGATAGCGCCTTGAGAGGGAGGGAAGGGATCTGGCAGGCTTATTTTTTTTTTTAATAAAAAACTCTCTGGAATAATATGCACCCCCCACTTCACATAAGGTGAAGTGAGGTAAAATTGTGCGTATTATACCCGAAATGTTACTGTATATCTGTAATTCTTCCCTTTATGTACTTTTAGGTAGCACCAGTGTATTTTGTTGAGTGGGCATATTGAGAAAACTGTGATTTATAATACACTTCTAAAAATAATGAATTATCACAGTTCATATAGTATACTTCATAATATTATTTAGGAAAACATATGTAGAGATTGTAATTGCAGGCATTATAAATCTATCTTTAGCATTAACCCTAACAGTTCTTTACAAGTTAAATGTATCACTTTCCAGCAGGCATAGGCTGGCTGGAGATGATGGGACTAATAGTCCTCAAGAACTACAGGGACTTAGTTTACCCTCTTCTGTTTTAAGGACCAGAGGGGCGTTCAGATTAATGATTTGCAATGCATTTCACAATCCTCGGGTACTTAAAGGGTAAAAGAAAGATTGACATTAAATAAAATGATATTCTGTATGTCTTTAGGAACAGAAGACTATACTTACAGTCGTCTGGGAATTCC
Organism: Rhinophrynus dorsalis; assembly: GCA_037306005.1. Taxonomy (NCBI): domain Eukaryota; kingdom Metazoa; phylum Chordata; class Amphibia; order Anura; family Rhinophrynidae; genus Rhinophrynus; species Rhinophrynus dorsalis. The sequence continues at coordinate 362,942,866 of CM074721.1, read as the reverse complement.
AGAGATTCCTTTTTGGAACGCTTGAACATGGTTATCTATATCAAAGTCAAAGCAATCTCATACAACTGAATCTCTTTCTGATCTGAGTCTCTTCTCTAGTAAAATGAGATAATATATGACAGTTAAGATTCAACTGGCTCTGTGATTAGTGACACTACTGTACTGTGATGTCATCACATTCTGTTTCTGTCAGCAACTGCTGTGGCAATAGCACATCTCCTTGGATGCTGGACATATCTCCAGCACATTCAAGGAGTTGCAGTATTATTTAGTAGCCAAAATTTACTGAACTACACAGATATATGGCATGCCATTACTTCCAATATATAATGCCCTGGATTCAGTGGGGTTGATTTTTCCTGTGGGTGCTATGCACAGAAAAGTACTCTGCACATGTATAGCACTGCACAAAGCTTGTTAGAAGGAAACAATCTGAGTAAATCATGTAAGAGTGGATGTGAAAGAGAAATATGGACCATATGCACAAAGGAAAATAAAATCAATTCCTGGGCAAGCCAAGTAGACCATAGGGACGAAAAAAATATTCCCCTTTCATTTAATGATTAGCAATGTGTTGCTCTCTCAGGCATTGAAATGGTTACGTGGAGCTTTTAACCCCTTCAATGCAGTGATGCATTTAGACTTCCTGCTGTTCTAGGCCCATTGAAGTGCTTGCACCCGCCACCCCCCCCCCAAACACACACACACATTCACCCTTTACCTCATCCTCACTTTATTTCACTCCCCTGGCATGCCACAGACCTTCCCTTAAAGGCACAGAGGCATAAATATCAAACTTGATGGGAATGTTTTTGGAGGCCATATATGGGTTATTATTATGTATATCTAGGAAGTAAAAATAAATAATATAATTGTAAAATATTTTGACATCCACGTGTATAGATACATGTATATATACATCCACATACAACTTCAGTGTAAATAATGTGTATCCTAAGTGCGAAAAGCAGACTGAGGGCTCTGTATGAGCCTGAGGCCATCTTCTTTGTTGCTTCCTGGGCTAATGTAGGTCTGGGGGCTAGCTATCAATGGAAAGGGAGAGAGGCCTTCCAGGTAACATAGAAGGAGGGGACTGGTAAAGGTTAGAGTGGAGGGCTATTAAGGAGGCAGTAGGTCTAGGGATAGGTGTTTTTGCTTTTATCTTTCTGTTTGCCAGATAATGTGTCATTCTAGAGCCCAGCCAGTGTGGCTTAGCCTAAGCTGGTTCTAGTGATAGGGATCACTGTCCTAGCAGTCAGGTCCTGCCTTTAGTGAAGGCTATTGCCACGATTCCCTAAGGAGGCATGGCAGGAGGTGGCAAGTCAGTCCCATACCTCCCAAGTGTCCCTCTTTAGGAGGGACAGTCCCTCTTTGAGACCCAAATCCCTCTGTCCCTCTTTCTCACCCTGGTGTACCTCTTTTTAGGGGGATCGACTGTGTGGTGTGTATTTAAGTGTATCATGTTTCTCCACAGCTATAAAACTCACATTAATGTTTGTTTAAAATTAAGTGATTGTGTAAGGTCTTTAGACACTTTGAGAAATACATAATTAGCTTTACCTCGCCAATATATCTGGATAGTTCATATTTTATGTTTATACTATTTGACTATTACAACCTATCAGACACTTTTAATACTAGTCAGGGCCACCATCAAGGAGGGTCAGGGGAATCTGTTGTCTAAGGCCAGGAAAGAAAAGGGAACCAAGGTCCAAGATGTTCATGCTCATGCTGGCTGAGGAGAGTAAATGCTGCTTTTCTGCCTTGCATATAATTTTCCCAGCTGGTGTACAACTAAAGAAGCTAGGGCAGCACTGACAGGCCACTGTGTTAATGAGGCCTCTTGCTTACATAAAACAGGTTGTGTTTTAAATAGTGAATTCTCTCTGCAAATGTATAGAGAATAAATACAAACAATAAATCTGCGCACACCTCTCACAAAAACCTTTTCTACTAAAGACAGAGATTGATATGGAGTATAAAGTGGAAGATAAAGATCTTGAATTTCTATCAAAAACACTGTCTTTCAATTACAACAATATACCCAAATTCACAATGCATCTATCACAGAAAAATCTGTCTATAAATCTCCAATTTTAGTTTAATGATTACAACCAAATAAAGTCCAAACTATCAGAGATGGTGGAAATCCGTTTTGTTCTAAATGTTCTCCCAATAATATGGGCTAACTGTGCAGAGATCTCCAAAGCATCAAAAAGGAAAAACAGAATTTCGCAGTTCCTCAATTTATATATATCTCAATACTCACTGTCCTCTTGTTCTTACAGCGAGTTCACAGTCCAATGCGATTGGTAACTTCTTACTTCTGTTTCTCTGATTCAGATGGATAGGGCTTTAGGGCTTGATGCAAATGTTGGAGTTAAAACTAGCGTGAAGAAAAAAACTGGCTTCGCGAGTTAAACAAAACTGGATAACGAGAGATTCAAATCTTCCTTACCCAGAAAGGCTAACGAGCGAAGACCAACAAAATACACGTTCACCTTAAACTTGCTTTGCATAGAAAATCTTCCCTAAAAACACACAATAAAAATGTTACCTAGCACCACAGCCAATCACAGCACTCCATAGCAGAAAGTTCAGTCAGAAAATTCAAAACCAATGTCAACAGTTCTGAGCAGCATTCTCTGTGCTTCCCTACCCAGCCAGTAGGGGAACACAGAGAAGGCTTTCAGCACCATGGATAGCTTTGAATGTCATAGGGATGTGCACTGCTCACCCCTGTGGCATTCAAAGGGTTACAATCAATAAAACTAGTACACCAAGCACTACACAATGCCCCCTTCCACATCCTCCCCTTAGTATGTCACATCTATTGCATATATGTGACATACTAACCCCATCCACATCCACCTCATGGACTTCCATGTAGTGGGCAAATGTGTCTTTTATTCCACAATTAACCCTTTGAGTACCAGAGAGGTAGGAAAGCATTGCTTAGCATGTTTCCTAGCCCTCTGGTACCCAAAGGGTTAATAGGCAAGGTACATACCTTGCCTGTATATATGTGTGTGTGTGTGTTGTTAATACATATTTTTTATTAAAATGCCATTAATAAATGTATTTTGACTTAGAGTCATTCATTCATAATGCCCTACCTCCTGTGTCCCATTGCTATAATTAATTTTGCTCCACTCTCCTTCAAACAGAGTGGAGCAAAAACACTACTAACAAAGGGAGACAGTAAGTAGGACATTATTAACCCTTTGAGTGCCAGAGTGGTACGCAATGCATTGCAAAGCCGCATGCTGCATTCCACTCTGGCACTCAAAGGGTTACTAAATGAGTGCCATACTGTATTGCTGAAGCAACCTGGCACTGACAGCAGTGCTCCCTTCAGCAAATATTGTGCTAATGCTTTATTTGTGGGCATTGGCTTATGACAATTAAAGGACAGAGGCATTGGAGGAAGCGGGTGGAGGGGAGAGAGACATCGGAGGAAGCGGGTGGCAAGCCTCACGCGTTGGCATTGTGCCCTGCCTGTTGCACGTTGTACAATTCGTCCCTTCTCACAATGCGCATTGTGAAAAGGGACGAATTTTACAATGTATTGTGAGAAGGGACGAATTGTACAACGTGGGACGCCAGGCAGGGCACAATGCCAATGCGTGAGGAGGGGAGAGAGGTATCGGAGGAAGCGGGCAGCAAATACAAGCTGCCACCCTCTTCCTCCGATGTCTCAAGCCGGCGGCTGTATCTCCCCCTGGATACTGGTTTCAGTTGGACCCCGTTGCTGAAACCGGGGTCAAGCCAGCGGCTATATCTCCCCCTGGATGCTGGTTTCAGTTTGTCCGAACGATCCCGTCATCTGCCACCAGTATAACGGTAACCCAGGTAGCCGGGAAGCCCTGAGCCGTCGTCACCGGATTCCCTGCTCTCGAAGGTGGCTAGGCTCCATCGAACACCCCGGTTGGAGCGAATCTCTTCGCGGTCCTCTCGAACCCGTTGAACGTGGGGAAAGGTTCAGACACCAAATTCCCGCCGAGTACCGGAGACCGGAGATCCAGGAGGATCGAAGTTCAAGGCGGGGATTCGCAGGAACGTGAATAGCTCAGAAGCGTCTATTAGGATGGGGATCAGAGCGGATCCTTTAGACCATCCGAACAAGAACGACACAGGAGACTTCTTGCTGCCAAACGAACACACTTTATTCAACCAAACACATGTTTTTATACACTTTAACACAATGTCACAATGGGACAGGAGGGGCTAGGCATTCTATTAGAGACTTGGGCTAGGGGCCAGTCAGGTACAGTGGATAGGTGACACGGGGGACAGCAGGGCCAATGGCAGATGGGTAAAAAGGGCCAATAGGAATCTGGAAAAAAGGGTCAATGTCAGATGACCTTATCAGCATATGATTCCTGGTGATGCAACATCTGAAATTAACCCTTTAACGTAAAAGACAAAGGACTTGGGGGCTGGGAGTACACACCCCGGGGGTGAGGCATGTACACACTGGGTGTAGTCTGTGGCTCCAGCCCTGGCCAATCAGTGAGTGCAGTGAGTCGTACGTCGACCAATGCGGTGTCGACTCACTGCCTCCGGTTCCCGCGCTCAAGATAGCATCGATGTTCCCGAACCCCGCACCAGGAACCACCGGGTGTACTCGATGTTCGTGTCCCCCTCGCACATATAACATACGAAAATATTCGACATCCATGTAGCATGCGACATTCGACAGTCATAGCCCTACATCCTGTAACAAGGGGAAATGAATGACCAGTCCATATATGAGTTCTCAGTAACGGCTTATGGCCCGTTACATGAGTGATATAATAAATCTGGAGTGAATGCATCTGACTCTAAAGGGGTATTTATAATATCTCTGGGGTTAATGACGGGATCTAATTTTCTTATAATAGGGGCATCTAATGTTTTGGGATTTAGATTTGTGGATCTAATGCATATGCCATTAATGGGGGACCTCATTTGTCTGGGATTAATGGGACAAGGGTGTATGTATATTTTCTGTGTAATATTACTTAGGGTATTCTAATTAAAATGGCTGCCACCATTATCTCAGAGAAGCAGGAGAATTCACATTTTCAAGAGACCAGCCGAGTGCTATACAATCGTATTACACCATTAAAGATGTTTGTTTTCACATAAGAAATTGCTGGTCTCAGGATGGTGGTGCTGAGGACTCTGATGGGTCAAGGTAGGGCTGTAGACTGTATGGCAAATGCTGAGAGTCTGACGGGTGAAGAAAAGGGAGAAAGCTGTCATGGCTGCTGTATTGGTAAGAGGCCAGAACTAAAGTGCAGATTCTAGGGGTAATGCGTACGTGTTGTGCACTAAGGCCAGGGATGAATAGAGGGGGCAAAGAATTGGTGATCTGTCAGCTAGAGGGAGTGGGTATATTTTTCATAAATCTTAATGTGCGTGTAGAGAGAGAAAGCTATGTGGATGTGTGTCCATTAATGTTGAGCGAGCGTGCTCGGCCGATGCTCGGATCGGCTCGAGCATCGCTCTGCTCGGCACATGGCGGTACTCGTACGAGTACCGCCATGTGCTCGCCCGACATGTTCGGGTTGCGGGGATCTGTGCCGGAAGAGGCACAGATCCGAAGACGCTCCGCTGGACCACCAGGGAATGGAGGTACAGGGGCATTGCGGAGATGAAGGGGGCATAGCGGAGATGAAGGGGGACATTGTGGAAGAGGGGCATAGACTCTATGCCCCTCTTCCACAATGTCCCCCTTCATCTCCGCTATGCCCGTCTGTCACAATGTGCCCCTTCATCTCCGCTATGCCCCTCTTCCACAATGTCCCCCTTCATCTCCTCTATGCCATAGAGGAGATGAAGGGGGACATTGTGGAAGAGGGGCATAGCGGAGATGAAGGGGGACATTGTGGAAGAGGGGCATAGAGTCTATGCCCCTCTTCCACAATGTCCCCCTTCATCTCCGCTATGCCCCTCTTCCACAATGTCCCCCTTCATCTCCTCTATGGCATAGAGGAGATGAAGGGGGACATTGTGGAAGAGGGGCATAGCGGAGATGAAGGGGGACATTGACCAGGCACCCTCCGCTCATCAGAGCAGGGGGTGCCTGGTTTGATGCTCGAGTGCTCCCATTCATTTGAATGGGGCTCGGGTGCTCGGCCGAGCACTCGAGCAGCAGGGGGTGCTCGGTCAGAGCACCCGAGCACCCGAGCATCGCGGTGCTCGCTCAACACTAGTGTCCATCATTAAGTCTGGTAAATTTGATAAATGTCTCTCATGTAATAGTTTCATGACTATCTCTTCCCACCATCCTGTGCATTGGGATATCAGAGGATATGCGTGAACAGTTGTTCTTCAATTTCCTTTATTCTGGTGCTTCTGCGGAAGCACTGATCTTTATAATATGCTCCAATCAATCTATTAATGCTGAGCTCCAAATTATGATGCCCTCTGCCTACTCCCAGCAACAACTGACAGGGGAATGCAGGGGAGCACACCATACAGTTCTGTGTCATAAGAACAGATCTGTGCTCCAGCAGTTTGCACTAGATTACCAGGGAAGGTAAGTAAGTGAGAGGGAGGATCACATTTTTTTAAATTTTTATTTATTCTTGGGGGGGGGGGTTGGTTGCAAAATAGGGTTTTGAAAATCAAAAAGGGTGGTTTCAGTTTCAGATTTCATCTTCTGAATTTTCCTCTTTTGCCCCTGGGTTGGAAAGTGAGGCCTTTAGATTCTGTTGTTCTTGGGCACGATGCGATACTGGGGCGGTCCTGGAAAAAAGAATAAACCATATATGTATACATATGTTGGATGTTCTATATAATGCATTATCACCTTAAAGGGCAATTGTCATGTAATATTTGCTGTAATTGCAGGTCTGCTCCCCTGAAAACCAAGCTGCAGATAACGCTGGGGCTATATTGTCAGGTCAGCTTTGTACTGACTGCAGGGGAAGTCTGTAGTACGACAGGCTTGCGGCTCTGCAGCTGTGCCGAGATCTCGTTAGTGAAAATGAATTATTTCACTGAAACGGTCTTCTACATGTACTTGGTTTGCAAGCACATGGAGAAGACCGTTTTAGTGAAATAATTCTACGTCACTAAGGTGATCACGGCTCTGCTGCAGATCCGCACAATTAAAGTCAGACCAGGGGAAGGGGAGGGGGAGGGATTAGGAACTTTGCCTTCGGTTATCTTTCAAACCTATGAACCTGGGGGCTATTACATTATTTTACAAATATGAACAATATGGGGGATATTGATAATAAAGTATTACTATCCCTTTAATGGGGTTCAGAAAACAGTTCCCAAGAATCCCTCATTCATTCTTGGGGAAATCTGTTGTTATGACCCACAATGTTCAACTTGCATAGATTCCCACTGCCAGTCCTGAGGGACATTTATTTGCCCCATCTCCCCAAATGGTTGACAGGAAACTTTGTGGGGTTCCATAGCACAGCCTTGACCTTTTTACTATATCTCCCATTTGACCAGAGTTAGTAAAATGTGATAATTTTTTTAGGCAATAGTAGGCAACATGGGTTCATTAATGAGATATAGTTAACATTTATAGGACCAGAGTGTTCAGCAACACATTGTGAAGCTATGTGTTGCATACCCCTATAGTCCTCAAAGGGCTAATATATTAACAGAGTAAGAGTTCAGCTAAAGGAACATAAAAGACAGAAAGAACGTGGTGGAAGATCAGATTTATGACACTAGAAAAGAGCTGATATGAACTCACCCGTCCAGTATCTTCCCACGGTTGTTTTCTTCTCCAGGTGGAACTATTCGTTCTTTCCTCTTGCTGCCCACGAGTATCACCTCACTGGGCAGTTCCATGCACTGCTATTGCCATTCTTTTTCTGTTGTTTTCCTTCTTTTTTTTTTGGTGTTTACTTCTTTTATCTGTGTGGAACGAGGAACGGGTTTTATTAAATAGAGGAAATCACCAGACTTTCCCTTTACCAGTGGCGATGGTTATTGAACCAGCTATGGCTGTCCCTTTACATGTGGCTGTTGTTGGACTACAACTCCCATCTTCCTCATCCAAACCAAGAAAGCCATAGTCCATTGACAGCCACATGTTGCTAGTGCTTCACACTGTTTGAAAGACATTTGTAACTGTTTTAGTGCCAGAGATATGTGGAAGTCATTACAGAGCAATGTGTTGCACTTTCTGTCCTTTGGACTCACCATTGTGTCTGTAATTCTCCCCTTTGTGGCTGTGGAGCACTTCAGATGCAGTTCCTGTGGGGGATGAGTGATTATTGGAACGGTCCTGGAAAAAGAAATAGAAAATATTATGTGAATATCAACAGACCCAGATAGACATGTCTTAGACGTCTTGTGGAAGGCATCATCACGCAAAAGGGCAATTTTCATGTAATATTTGTAGGTCTACTTGCCTGAAAACTGAGTTGCAGATAAAGCTGGGGCAGCATTGTGAGCTCAGACAGACCAACAGGGAAGCCTACTGGGGCACAGTAAACAGTTCCCAAGAAGCCCTTATTGATTCTCTGTGAAGTTTGTTGCTGTGAGCCACAAAGTTCAGCTTGCATCGAGCTGAACATTTTAAAAATGTCAGTGCTACATACATACTCAACGCACAATGAGTTGGACAGCTGTTACGGTTCAGTACACTCAGACACGTAGGGTTAGGTAAAAACACAGCTTTATTGAAGCACACAATGAACAATGTAACCCTCATGGGTCCAGTATAGCATAAACTGACACAAGACAGGTTACAAGTGGTACCCACACGGGTCCAGTAAAGTGAACAACACAATACTGACACAGGTCAGTTCAATGGGATTGATACAGTGTATGAATGTCCAAGGTAACCAGTGCAATGCTGGTAGTAACGGAAAGGACTCAATGTTACCTGAATGATGTGGAAGGCAACAAGGACAGGACTGCAACCACAGGCCCTGGACGCCTGTAAGAGGAAGCAACGGTGGACACCCACCAACGGCAAACAGACTGGTCAGAGCTCGTGCTAAAACGGAGGCCCTACCGGAGCAACCCAGCACTGTGTGCACGTACTACCTGAAAGGGTTAATGGGCTAAAGTATAAAAGGATGGCAACCAGAAGCGCCCAACAGATCAAACTGGAGACTAATAGCCCAAGTAGCATAACCCAACAGAACCCAAGATGGTAGTGGTATAACGAGGCCCTTCCCCCGGAGGGGTTAATAGTGCTGTGGTCTGGATAACGGTAATCACAGGAGGCGCCCAACTGAACCAACACAGACCAAGCGAGTGCCACATGGGTGGAAGCAGCGAGACTCTGATCCCTGGTCCTGTATATGAGCAACCGGAACCACGGAGACAGGACCAGCATGTAGTAGCGGCGCCCTAGAGGCGGGCAAACAGGAGCAGTTCGGAGGTGCCAGCTGGATAGCAGGAAACAGGAACCACCGCCAAGAAGAGTCGGTAAACAGTGCAGGAACGTCAGCCAGGCCAGGTCAGTACACGGAGCAGGATCCTCAGACGTGCCGGGTCGGTACACAGAGCTGGGTCTTCAATCTCGCCGGGTCGGTACACGGAGCAAGAACATCAGCCAGGTCTGGTCAGAACAGGAAACAGGAACGTCAGCCAATCCGAGTTGGTACACAGTATCAGGAACGAGAATAGCGAGGTCAGGCAGTCCGGGGTCATACACTGGATCAGAACAACAACAACTAGCGCCAGGCATCAGGTACACCACGAAAGGGCACTAGCAGAGTGACAGCCTAGGGCATAAAAAGGCTTGTCACTAAGAGGAGCAGCCAATAGAAAAGCAGTATCAGCGAGATGGACAGAATGTCGCCCAGATCACGGGTGCCGTGATAACAACCCTCTAATATCCAAGGGGATAAATTCCCACTTAAACCAATGCCAACGTTACGTATTTTATCTTGCTTTTGAGGGCACCTGGGATAAGTATTGTGAGCTACTCTCTACAACATTGCTAAACTTGAAGGGCAATGTCATGCCCCTCTAGCTCCTACCTCCATGTGCCAGCCATCTGCTGCTGCTGGGGGCTTCCCAGATGCTCCACTGAGTAGGCCAAAGCCGCGGCCTCGAGTAGCAGCGTCTGCCCGCGGTTGCGGTCGCGATTGCGATAGTGCGGTAGGCCTAAGCCATGGCCTAAAGTTGAAGGAGTCTCCAGGGAAGGTATCCACAGGGTGCCCAGATCAAACCATGGTGTTGTACACCTGTAGGGGGGAGGTGAACTCTGCCTCTCTCATCAACTGTCCACCAATAGTGTGCCTCCAGGTAAACAGTGAGGCAGGTGCTGCGGTTGCACACCCCTCTGTTGGCCAATCCAGTGAGAGGTTTGTTCAGCAGAGGGGAGGGGTGAAAACCCATGACACTATAAAAACCCCTCAGGCTGTGTCCACTTTGCTTCAGTGTTCCAGAACTTTGGTTCCAGTGTGCTCTAAGCTTCCAGTGCTCAGTGCCTCTTTCCTTGCTGTGCTACAGACCCTCTGCTGGATTTCCCATTGCCTGACCTTCTGCTTGCCTCCTGGACTTCCCTGCTTGCCTGTTTCCTGACCTTGGCTAGTTTTTCTGATTCTGCCTGATTGCCGCCTGCCCTGATCTTCTGGACTGTTTTTGACTACGCTTTGCTTTACCCTTGCACTCCCGTGCTGTCACTCCTACCTAGGTGTTCTACCTGTACACCTCTGTGGATCACCTGGTAGGGGTGACTGGCAAGAGATAGCATTCCCTGCTCCTACGCTCCAACCATAACAAGCCTGACAGGCAAGCAAGGTGGTAGTAGTGCGTGGCTGAGGGCTATAATGGGAAGCAGTATGGTAAGGGTTGCGATAGAGAGATGTTTTGTGTGTTTATTTTGCTCAGTCACCTTATGTGCAGGCCTTTTCTTTTATTAAGATGTCCAGTTTAGGGGGTTGTTTTATAATCGGGTCACCTTATATTCCAGCATGAACTGTCCCTGGTGTTGGCACTTTGTTCCTGGATTCTGCTGTCCCTGTTTCATACCTCCCAATATTTCAAATGGCCAAAGAGGGACACTTGTGTTTTAGGTGGTGTTGCTGGGGGTGTGGCATTTCCGAGTATTTTTAGTTTATTTCATGACAGCTTTTTGTGTAACTGCATAAATTATTTAGAGCAAGACCAAAATATTTTATTTACACAGACTAATTTATAAACATTTATAAACACATATACTGAAGTTTACACAAACATTAATGTGAGATGTATTGCTATGGAGCAATTTAATGAGAAAGCTAATAGTTAGCCTGGAATTGTGGGAGGGCTGGGGGCACCCTTTTTAACCCGTGTGGTGCGGCCATAGGAGGTAGCTGACGTAGGGAACGTTTATCGGCAGCCCCGTCGCAAGCCCAGCCGCATCTCACGAATTGCTGACGTCATCCGCAAGAGCCGGTAATGCGAAGTTGGGAGACCAGGTAACGCCGCTTCACGCTAGCCTCGCAGGCTTTCACAGCAGGAACAGGTAGAGGGAAGGTTACTGTTATGCGTTTTTGTTCCCTGGCATTCAAACTTTACTATCCGGTCACTACACCTGCATCTGTCAGTGTAGTTTTGCTGAAAGTGAAGGGGAACATATTAAATCAGTATTTGCGTGGTAATTGTGGTTCATATGCTATGTCAACTTCTGAGGACCAGCAGACAGCAGCAGTCAGGTAGAAGTAATTCATATTAAAGCTTCATGCTAACATGTATAATGGCAAGGTACTATGCTTGGTTATTGTGGGAAATGTATAGCTTTGTTGGTCTATACCTGGGGCAACTTCAATTCTATTTCACTGAAGTAAGATCAATATCATTGGTAGTCTGCTGAAAAGTCATAAAGCTTGATTAACAGTTTGAAGGGTAGCATTGGTATTAAACTGAGTCTTTCATAGATGTTTCTGCAGTGATGTAAATTACATTTATTTTCAATCATTTCATTATATAACTCCTTTGGTTCTGCACAAATTTAATTTTAACAAATGAACTCTCTCCTAAACAAGTGGTGATAGGGGCAACGTATCAGATAACCTTGCTCTTCACCACAGACTTTGACAATTATCTATGTGCATTTAGCAGTAATCTATCATATGTTCCTGTCTTATATATGCAAGTCAGGAAAAATGTGATAAAAAATTGAGTAGAAACGCCACCTTTTCCACTATACACACACGCTCTCAGCATATATGCTTGATGTTTCTTCGCTCATAACCCACATGCAACTCACATAAGCTTTTACTCTGGCTCCCAGCCTATTTTCTACCACATTACACAGCATACTATCATACCATAATCATAAATAATCTTTCTCTCAGTACATACTTCCTTTACATTTACACTGGCTCAGTTAACCCTTTGTGTCCAGAGCTTTGCAGGTCAATGAGTGGTAGACCTCTTTGACATCCGAAGAACTTAATTGACTTTTGTTATCCTCTAATCAGAATCTGTAGCAAAAAAAACAAAACAAGAGGGGGGAATGTATGTATAGGGCTGTTAAGAAACTCAGATTGTTTTCAGGCTAATGATAGGGTCAGTGTTTTTCTTTCACAGGCGGTGGGGCTCGTTTTTCCTTCCTATTATGCTGCCTTTACCTGACTCTCTCTCCAAACCACCGGTGCTGGCTCCCTCTCTAGTCTCTTCTATTTTTATATCATTCCTGTCTCTCTCTTTTTATACGTATTACCACGCAGGGCTCTCGGGGTCACCTTTCCGCTAGGCCACTCATGCCTTTTATTCAGGTTTGGAGTCTCTCTCCTCTTATGTGTTGGTAAGCTCGTGTTGTTCACGGAGCTCTGAAAGGGGATCGGTCATCACAACAGTCATTGGGGCAAAGAGTTATTTTTGATCAATGTATTCCATATATCTTCAGTCTCAATTCTCTCTGTACAAAGAAGCTGGTAAGAATTCACTGCTGACTTTTTACAGGTATCTAATTTATCATTTTTCATTATATATTTTATGTTAGTTGTACCAGGTTACAATTGTGCAGGTTTATCGTTGTTATATATCTCTAGGTTCAGAATTCTTCCTTTTTCATTGCATAGAGGGCAATAAGAATCACACGTGGATTATTTAAGGTATATGATCTATGTTATCTTCTGTTAGTATGGTCACCATGGTAATGCGGGCCATGCAAATGGTCATTTGGTTTAAAATTTAGTTATATATGTTACGTTACGCTATGGCGGTTGGGGGGATGTCATCGATCTTCAAGACATTATCCTATCACTTTATCCATTGCAATCTTTCGTTCGTTGAGGATAGTGAGGTCCCTGTTAAAAGTCTGCCGATCCTGTCTTTCTAGTCAGACATGAGGGAAGTGTAAGTTCCATTACGTTCATTGAGAGTCATCGCCCAATCATAGGTAAAGCTTCTCTCATGCCTATCATATAACTTAGGGAGTCATGTATCCCGGCCAATTGATTGTAAAATTCCTCCCTTCTGATAGTTAACCATCACCGCAAGGCCAACACCCCAGTCTAACGCACAGACTTTACGTCCCATGGGCCAGATCATAGGTAGAGCCTTGCATCAGCCGTTAGTCAGTATAGCTAAGTTCTTCTTCTTATTCTATATCTAGTGAGATAGAGGTTCCAAGGATCGGCAGCAGTAGCTGAGTTCTTACACTTCTGTTATATGTTGCTCTCATGTTTTTGTTTTTTTTTGTTCTTTCAATAGGAAAAATGTCTTTTAGATCAGAGCAAGAGGACCTTCCCGGCCATCAAACTACCCCACGACCGCTGTCAGAACGGGCCAGTCCATCCTCATACAAAACTTGGACTGTGGCAAAAATTATGGCGGAGCTACAACGGCAAGGGGTGCCATTTCCAGCTACGGCTAGGAAAGCTGAGCTGTTTAGGATTGTGCGTCCATTGAGCGATAGCCCCAGCCCTAATCTAGATTTAGATCTTCCTCACAGTAATGAAGTAGTTGATGTACAAGCTACCCTTGCTAATCTGTCAGTGTCAGTTGCAGCTATTCATGCTCGGCTTGATACAATGCAAATTCCCAACTAAATGTGTCAGCAGGCCTGTCAGGTGTTAGGACCAGAGGTTGGGCAAGCTGCATTCTTCCCACCTATTCCACCAAGGGCAACACCTTCCATTACTCCAGCGCATTTTATTCCTAATCAACTCAGGAAGGATGTTCTGGAAGGTAAAGATATTAATCTGGTATCTCTATTAATTTCTTCCAATGATGTCATGAAGAACAAAGCATTCTCGTGTGAACAAGTGTCAGTTGTGCTTAAAGCTAGAGATCCCAGATTAAGTAAGAAACTGTCTATTGCAGAATTTGTACTGACTTTCAATATCTTTAGGGATGTCATTTGCTCACAGCACCCATCGCATAGAGAAGAATTGGATTTGTACCTTTACAGAGTGGTTGAGTTGGGATATAGATACGGAGGTTCAGCCTTTTACAATTATCATTGTTCTTTTTCTGCGAAGGCGGCAGCGGCTTGGGCTCAGTTCAATTATCTAACAGATTGGACCCAGCTGGACACGGAATTGTTCTGCCAACATTTCGCGGGCTTGCGGGTTCCGGTCTGTTCGGTACGCCAGGCTGCGGACCATACATCCGGTTTCTGTCCCAACTCGTCCACTAACGAACCGTCCACTAGTCAAGCTAAGGCGCAGGCACATTCACAGTCTCCTCCGAGGCCTTCTCGTTAGATTACAGATAGGCTAGGGAGACCCATTGTCTATGTGGGGAAAGATCAGATCTGTAACAATTATAACTACACAGGATGTGTATTTAGTGCATGCCGTCTGTTGCATTTATGTGTTACATGTCAAGGAGCTCACCCTAAAACAATCTGTCCACATAGGCTATTTTCAAAACCATGACTAGGCAGGGTAAATTTGGAAAGACTTACAGAACTTCTAGCTTCACACCCCTCAGTAGGCTTAGTTGAATTCCTTAGGCAGGGGTTCTCAGAGGGGTTTCGTTCAGGCATTATAGCCAAACCCATGGGGAGGCTGGAGTGCGCTAATCTTCAATCGGCATTAAGCTATCCTGAGATGGTAGATAGTCTGTTGCAAATAGAGCTGGACAAAGGGTTTATCATAAGGCCATTTGATTCCCCGCCTTTCGCCAACTGGACAATTAATCTGTTGGGTTTGGCGAAAAGTAAATCTTCTAATAAATATCGTTTGATTTATGATTTGTCCGCCCCTCATTCTATCTCTATCCCTAGTTTGAATTCCCTGATCCCATCTAGTGAATTTTCATTAGCCTATACCTCCGTTGATGACGCGATTAATTGATCATCAAAACAGGTAGAGGCACATGGTTGTCCAAAGCTGATATTTGTGATGCATTCAAATTGTTGCCTTTGTACCCCTCCCTGTGGAGGTTACATGGAATTCAATGGGGTGGGAAATACTATTTTGCAACTTGTCTTACGTTTGGTTCAAAGAGTAGTCCAAAACTTTTTGATTTATTCGCTGAAGCTTTGTGTTGGATTCTCTCTAATGTAGGTGGGTATCCCGCAATTTTGCATTACCTGGATGAGTTTCTCGCTATAGAGCCTCCTCAGCTTCCTCTGCTAGGTCTTTCAAAAATCTCACAGGTTTTTCAAGAAGTAAACATTCCTCTGTCAGTTCATAAATCCATTGGTTCAGTCACTAGTCTTTGCTATCGTGGGATTCTTTTTGGATTCAGAGAAAATGGAAGCCAGGCTACCCGGGGAGAAATTGGATATTATTCAGGAAGCTATTAATCAATTCATCACTAGACAGACATGCAGTAGAGTGGAATTGCAGTCATTGCTGGGTACCTTTAATTTTGCCATGAGAATTATCCCTCAAGGGAGGACGTTCATATCCCATTTGTTGACTCTTCTTACAAAAAGTACAGAATCAAGTGACATTATTCAATTAGACAAAACAATCCTTTCAGATCTAGATATGTGGTCCAGATGCCTGAGAACGTGGAACGGACGTTCCATGTTCATTCCCAGCATATCCGCTTCATCCCCAATAGTGCACACTGACGCGGCAGCATCTAAAGGATATGCAGCGATTTATAATGACCACTGGTTGGCAGAAGCATGGCCCCAAGAGGCATTGTTGATACCTAAGTTGGAAATAACCTCTTCTCTATTTGAGTTAATTCCCATGGTAACAGCAGCAATTGTTTGGGGACATCTATGGTCAGGGCAAACTGTCAGATTTATATCAGATAATCAAGCCACCACAGAGTTGGTTAAGAAAGGTAGATCACAGTCAGTGGTTATTATGCCTTTTCTTAGGAAACTAGTATGGCTTTCGCTTTATCTCAAATTTGCTATTGAATGTCAGTTTATGCCAGGTAAGAGTAACTTTGAAGCTGATGCCCTCTCTCGATTGCATTTTCAGGTTTTCCACAATCTTCATCCTACGGCCGATGCAATGCCAACTCCTGCACCAGCTTTTCAGGACATGATGCTGGATTAAGCCATCATTTACTGGGAGCTAGAACGGTGATGCACAAAGCTTTGGCTCCTACTACTATGAAAATCTATCACAGGCCTTGGAAATTATTCCATAGTTTCATTAGCTTTCATAGGCCATTACATCCTTTTGCTTTAGAGACTTTCTTAGCTTTCTGCTCTTATTGTCATTTTACACTGCAGTTAGCATACAATACCATAAAAATCTATCTGGTGGGCATTCAGCATTTTTGTCTTCTGACTGAGCCAAAGTTTAAGTCCCTGCTTTCTTGCTAGTCTATAAAAATGTTATTGCGTGGCATAGAAAAATCTTCATCAACTAAGAGGACAACCAGGCGTCCGATAGATGGAAACCTGTTTAAGCAATTATGTGGTATGTTAAATTCTGGGCCTTTTGAATACCGTACTAATAATTCATTATTAGCAGCCCTCTTTTTGGCTTTTTACGGGTTACTGAGACCTGGAGAGATTACGGTTAGAAGGGAATCGCACCCTGGGCTAAAAAGAGCGGACTTGATACGATGCTCCGATCATTACGTCCTGTTGCTTCATCAGACCAAAACTAACCAGGTGGGTCCACCAACCGAGGTTCATTATTACCCTTCCTATAACAAGTGGTGCCCTGTACTATTTTTAGATTCTTACATGAAGACATTAGCAGACAAACCTTCCAGTTACCCATTAATTCCGTATGGTGATAAATCACTTACCACAGCCAAATTCATCCACTATGTCAGACTCATGTTAGGAAGACTAGGTTTAGACCCAAAAGGTTTCTCGGGCCATTCTTTCAGAATTGGGGCAGCCACTTCAGCATCTTGCAATAATATTCCCGGACACATAATTAAGAGAATGGGGAGGTGGAAATCAGGTGTTTACATGACATACATTCCTCAACCAATTACGGAGGTTAGGCAGGCTTTTCAAATCCTATTACAATAACTTAATTTTGTTTATGACAATAACATTGTTGTATTAAGCAGATAATGAATAAAGTTATGTAATCTCCGTCCTTTTCTTTTTGCCCTCTTTCTGAGCCCACTTAAGCGTCGGATTTGAGCACATTTTCTTCAACTTACGCATCTTGCCAGTTAAGCCCGACTACAAATGAGAAGGCTAATAGTTAGCCTGGAATTGTGGGAGGGCTTGGGGCACCCTTTTTAACCCGTGTGGTGCGGCCATAGGAGGTAGCTGACGTAGGGCACGTTTATCCCCTCCCGACCCATCCCCCTTTTTTCTGTCATTATTTATTCTTTTTCATACTCCATGGGGCCCTCTTTCTGAGCCCACTTAAGCATCGGATTTGAGCACATTTTCTCCAACTTACATATCTTGCCAGTCAGTTAAGGCAGACTACAAATAAACTTATATACACACCACACAGTCTGATCTCCTAAAAAGAGGGACACCAGGGTGGGAAAGAGGGACAAAGGGATTTGGTTCAAAAAGAGGGACACTTGGGAGGTATGCTATTTTGTTATTGAAAGGTTAATAGGTTATGAGATTTCCAACATGTTATCATTGCTTATTTATATGAAAAATATGCATATTTGGGGACTGAACTGAAATCAAATAGACCTTCCTTATGCACTGTTCATGTATCCCCAGTTGGTAAGTGTACTGTATAGAGCTACACCAGCAGAAAACCTTGTACTCTGGCTTCAACTTACACTTCTACAGCAGAAAATACATTGCCTACACAAATACTACATTTCTATGTATCCACGGTTAAAGGAGAGGTTTGGTCAGCTTACACTGTCCACTACTAGTGACACTCTGTAATGTTACTGTCCAGGGGAAAATACCCCTGTGTTCTGCAACCCTTTCAACATTTCAAATGGCCAAAGAGGGACACTTTTATATTAGGCAATGTTGCTGGGACCAGTCAGTACCAAAACATGTTTAGGTTATTTTGTGACCTAGTGACACCTCTTTTGTGTAAGTGAATTAGAGCAAAAACAATTTATTTTATTTACACAGAGTAATTTATAAACACATAGACTGAGGTTTAAGCAAACATTAATGCACATTTTAGTGATGTGGAACAATGTGATACACTAATATACACACCACACAGTCTAATCTAAAAAGGAGTATACAAGGCAAGCATTCACAGGACTTTAAAATATCCTGTCCTGTGAGTTTGACTTATATACTCAAAAATTTGCTTTGCAAAGCACCCATGCAGATTGAATTGGCTGATATGAATGCCAATCTTGAATCGACTGTAATCTAAAAAAGGAATACCAGGGTGGGTAAGAGGGATTTCGGTCTCAAAGAGAGACTGTCCAAAAGAGAGACGCTTGGGAGGCATGTGGTGGTGTTTTTTGTTTTACTTTGGCAACTATAAGTAGGGGTGCTCTCAAACTTTTTAAAATGTTCTCTATCCTGCCGATGGGTTAACTCCTCCCCTATCTCGTAAATGCTGCCGTAGAAAAAAAAAATCGAAAAAGGAACATTATAATGTTGTATAGTTTCTACTTTCTAACACTGTATAAAACAAATCATCTAACACGCAGCCGAATACATTTGCACTCAACTAGTTAAGGATGCGGTCTGCTTACTTCGATTCCTATGTCACGCTCTTATCATAATTTGCCCAACACGACATTAAAACAAAACAACGTGTTCATAATTAAAGCATAACATAGAGCATTATGCGAACAATAATAAACGGTGTAGTCTTTTTATTGACCCTTTGCGTGGCAACGGGCTGCTTTATGCTTTCCTCTACAACACGTTTCCCAGCTCTCTGGCACTCAAAAGATTTGCCGCCAAATCAATACCGCCTTATTTGTTTTAAAACTAATATCACGTGATTAAGACTCCTCATCATATGATCACATTTGCATAATCAGTTTATAGGGTTGTAATGAGGATCGAGACGCAAGTTAGAACAGGAAGTAGGTGTGGTTCCTGCCGATGACGTTGTGCCGTTCGTACTATTGGTGTTAGTGAGAGGGTTGAATTCGGTGATGGGCTGTCCCTTATTTGTATCTAGTGTATGACAAAGGATAGGGAGTGCAGTCTCGGTTGATTGCGGTGATCTCGGTGAGTTGGAAGATCCTTGTAGTTTCCGCTATTCGTTATGAATGAACTTTAGCCGTTAGAAATTTCTTATACTGGCTTTTTATAGCGTTTTCGGTACGCGTTCTTGTGTTGTTAGTTTGGACTTGTGGTGTTAAGGGTCATGTAAGGACGAGTCTCGCTATTCCTACAAACCTATTTCCTCACTTTACCGCCAAGCGTTATGGTAAGCTGAGTTGGATAACATGGGGTGAATACAACCATTTGCCGCTTCTGTTTGGATACATCAAATAACTCTAGATCAGAGTGGACAAACTAACAATTTCCAGATATTTTTAAATTAAGCGTTCCCATTATACTCTGATAGGCAATGGGTATTGTACTTTATTAACATCCGGAGAGCTTCGGGTTGGCCACATCTGCAAAAAATGTGACCAGCAGCTCAGATTACACTAATTGATGGGTGTTCTGTAACTTTTGAGTGCCAGAGTTGTTTAAATTGTAAACATACCTGGGAACTCTCTAGATTCACTTATATTCTCCCACCAGCACAGGCAGTCCCCCCCAGGGCACTGTAGACGAAAAAGTTCCCAGGTATGATTGTAAGGCTACGTGTTTTGCAAATTTCAGTCATTCAGAGAGTTCAAGGTATGGTCCAACAGCGCCTAACGATAGTGCCATCCTGACTGGAATTTGTTCCAGCAGGAAGTGCCCTTTCAAGTTAGTGAGTACTTCCTCTTGGGACCCCCCCCCCTTTCTTGTAGTTTAGGGTTTGACTAGTTAGGCTGAAGTTTGTCATTGTCTACAATTTATGTGCTGCATTCTGTGAGATTGGTTGGGTATTGTTATTTATGTCAATAAAGTTGTCACGTGGGGTGGTCTTCAGGGTAATTTGGCCCTAGTTGGGCATTGGTTTTGGCAGCTGATGGCTGGTCTTGTTAAGGTCACACACTCGCTGGGTAGTGGCTGGCATGGCTTATGGGCTAGCCCTGTCTGTTAGTGGGGTGGCAGGCTGGCACATCATAAACAGGGGTTAATTGATGATTGCTAGCCTGGGTCTCTCGATTAACTGTGCCAAGACTATTTACCCCCCACGTTCTGAGTCTTGTGTCTTGTTTTGAAGTCTTACATCCAGGTCCTAACAGGGTTGTTGATTTGGTGGGGAGCTATGCAGGCTGGGAGCTATCTTGCCGTCAAATAGGTGTTCCAGATATGGGTCTTATAATGTTGAACTACTATGCAATATAACTGAGCAAAATTCCAGTCGTTTTGTTTTACTTCCTATTTATTTATGTAGTAAGTCAGCAAAACACGAACAAGTTGGCTTTTGACTTATTAACAGTTGATTCTATTACTCGTTCATTGATGAAGCACATACTTATTACCAGTAATGAGTTACGTGGCTGGCGTTTTCAGTCCCTTTATCCAATAACCAAGTGATTCTAAATTTCGCTGGAACAGACAATAGATATGCACAGTGTTTTAAATGTGCATTACGCAGTCAAAACTTTATTTATGAATAATTCTTTAGCAGGCCTCACTCAGTACTGCGAGAGAGGTGAATAATAATGGTGCCAAAGAAATGTGTTGTTTACATTAGATGCTTGTGAGAACAGGGCAGTATATTATACAAATTAGTAAAACCTTATTTAATAGAAGGTATTGATACCATCTTGAAAAGCCTAGCGTTACCCGCAAAGGTCCACTTGCATAATGCAAAAGAGGAGCAATTACGAGGCAATGTAAACAGAAAAAAACAAGAGGGTGCCTAATGGTGCCTATTATCCTTATTACAAACTCAATAGAGTATATTCAACTTAATATATACTCACAAATATGATGGCTGTGAAAGACATATATCATATATCTAGGACCACTTCCTCAGACTTGGCTCTAATCCAAAAACAAGAGAGAGAGAGCTAAGTCTGGGTTAGAGCTAAGTCTGAGGAAGTGGTCCTAGAACCACGAAACGTTATTTTAGCTTGCCAATTCATTTGTCTTAAATATTGTATTTTTATTATTTTACTCTCCAATTATTGTATTTGGAGGACTTTTTAATATATATATATATATATATATATATAATATATATATAATTTATTTTGCAACATAAAGCAGCAAAGTGGTGATATCCTTCGATTCAGTATCCAGATTCCTGAGCAGAGACAGGGTATTCTCTCTGTAAGCCTGTTTAGCTGTGGAGTGATATGTCTTTCACAGCCATCATATTTGTGAGTATATATTAAATTGAATATACTCTCTTGAGTTTGTAATAAGGATAATAGGCACTATTAGGCGCCCTCTTTTGTTTTCTTCTGTTTTCATGTGCTACATACTCTTGGAGTTGTTTTGAGGAGCAGCCTTGTGAAGAACAATTATACTGCTGTGTGGGGGACGGCGTGTGAAAATATCCCCTAAGTGTATGCGTCAACTGGCATTTATTTGTTAAGTTGACCTTGCCAAATTGTGAGTATAACTTAAAAAGGGAAAGTGTGGGTTGATCCCAGAAGTTGCTGCACTAGGAGCGCCTTCTGTTTTTTTCTTTGCTACAATTACAAGGCAACCAACTGCACCATAGGGGACAAATAATGTTACATTGATTTAAATGGAGGTTTTAACAGAAATGCAAGAGTGGTCTCCATCTCCATTTCTCAATTCATTGAGGACATATTTTAGCACTCAAGGTAATTGTCTTATTAAATTAAGGACATTTACCTTTGTTCCTTATAATGAAGCTATGTTAATTCACAGTTGCTCCTTTCATTTTGCATATGCCCCACATGCATAGCTATTTTCTTAGATCTGTCACTTTTCTAAAAGTGATATAAACTAGGTGGCAAAGGTACACTTGGATTTGCGTGTTCATCAGTTTAGTTTTTAACATCTCATACATGGGTAACGTAACTGCACAATTCACTTGTATAGTGTGTTGAATTTATATAGTGTATGTAATTTCTCCCCACCCCCCACTGTGGTATTCTTTATATACAGTCCTCGCCTATTTAAGTTTACAATTCTTATCTCTCCCATCCTGTTTAATGGCTCTCTCCAGTCTTACATTGATATAAACAATACAGTATAATACAGTCAAATTATTTTGTTATTTATGGCAGTTTATCTCATGGCCCTTTTGGGTTTTCACTTTGTTTGGGCTCACGTTTTATGTAAAACATACTTTGGAATACTGCCTTATAGTTTTTAGTGTGCCTTTTTTTCTGCACTCTATTGAAAGACTGTGCAACCTTGAGTTGGACATTTAGTATGCAGTGTAGGAGTTGGCTACGATATTGATACAAAGTAAATAGCTAGCCCCAACACGTTGCTTCGTTACATTATGCAAGTCATTTATCTACCTGCAGGTGTTGTCATTTACCAAATGATTATCTAGAATGAAGACTTCCAAGCAGAAAAAAGAAAGTATAATGTATCAATAAAAAGCTCGCACAGAAAACATTCTTTTTCACGAGAATCTCTGTGAATAAAACCTTGGACTGAGAACTGGTGACTGTAGAGTGGTAACAAAGTAGCTGCAGTCAGTCACCCAAACCTTACCTTGTAATTTGTCATGGGGCCCTTTGTATAAGGGTGGATGAGTAGCAGAGGGTGCTGGCTGATGACCTTGTTCAGCCCCCAGTAATGAGATTGTTCAGTATTACTATCTCCTTAATAGCAATCAATAGATTTAGTTCTGTAGATACTTAAAAAAATAAATAAATAAATAAAATGTGCCGTTTCTGATTTCCCAGACCTTTATGGTTTGGGAGATATCAGTCTGCAAAGTTCCCCCTTCCCTTCCCTTGTACTGACGTCAGCTTTCAAAG
The DNA here is from genome assembly GCA_037306005.1 of Rhinophrynus dorsalis. Lineage (NCBI taxonomy): Eukaryota > Metazoa > Chordata > Amphibia > Anura > Rhinophrynidae > Rhinophrynus > Rhinophrynus dorsalis. The sequence goes on along the minus strand of CM074721.1, from coordinate 362,919,640 downwards.
TTACAGACTGAGGTTGCAGTCCATAGACTGTCCTGCGGCTCTTCAGCAGAGCCATGATCGCGGTAGTTACAAAGAAATACTTAACTTGAACGGTCTACAATGTGGACTTGCAAACCAGGCACGTATTGTAGACTGTTCAAATGAAGTATTGGTTTCATGCATTTTTTTGCAAGTTGCACCTGTTTTTATATTTTTATTTTATTGTGAAATTTTTCTTGTATACATATGTTTTATATACCCTCCTTCGGTATTTTTAGTGTAGTATACATTTTTGGTATATGTTACTAATCTTTGAGAACTTATAGTCCTTTTTTTGTCTTATCTGTCTGTAGGGGTGTCTATATAGTGTTTCTCTTATTAATAGTGATGAGATTGTGCGTGTCCTCGCATGTCCGTCTATGTGGTGAACATACATTGCCCGCAATTTATTTCTTTTGGACTATTTTAAGTAGCCAGTTAATATCACATATTGCGGCCACTTCGGACTGCATTTTTTTTTTTTTTTTTTAACGGAAGGGTTAAGTAGCTGCAGGTTGTTTCCACAGGTAGGAGGTGTGGGGTGGCACAGTCATGGGCCAATTCAGATTTGTGCTGTACTTGGCATATTAATAAATATTATATACTGGGCACGTGATACAACCAACATTCTGGTTGTGGAAATTGGGTTAGTGCACTAAGATACCAATCAATATTTCAATACATTAAATTATTGTATTGGGTTTTTGTATTAATATTAAAATCATTTTACAGTAGTCTCATGTCCTGGTTGTTGTCTGTGCATGTGACTTACAAATGTCTGAGCGCTAGATATTTGTGAATAAATCTGTTGAATGTTAAGTATTACTATCACTTTAAGTGCATCAAAACAATCCAACAGCTCCTGTGGATTTCTGCTCTATGGTTCCATAACTCTCTATGCAGCAAACGTACTGTGGTATTGTTCGTTATGGGCAAGATGCTGCATAATCGATCACTAACTGTAAACCAGGGTAGTAAGTTGTTAGACCTCAACCTGTTGACAGGTGGCTGATTGGGCATGATGGGAGCTGTAATCCCCAACAGCTGGAGATCTGGTAGTTGACCAGCCCTGCTGTAGGTCAGTATAATGGGCTGTGAAAAAGGGTGGGGTAACATGGCACTCCATTTTTATGAGACTCCTCAAAGCTGCAGTATCAATAGCACAGTCGACTGCTTTATGAGTCTTGATATGAGAGAGAAGAACATAATGATTTGCTTCTCTGTGGCATCGCAAGAATTAAAATCTTCATTTTAGTTGTTTAAAAAAAAAAAAAAAAAAAAAAAAATCCTGGTACTCTGGACCCTGGCTCATGCTTTTTTGTGCATTCATCCTTTCGTGTGCTGCTTATTGCCTCTTAAAAGCTCAAGCTTGTATGTATGCTTCGGTTTTATTACTTTCTACACTTTGGGTGGTATTTGAATAAGCTTTAAACTGTCTGTATCGTCATGATACTTATTTAACTATAAAAACCTATCCCAAGTTGGCATGTTTAATGTGAGTAAATTTTAACAATGAGTTGCATACCCCTCTGCCACTCAAAAGGTTAAGAGGAGTAGTCCATATCTCCGCTCCCATTCTCCTGTTACATTTCTGATGCAATGTGATGGAGCCCTGAGAGTGCTTTTTCATTTTAGCAAAACACATCTTCACCTGGTTATTTTGTCCACTGGCTATTTGTGCTTACTCTCACTTAATCAGTAATCAAAGGAAAGGACCCGTCCTGTTGGTTTTAGCTGTAAAATAAAGCCCTTGCTTGACTTCATGCTAGAAATACGTAATAAAAACTTTATTAAAAAAAACAAAAAACTGATTTGTCCCATTTTTTTTAATATTGCAGAGCCACATGGGGTTGCCAAAGAGCCATTTGGACAATGCGTCTTTATAAATTTCTTTACCTTGTGCTGTGATAATAGTAAAGGTGAGTTTTTATTTTATGTAGAATCGGTGGGCTTGTATATTGGGGTGGTAATCCTGTGGCTAGCCAGCTGCTAATGGATTACAGCACCCTTAAATTAAAAATTCTGTTGTAATGCCATAAGTTGATAGTGTAAAATAGATGGACTTTAACCCTTTGATTCCCCTGTTTTGTCCAATATATTGCTTTGCAATGCATTAGACCAGGGCTCAAAATTTCCACTCCCCAATGGCGAGTGCAAATTTAGCCCTGGCGAGTAGAGAAATTCAGCCCTGGTTGGGTATGTTATGGCTTGCAGTGGCGAGTAACTTTTCAGGTCTGGCTAGTAGCAAAGGACTTCATAATTTAAGCCCTGCATTAGACAAAACTCTGGCACTCCTTTTCCAAACCTAAACAAATGGTTTGAGAGTTTAGAAGGAGAATGCTTATGGTGACAGATGGGATAATTCTGACAAGTAGTTTTCGTGTACCAGATGCACAGAAGGAAGAGATACCGGTCCCCCCAGGATGGCTACAGGACTCAGGCATGGAAGCGAAGGAGACGAACCCCAAGTAGAGAGCATGAGGAGAGGAGAAGGCTGCGCATACGAAGGAGATCTCCGCATAGGACCCGATCCAGGAGGTAACTATACAAAAAGAGGAAGCGAGACAGTATGAACTGAGATCTGCACAGCCTTGACCCAGTTAGTATTGTTTTACTCAGACATCAACCATATGGTTTGCAGTACCCAGGCACCAGCTTTATATAACCATAAATACTTGACACACGTGTATGTAAAGCAGAACTGTCACTGCAACAAATAACAACTTGCTTTTTATTTTCCCCAAGGATCATTCAAAAATTTTAAGTTTCAATAAATACAAAAGCGTATATGTAATAATATTATAAACTCCTACATTCTTTCCCTGTGCCAAGTTGGTGGCATGCTACTGAGTATGTTAAGAAAACAAAATCCTGGTGACCTGTGGTCATGAAATTTATTGCATGTTCCCTTTTGTCAATGCAGTTGTATAGCAGCAAATTATGTGTGCAAGTATTAGAATTAGAGTGGCTCTCAGCCAGAGTGCCTTGGTACTTAGTGTGAAGTGGTCATCTGCTGGGGGTCGGTCTCTTTATTTTTCTTAAAAGACTGGTAAAAAGGTTACTTGCAGTTTTAATGTATAATTATGGAATCTGTTTTGCACAATGCTTTAATTTTATAATTGAGAAACCTAAGAATAACTGTATATGTATTGTACACTTCATAATGCCCTCGATGCATAAAATATGATAGGGGTACACTGAAAATTCCAGATTGGATGTTAGGGGTGCCTTGAGCAATAAACTAAAACCCACCAAATTCGAACCGGATTGTGTAACATCAGAAGTGATGCAAATGGGTGCAAGAGATGCACAGGAGTAGCAGTACTCTGTCCCATATGTTTCAGTCAATATTTAGGTAGTTTAATTCACCCCTTTAGTGCCAGAGGGGTGGAAAATGTCTGTAATGACAGAGCAATTCACTGCACATCCCTCTGTCACTTAAATGGTTAACAGTGACCCACTTTAAACAAATGTTTACAGACACCTATTTGTTGGTGTTTGTGTCTCTTCAGTGGGCAAGGGAAAGTCTCAGCAGTTCATCCGTTGTCTTAAACTTCTAACATAGTCAGCCATGTGCCCAAAAGCAAATGGGAGCAATTCTGTCAGATCAACATTGCCATAGTTTGCAAACATTGAAATGGTACATTTTAACCCCTTGCATCCTAGACATCTAGGATTCAATGTTTTTAAATGTCCCATTTTAATCAATGGGAATGTGCAGCATAAATGACCCAGAATTGCTCCTATTTGTGCATATGACTCTTGTGGCAATGCAAACTGGAACAATTATTTGACAAACCAACTGCACTGAGAGAGAGAATTGGTTTCTGAAACTCCTATTTATTTTAATGGGACTTTTAACCCCTTCAATGCTAGAGAGATCTCAACACTTTGCAAAGGAATGTGTTGGAGACCTATCTAGAATTCAAAATGTTAAAAGCCCCATTTTAGATGAATGAGAATTTTTCTTTGTGCTTTATGCAGCAGATGGCTTTGGGCTAGGATTGCTCCAGTTTGCCTGAATTCATAAGACCCTATGGCCCATATTTATAAAAGGAAACTGGGGTTATTCTGGATTAAACAAACTGTACCCTAGGGAACAAATCCTTTTAAATTAAATTGGTCTTTTAACTCATTGGGGAGATGCACTATGGTTTGATGCAATGGCAATGTGTGGGGAGCACGACGCAATGGCAATGTGTGGGGAGCACGACGCAATGGCAATGTGTAAACACACCAAGAATTAAGCATGCAGGTGGATGGGGGAGAAGCTCCTTATTAGCATAGAGGGTTGTCGAACTGCTGGCGATGGGTATGTGTAAGAGAGGGAATACTTTCCATGACATTTCAACAACCCTGAAGTCTGAGCACATTAACCTGCATTTCCATATTTGGACATGAGCTGTTGTCTGTGTTAAGTGCCAAATCGTAGCCTGTGACCGCATGGTGGATTCAAGGGGATATGATGGCGAAGACCTGTTAATGCATACTGGCTATGTGCCATCGACACAGATCCGACTGGACATTTTATTCCTGAGCCGCCTTCAAATTAGTGCATCTCAGCCTGTGAATTCTAGAGAGGTCTCCAGTGCATTAATTGGAAATGCATTGGTGACCTCCCTAGCATGCAATGGGTTAAAAAGCTCTATTCAGGTGCCGGGAATTTAGGAATTGTCCCCTTTGATGCAGCTGGCTTTCTTTTATAAATATGGACCTATATGGTTTTTTACTTGTGCAGTGTTGAGCAATTGAGTGGCACAAGTGGAATTCTGCATACTTTCACATTACCAAAGGGGGGATAAAAAAAAAATAAAAAATTCATGCATCATTGTTATAATTTAGAACAAGGAAAGGTGGTTGGTATGAGTGACGACTATAAGATTTAAGAGAAATGAGAATAAGGAAATCGGGGCAAAGTCTATTAAGGGGAACTGGAATTTCAAGTTACACCCCCACACTGAAATGCAATGTGTACTGGTAAATAACCATTTAGTGGTAACTGTAGTCTCCTTACTGACCATATGCTCTAGGTATGACCTGTTTGAAAGGGTTCCATGTCCTCTCCTTACCTTTGGCACACTCCTCCTATTTAGCCCCATATGATGCACAGTCCTCTGTTACCTGATTTGTGGTGGTAGTTTACTCATACAAGTCCTCTTTGTTCCTTTGACAGTGGATAAGAATAACTTGGCCCATATAACCTTCCCTTTTTCCTACTGTGTAAACCTCAAACCCTATTTGGTCCTTGGTCTTATGTTCAGGGTAGCCTTGTGCCTATCTCATGCATGCCTAAATTCCCTTCACTGTATTAAATTACCACTTCTTCTGGTAGACTTTTCCACTTATCTACAACCTTCTTGGTGAAGTAACTTACTTTACATCTAATCCTCTGACTCTCTAGATTTAGACTGACCCTTTGTCCTAACATTTCTACTCCTCTGAAATGTATTTCCCTCCTATACTTTGTTGAGCCCCCTTTATGTATGGGAATGTTTCTATAATATTCCTCCTTTCTCTGTCCTCTAAACTATACAACTTTATTCACTCTAATTCTTGCATCTAACTATATTTTGTCTGTTTGTACTACTCATTTGTGCATTTTGTGTGTACATCTGCATTGTCTATAAGGGGAAGGCAATGCCAGTCCTCAAGTGCTGCTAACCGTACAGGTTTTCAAAGTATTCCTGTTTCATCACAGGTGAAGTTGTTAACGTTACTGAGCCCATTGTTTGAACCACCTGTATTGAAGCAGAGATTCTGAAACCATGTACTTATGCCGCTTGAGGCCTGTAGTTGCCTGCCACTACTCTGTATGAACTGCTAACGTTATCTTCTGCATCACT